>JAGXJF010000029.1:0-57985 GCA_019208055.1 Stipa capillata | reverse complement strand
CGTCCCTTAAGGATGCTCCCCGAGCACCCAAGGCGACCTGGGGCCCACTCGGGACGGCGACTGCCTCCCACGAGCGATGGAATGTCCTAAGTCGCGTGCTCGCGGGTCCCCGAGCGTGCGGGAACCCTGAGCACCCCTCGTAGGTCTTTCCCCAGCACACGTGGCCCGACGGGCGCATTTAATGCCTGTCTGTGCGGGCCCACCTACTCCAAGTCCTTGCGGACAAGATGGCGGCGTCCTGGTTGAATTTCGTCCTCCCATATGATGGGCCCCGTCAGCTGTCGGTCCTATCAAGGGATGGAGCGGTCTGACACCTTTTTGACTTTAGGACACGCCACCACGTGCCCAGGCGCATGCCTCCTGTCCCTAGTCAGTAGGGCCGGGGTAGTTGCAGCATGGTCCGTGGCAGAGAGCGTCCAGGAAGTTTTCACTTTCTGACCCAACCACGTCATGATGACCCAAATTCCAACCGCGGCGTGACAAGCACTATTCTGCTACAGCAACCCTCAACCGTCGGCGTGGGTCGCCCATGCCCTATCCGTCAGCAACGGTGCTACTACAGTGTATTTGCCTTTCGGCCGTTGTGGTGACCCCCGGGTATATAAGGGGAGAACCAAGGCCATGAAAGGGGGATCAAAAAAGAGAAGGAGGACGAGAAAAAAGAGACCTAAGAGATAGAAAAGAGGAAGAACACCTGTGCTTCCAGGTTGATTGTAATCATCCAAATATTCATATATACACAAAAAAGCAGGACGTAGGGTTTTACAGCAGGAAGGTGGCCCGAACCTTGGTAAATCACTGTCCCATTCCTAGCTCCCTGCCACTCAAGATCGATGTAGCTCCTGTTCCTACGCCTCCCTGGCCGAATCCCAAAGGGGGGTCCTTCCGGACCACCGACGCCGGTGTTTGTACGTCGATAATATCCTTTCGAATGTCCAGGGTATCCGAGCATGATACCATCAGAAGTACGCGACTTGAACTTGTTGAGAAGGCCCTTCTTCAGGATAAAACATTTGCATCCAAAAACCCTAAGATGGGACACATTTGGCTTCTTTCCAAACATAAGCTCATAAGATGTCACGTGCAGAGAAGAACGCAGAAAAACTCGATTTGACACATAGCAAGCGGTGTTGACGGCCTTGGCCCAATACCGTCGCGATGTGCCATATTCATCAACCATCGTTCTTGCCATCTCAACCAAAGTCCTATTCTTCCTCTCCATAACACCATTCTGCTGAGGGGTGCGTGGAGTGGAGAATTGGTGCTCAACACCACGATCAGCAAGAAAATCTATGAAAGAAGCATTCTTGAACTCTAACCCATTATCACTGTGAATTCCCTTCAAAGAGCCAGGAAAGAGATTCAAGAGCCTCAAAGCCAAATCTCGAAAGAACTCAAATGCTTTAGATTTATGCTCCATGAAAAACACCCAAGAGAATCGAGAATAGTCATCAACTATGACAAGAACATACCACTTCCCACCCGCCGATCGAACCCGAGCTGGACCTACAGTGTCCATGTGTAAAAACTGAGCTGGTCCATTGGTCTTCACCTGATTGATAGGTGGATGAGAAGCAGCAACTTGTTTGCCATGCCGACATGGGGCGGAAACTAAATCCTTGACCGGTTTGAGTTTGGGCAAGCCTCTCAGAAGATCAAGACTGCCAACTCTAGTCAAGTGATCAAAACCAACATGCCCCAAACGCCGGTGCCAAAGTTGAAAAACTGAAGAACTAGTGGCAAGAAAGCATCTAGACTCAGAAGAACTGAAATCAGCAGCAAAGGCTCTACCAGGGCGAGAAATACCAAAAGCAAGTACACTCGAAGAGTCAAGAACACGACATCTATTTTTCTTAAAGCACATCTCATAATCATCATCAATAAGCTGCGAAACAGAAATGAGGTTGTATTTCAGTTTACTCACAAGGGCAACATCTTTGAGATGTTGTTGTTGTTGTTGACTCGCACTGCGCCCTTGTGTGTCACACGTCCTCGGGAGTCATCTCCAAAAGTGATGAACTCATCACCGGACGTCTTGTTGAGGGAGATGAACCATTTTGAGCTTCCGGTCATTTAGCGTGAACACCCGGAATCAACAAGCCACATGTTCACCAACCCTCTCCGGTCAACCTACACAAGAGACCGAAAACGAGTGGACTCAGTACTAGGGTTAGTAAGCAAAGATTTTTGAATCCAGTACTGAGTCACTCGCTGAATAGGCACAGAAGGTCGTAAGTGATTAACATGCAATGCAACATCTTGAGCAACTCTATGACCCTGACCTAGAATGCGCTGCGGAGGAATGTCACGCACCGGAGCACGTGAACCACCTCCAAAAGGACGGCGAGAAGACTCTAGCGACCTAAACCCTGTCGCCTGCTAGAGCCACCAGAAACCTCAACATGTTGAGGCCTTGTGTGTGTCTTAGGAGCACTTAATGCATTGTTGCATCGTTGAATACCCCTAAGAGCATGAACACGGTCATGACGCTCCTCCTTGAGACGTCGAAAGCAAAACTCAACAAGATGACCATCCTTATGGCAATGAGTGCATCGGTATTTTACCCTCTGCAAGGTAGCACCAACTGAAACTGAAGCACTCTTGTCCTTAAGAGATGAATCCAGATAGCCACCTGACTTGAACACTATTCCCCTCTCCCCCTGAGCTATTGCAATCAAGCCTCTACCAAGAGAACCAATGGGATGAAGAGGATGATTCTTATTTCTTCCACATGATTAAAACCTAGACCTTTGCCTGAGCTAACTCTAGACTTGTCTAAGATCATGTCAAGTTCTTTTCTACCTCTAGAAAATATCTCCAAAGTTTTCTTGAGGTAGTCAACTTCCCTAAGCAAAGGAGAACATGTAAGACAAGCTCCTAAAGCTGACACTCTAACAGCTTTCTCATATTTTTCTTTGTATGCTCCTAGTTCAAGTTTTAGAGACTCACAAGACACAAGCAATGCTACAAATCTCAGCTACTGTTTTCTTAAACCTCTCTCTAAATGCAGCATGCATAGCAGAAATATCATTCTCAAGTTCATGGCAAAATGTGCAAGTAGAGGAAATAGCATGAGAAGCATCAACAGGTAGCTTAGAAGCAGTAGCATTAGCCAAAGTGAGTTTTTTGTAAAGCTCAGAAATGTGTCTTCCTAAGTCCTGATTTTCTTCAACTAGTTGTGAGCATTTATCACAAGCAGGTCTTCTCATCTCAAGCATGGTTTGATTCAATTTTTTATTTCTACCTCCTAAATACTTGCATCTTGACGATGTATAGTACGATATCCCGTATATTAGGAATATCCGCGTACGATTCCCTGGATTACTGGAGTATACCACGTACGTGGTAAGGATTCCAGGATGGTAAGGTAACCCCCCATAAGGAGGAAGGATACCCCTTAACTAGGAAGTCAATCCCGACGTTTAAGGAAGCTAGAGTTCTACTTGGGCATAAGTCCATGTCCAGTACGACTAGATGACCCCCTATAAAAGGATTAGCAATCCCATAGGGGAGGAGAGGAAAAAAGGAGATCCAAGTCAAGTTAGATCCAAGAGAAGTTAGATCCGAGGTGAAGGAAGATCCAGAAGCCCTAGCTTATTCCTACGAGAAGACCTGCACCTCGAAGGATTCGAGCTTAGTGGAATTAGTCAGATTAGTCTACGATTAGGCCTAGGATAGCACTAACCTTCATATCCCTTGTAAGACATTCTCCAGTTAATATATACGAACAGGACGTAGGGTGTTATCCTGAGGGAGGCCCGAACTTGTATAAAAAGGGCGTTTCCTTGCCATTATACCTCTGGCCTTGTGCCCTAGCGGTCCCTACCCCCTCATACATACACATTCCATGAATACCGTAAGATCAGCGATTGTCGACAGATGGCGCCGACTGTGGGGACCTCTCCGGCTCATGCCGTCCAGAAATAATCAAAGCCGGCAAGATGTGCAACTTCTCGTGATCAGCCCATAACGCTGATTGCACGACTCTCCCGGCACAACCTGAGGAGGAGGAAGCAAGTTCGGTAGGGAATACGATCACCATCACGCACCGTACCGGGTACTCGGACCAAGGTTTCTACAACAACTTCGGCCCAATGGATCCATACCCGGTAACGGATCGCGTAGATTATGGAGAATACGCTTCTGGCGAGGACTCGGACAGCGAAGCTGATCGCTTCCAGACTGAGTGCGTCAGGGCCTTCGAAGGGAGATCAGTATCAACCGACAATCTCCAGGCAGGAGTGGCCAGCCCAATGTCCGGGTTGTCGCCTGCACCTTCTGATCATCCAAATGATCAAGAACCCACTCACGCCGTACCTGATGAGGTCGACACGATGGAGCGGAACTATACCCCATCCAATCTATGTCCTCGAGTAGTTCTCGCGATTCAAGATGATCGTGAAGAGCTCGAGAGACAAGATCAGGATGGGACCTCTCGACGTCACAGCCCAATGGCTACTCCCCAAAGGAACGGGAATAGGCCTACAGGAGCAGAAAGAACACCTCCAGGGACAGAGGAATACGTGTCTCGAACTACTCGAAGGCTTGCCGAGGCGCGTAATCTGCTGTCAAGACCACCGGTGGCAGACTTATCGACGCCTGAGTACACAACAGGCCCAAGCTCAAGCCGAATCTTCTCGAGCATGATCTGTGGCACGTAGCTCCAATGAGAGGAGCACCCCTCGCCCGCAGGAGGAGTCAGAACAGGGAAAGACGTCACCCCAGAAACCAGTCTCGACAGGGGGAACCGCGCGTCGACCTACGCGACAAGATCAACGAGCGCCGGAGCCAGAGGCACCAGCAAGATCAATCAGAGAGACCAACGACATCACGCCAACATTCGAGGACGATCTCTGACCCCGAATAGCGGTGAGATCGCGCCTTATCGGAGAGCCATCCACGGATGCCAAGCATTATCACAGGAACTCCGACATGTGCGCTGGCCATCTCGTTTTAAGCCTGGGGCCTTAGAGTCGTACGATGACACCACAAACCCTGCAGAATTCCTAGCAATCTACACTACGACTATTGAGGCCGCAGGCAGAAACGAAAAGGTCATGGCCAACTACCTCCCGACAGCCCTCAGAGGAGCCGCCAGGACGTGGTTGATGAATCTGCCCCCAGGAATGATCCGCTCCTGGGGACAACTCTGCGACATGCTTCTCGGCAACTTCCACGATACCTACACAAGCCCTGGCTGAGTTGACGACCTATTTCTAGTCGTCCAGAGACCAGACGAGACGCTCCGAGACTTTACCAAGAGGTTTAGTGCTGTCCGCAACACTATACCTGAGATCACTGACTCGGACGTCATTCACGCCTTCACTCGGAGCAGTAGAAACGAGATGTGCACGCACGACTTGATCATGCATCCTCTTAAGACCATGGCGCAGCTCATGGACTTAGTCGAGAAAGCTGCCTGTACAGAGGAAACCTTGCGCTACATCAAACAGCAGCAGGGCAGGTCGACCAGCTCTCCCCTCCAACCAGAGATGACTCCAAGAAGTCGAAACGCAAAAAGAAGCCCTTCAGAGGGAATAGAGAGAAGAGAGCTAAAACCGAGGAAGTCTTTGCAGATCTCCCCGAGAAGCATACCTAGCGACCACACCCCAAGGATAAGCAAACGAATTCCTCCGACAAACCATCCAAGCTCTGGTGCGATTTTCACTAGACCGACTCGCATGACCTATGTCAATGTCGCATCTTCAAGAAGTACCTTAAGGAAGAGAAAGAGAAGCTCCGCAGGAATGACCCGCAGGTCACAAACAATAGCCAGGACATGACTCCCAACGATGACTCCTCCCCTGAGCCATTCCAGGGGCACGTCCGAGCGATCGAGCATATATTTGGGGGCTTGTCCTCCTACGAATCGAGGAGGCAATACAAGACGATTGGCCGAGAAGTCTTTGCAAGCGTACCACAAGTACCTTGGGCAGTCAAGTGGTCAGAGGTCGAAATCAAGTTCGACCAAACTGACTGCCCCGAAAACTGTGCTCGACAGGATGATACCCCATCGTGGTTGAACCAACGATCAACAACTGTCGAGTGGCTCGGGTGCTGATAGACGGAGAAAGTTTCCTCAACATCCTATTCACCAAAGCCCTCGACGCTATGCAAGTACCACGGTCATCAATCCAGATGGTGACACAGGCATTCCACGGCATCGTGCCGGGCTCGTCGGCCACGCCGATCGGGCAGGTCGCGCTCTCAGTGACCTTTGGAACGCCTGAGAACTTCCAAACAGAGAAAATCATGTTCGATGTAGTCGATTTCAAGACAGCATACAATGCTCGACTTTGGCCAAATTCATGGCAGCAACGCACTATGCCTACCAGTGCATAAAGATGCCTGGCTCAAAGGGCGTTCTTATGATAAAGAGCTCTCCTCAAGAAGCACTTCTCTGCGACAAGCGCAGCCTCGACCATGTATGAATGCTCCAGGAGGATGGAGAGCACTCTCCCTCCAAAGCCAAAACGGCTGTAAAAACGCATGGCGAGGTAAAAATCATTCCCTTGGACCCAGCAGAACCCTCCAAGACAGTCCGGATCGGTTCAACTCTTGATCCAGACCTAGAATCATCGCTCATTGCTTTCCTCCGGAGCAACTCGGATGTTTTCGCATGGCAACCATCCGACATGCCCGGAATCCCCAGGGAAGTGATCGAGCACAAACTGGCTATCCGCCAGGATGCCACTCCTGTAAAACAGAAGCTCCGACGTTTTGCTCCAGATCAGAAAGAAGCTATCAAATTGGAAATTGAAAAACTCTTGAAGGCCGGATTTATCCGGGAAGTCGAACATCCTGAATGGCTCGCGAACCCCGTCATGGTGAAAAAAGCCAACGGAAAGTGGAGAATGTGTGTCGACTTCACAGACCTCAACAAGGCCTGCCGCAAGGACGCCTTCTCATTACCCAGAATAGACCAGATAGTGGACTCCATGTCTGGATGTGACTATCTAGGCCTTCTCGACGCCTATTCAAGTTATCACCAGATAAGCATGTGTCGAGAAGATGAAGAAAAAACTTCCTTTATAACTCCATTTGGGGTATTCTGCTGCTCAAAAATGCCTTTCGGATTAAAAAATACGGGTGCAACATATCAACTCGGAATGCAGCTCGCCCTCCACAGTCAACTCGGTCGGAATGTCGAAGCTTACGTCGATGATCTCGTCATAAAAATAAAAAAGAAGAAAGTTTGCTCTTGGACCTGCTAGAAACCTTCACCAACCTTCGAAGGAACAGGATAATGCTGAATCCGGAGAAATGTACCTTCGGAGTCGATGCCGGAAAATTGCTTGGATTCTTGGTGTCACACCGAGGAATCGAAGCAAATCCCGACAAGATACGAGAAATTGCAGAAATGAAGTCACCAAAGTTAGTCCGAGACGTCCAAAGACTCACGGGTTGCATGGCAGCCATGAGCCGGTTCATATCCTGACTAGGAGACCGCGGAATTCTTTTTTTTAACACCTATGACGACATGACGATTTCGAGTGGACGAAGGAATCAGAAAAGGCATTTCGAAAGCTCAAAGAATACTTAACTACCCCCTGTGCTAGTCGCGCCCAACCCAGAAGAAGACTTATTTCTCTACATCACTACTGGCCCATCAGCGGTCAGCGGAGTATTGACAGTGGAACGTGGGACTTCAGAGCAACGTGAAAAAATTCAACAGCCGGTGTACTATGTCAGCGAGATCCTGCACGGACCCAAGGAACGTTACCCTCAAGTTCAGAAACTTCTATACACGGTGCTCACTACATCTCGCAAACTTCGACATTACTTCTAGGCTCACACCATCAAATCTTAGGTACTCACCGACTTCATCATTGAATGGACGGAACCCGACCACATAGACGAGTCACTAGTGGCGAAAGAAGATATTTGGACTCTACACTTCGACGGTTCCCTGACCATCCAAGGTGCGGGGGCTGGAATAGTTTTAACTTCCCCAACCGGAGAATGCCTGTAGTATGTACTACAGATCGACTTCCCAGCCTAATGAATAACGTGGCTCAGTACGAGGGTTTGCTAGCCGGTCTCAGGGTCGCTTCCGCACTTAGTATCCGTTGCCTCCTCGTGAGTGGGGACTCACAGCTAGTAGCGAGACAAGTGTCCAAGAAATACCAGACCACAGACCCAAACATGGCAGCTTACCTAACGGAGGTGAGAAAGCTGGAGAAGAAGTTTGTCAGCCTCAAAGTACGGTATAATCCCTCGAAAGGCCAACTGTCGAGCCAACAGTCTTGCCAGCCTAGCTTCCTCACGATCTCCATGCCCACCCGGGGCCTTTGTAGAAAGGATCTCGATGCCGTCCATAGGTTCTCACAAACCCATGGATGAAGGAATGGTCACGCTCAAAACCGAGCACCATTCAAGGACGTCACTAGGCATTGATGCTCCAAAGGGAGTGACGGGGCTACTCGTCGCTACCCTCGATCCTGAGGATTCGTGGATGAAGCCCATCCGCAAGTACCTTCTCGATCGAACTACGCCTGAGGTTGATACACTATCCGAGCAGATTGCCCGACGCGCCAGGATGTACTCCCTGGTCGATGGAGCCCTCTACCGAAGAGGAGCTCATGGAGTGCTCATGCAGTGTATACCCCTGATGCAGGGTATGAGATTACTCGAAGAGATCCATGGAGGGGTGTGCGAGGCACATGCATCTTTCCGAACCCTGGTCAGAAAGGCCTTTAGACAAGGATTCTATTGGCCAACAGCCCTCTGTGACGTGAGGGAGTTAGTGAAGTGATGGCGTCAGTGTCAGTTTCACCGCAGACACATTCACCAGCCCGCCCAAGCATTACAGACAATTCCCTTGTCATGGCCATTCGCCACATGGGGCCTGGACATTCTAGGGCCTTTCCCAGTGGCGCCCGGGGGCTATAAGTTCCTATTCGTCGCAATCGATACGTTCACTAAATGGATCGAGGCCGAACCAGTCGTACAGATCACCTCGGAAGCAGCCAAACGGTTCATAATGAAGAATGTTATGACCAGATTTGGCGTTTCGAGCAGGATCATAACCGACAACGGTACCTAGTTCTCCAGCGCAGAGTTCATCGAGTACTGCGCAGGACGAGGTACCACAATTTGCTACGCCTCGGTCGCCCACTCCCACAGAGCAACGGGCAGGTCGAACGCACTAACGGACTTATACTCCAGGGAATGAAGACTCGCATCTTCGAAAGACTCTCTGCACACGCAAAGGCATGGGCTTGAGAGCTACATTCCATCCTCTGGGTGCTGCGAACAACCGCGAGTCATGC
The DNA here is from genome assembly GCA_019208055.1 of Stipa capillata. Classification (NCBI taxonomy): domain Eukaryota; kingdom Viridiplantae; phylum Streptophyta; class Magnoliopsida; order Poales; family Poaceae; genus Stipa; species Stipa capillata. The sequence goes on along the minus strand of JAGXJF010000029.1, from coordinate 48,713 downwards.
CATGGGCGAAACACCATTCTGCCTGGTATATGGAGCGGAGGCCATGCTCCCCAGCGAGATCGCACTTAAATCACCACGGGTAGAGCTGTACATTGACAAGGAGGAAACCCCTCGACGAGAGGACGACCTCAATTTCATCGAGGAAAAGCAGACTCAAGCCTTACTCCGCTTTACCGGATACCAGCAGGACCTCCGTCGCTACTATGACCGATACGTCTGACAACGCTCGCTCCAAGTCGGGGACCTTGTTCTATGACTTGTTCAGAACAAGAGTAACAGCAATAAACTTTCCCCCAAATGGGAAGGCCCTTACACGGTAGCTGAGGTCACTCGACCAGGATCGTTCCGACTAGCAATGGAGGACGGCCGAGTCCTAGCAAATTCCTGGAACATCGACCAGCTCCAGAAGTTCTATGTGTAAGACTAATCGACTGTCCACTCAAGAGCACCCCTCGAGTGCACAGTCGGGGCTGAATAAGGTGGTCAGATGACCTCGACATGAAAAATTCATCGAAAGTTACATTAGACCCCAAGAAAGATAAAACCAAAAATCCCCACAAAAAAGTCTGGCACGTACAAAATACAAGATCGACTACATGTTCACACCTTTGGGGTCTCCTTCCCGGCCGCATGCGAACGTCCAGTAAAGTCTTGAGCCGCCCGATCCAATTCCGCTAATCGATCTGGAAGACTCTCAGTGGCCTGGAGGGACACGCCAGCTGTCCGAAGTACTGACTCCAGGCGATCCATCACCATTAAGAGTTTCTCCTCGAGAGAAGAGGCCCTTGCCTTCTCTTGGGAAAGAGCGTCAGAAAGCTGAGTCAATCGGTCCCGAAGTCCCCGGACCTCGTTGCAGACGGAATCCCATCTACCCTAGACGCGCTGAGAGGAACATTAAGGTCAGAAGGAATCATCTTACGAAAAGGGCAGATAACAAGTGAAGACGTTCTTACCTCCACCAATGGTCCGAGTAGCGCCACCGGGTCATCCTCGGCTGAAGTCTCCCCGTCCCGCTGACTAAAAGTCGGCTGACATATATTGGGCGAAGGCAGAACCGTCCCGCTAGTCGGATCCTGACTAGGTAGTAATCTGGAGATAGATAAGCGCCTCCACGGGATAGCCGGTTGGTCGAATCTCAGCGAAGGAGAGTCCCTACAGATCATGCTCAGCACCTAGGTCGACATACAAAAAGCTCGACTAAGGAGGGGATGAAAGGAGAATACCTCGCTCTCTTCAAAGAGACGGAGCGTGTTCTCCGAACCGGAGGAGCACTTGCTCCCCGAAGAAGAGGGGGCGAGGCTCCCGTGGAACGACTCCTGAACATTTATCCCTGATTCGTGCCATAAATCCGATCAAGAGTTGGTCGACCTCGCCAGAAGGAGAACAAGTCCACACACTCACCAGGGAAGCTTGGAAAGATGACTCGGGGGTGACTGCGGGAGATTCTAGTCTGCCTCACGTATGTTCCTTCATCTGGTCTAGGCCATCCACAGGACATCCGACGCCTTCATCACGACGACCCCCAGCAGTAGTCAGGCCTCGACTAGGAAGGGAGGGCCCCGCTTCAGGATCCGTGACGCCGCGTCCCTGTTGCTGAAGAAGTCCATCGAATAACACCTTGAGTCAGTGCTATTCAGACCAGAAAAGCCAGAAGTCCTGAAAACAAAAGATTACCGCAAGAACCTCTTCCCATTCGTGTTGAGGCCAAAGGGGTAGTGATGAAGGGATATCCTGACGACCTGGTGAAGGCACCTTTTTGAAAAGGGACTTCACCTTCTCGAGCACCTCCGATTCTGAGAGAGCTGATCAAAAGAGAAATAAAGGAAGTCAGAATAGCCCGAAATTTACCTAGGCGGTAATCTTAGAAAAAGTACGAGGTTTACCCATTCTCTTCCGCTTTTGATAATGGTCACTCGAGGAATCCCAAGCAGCTATCTCCCTCAACCGCAAGGGGCATATCCCACGCCTAACGAAGTCGGCGGCGACGTCGAAGGAGGACAAGCACTGGGGTTGATTGGTCTCACAAGGTGGAGTTGGGGTCGGCTCTCGTACCTGAACATGTGGATTCTCACCATAGGATGATTCTTCTCCATCCTCAACACGCCGTCTTCTGTGCAACTCAGAACGGAGGTGGTGGTTATCTTTTAACACTCGCAGCAACTCATGAGTACTCTCTTGTAATCCAAGTATAGCCCGTCATACATTATCTCCGCAGAGACAATGTGATGGGCAGTCTCCAACTCCGTCTCATCTTCTTTGTCATCGCTTGGTGCGGGTACCATGATGTTGTCGCCTCCATTACTCATCTGGGGAATGAGGCGGAACTGGGAGAAGAAGAAGATGTCGTTGTAGCGATGACGGATGAAGAGAACTGCTTTCCTTGCAGCTTCGAGCCTAGCATTATCATCACTGGCCCTGGCGGCCTTGAAGGTTCGACACGCATCGGGGGTCTTCACTGTAACCCATCCAGTCCAATAGTGAATCCTCCCTTGGACCTTAAAACTCCTAGCATGGAAGGCAGGGAGGTCTCCATGGGGCACATTGAGGTGTTCCAACAGCCTCCATAACAGGGTAGTCCAACTTCCCAGCTGGCTCGGGTCGGTCACAATGTTGTACACCATCCTATGCAAATTTAAGGTTAGGGAAGGTAAGGTCAACCACACAAAGAAAAACAAATGCAATAGGAAAGGAAAATTCAGAACTAAAATGTGATCATATCACATTTAAGTTTAAACAAGGTGTGTGTGCGTGTGCAGGGATGATGATATGAATGCATGTATGAAATGCAAGACCTAATCGTAAGGGTGAAATGGGTATTACAAGACCTACCCCCCTTTAAAAGATCTCGACCCGAGATCTCTAACGGTCGACAAACAAGGACGGAAACTCGGTCTTGAGCCAATCTTCACGTTCCCATGTAGCTTCATCTTCCGTATGGTTGCTCCACTGGACCTTGAAGAACTTGATGGTACGGTTCCGAGTCTTACGCTCGGTCTCATCAAGAATACGCACCGGATGTTCTCGATAGTGAGGTCTTCGCGTAGCTCTTCTATCTCAGGGTTGACCTTCGTTTCAGGGACGCGATGACAAGCTTTCAGCTGGGACACATGGAATACATCATGCGATTGAGACAGCGAGGGAGGCAACTCTAACTGATATGCCACGGTCCCTCGTTTGGCTAGGATTCGGTATGGACCGATATATCGAGGGGCTAGCTTTCCTTTCACTCTGAAGCGATGGACACCTTTGAACGGAGTGACCTTGAGATACACACTGTCCCCAACCTGGAAGGTAACTTCTCGACGGTGTGGATCAGCATAACTCTTCTGTCTCGATTGAGCTTCTCGAAGACGTTTCTCGATATGAGGCGAACTTGAGCTTCGGCTTCCTTAATTGCATCTGGTCCAAAGAATTGTCTCTCACCGGTCTCGGACCAGTTTAGAGGAGTCCTACATCTTCTTCCGTATAGTACTTCGAAAGGTGCCATACCAAGGCTAGCTTGGTAACTGTTATTGTAGGCGAACTCCGCATACGGCAAACACTTCTCCCAATTGGAACCGAAAGTGAGGGCACAAGACCTCAACATGTCTTCAAGGATTTGATTGGTTCTCTCAACTTGACCTCCGGTTTGAGGATGGAACGCTGTGCTAAAAGATAGAGAAGTTCCCATGGCCTCATGTAAACACTTCCAAAACCGGTTGGTAAACTGGGTGCCTCGATCCGAAACAATCCTGCGGGAACACCATGGAGACAAACGATTCGAGCAATATACAACTCCGCTAATTGACTCACCTTATGAGTGGTCTTCACGGGGATAAAGTGAGCTACCTTGGAGAGGCGGTCCACAATCACCCATATGGCATCGTTGCCCTTCGGAGATTTCGGTAAACCTACCACGAAATCCATACCGATTTCGTCCCATTTCCACTCGGGAATAGGGAGTGGTTGAAGCATACCCACTGGTCTTTGATGCTCGGCCTTCACACGGCGGCACACGTCGCATTCAGCAACAAAACGGGCAATCTCCCGCTTCATTCGGGTCCACCAAAATCGACGACGAATATCTTGGTACATCTTGGTGCTACCGGGATGGATGGACAGCGGGGTAATTATGGGCTTCATGAAGGATCAAATCCTTTAGTTGCTGGTCCTTGGGCACCACGAGTCGCTTCCCGAACCAAAGGACTCCGTTCTCATCTTCGGTGAAACAGGTAGTGGTACCATTCTTTACTTTCTCTCTTATCCTCTGCATACCAACATTCTGCGCTTGTGCAGCCTTGACTTGATCTTCTAAAGTTGGTTTCACTTCTAGGACAGCGAGAGAACCCTGCTCAACCATCTCAGGTTGAGTCGCTGAAATTCCAGATAGAGCGGTGGTTGTTGCTTAAAGATGGCGGCATTGTTGCAATAGGCTTTCGGCTAAGCACGTCGGCGACGACGTTGGCCTTGCCGGGGGTGTAATTTAAACCCAAATCATAATCCTTGATGAGCTCAAGCCATCTCATTGCCGAAGATTCAGATCTGGTTGAGTAAATAAATACTTCAAACTCTTATGATCCGAGAAGATTTCGCAACGGTTACCGATGAGGTAATGGCGCCAAATCTTGAGAGCGTGAACCACAGCTGCTAGCTCCAAGTCGTGAGTGGGATAATTGGTCTCATGAGGACGCAACTGACGGGAAGCATAAGCTACCACGTGACCTTCTTGCATGAGGACACAACCCAACCCATTTCGAGAAGCATCACAATAAACTTCGAAGCTTTTGTGGATATCCGGAGGATAAGCACTGGGGCTGAGGTTAACTTCTTCTTGAGCTCTTGGAAACTCCTTCACACTTGTTGGACCATACAAACTTCTTGTCTTTCTTCAACAATTCAGTCATTGGCTTTGCTATGGAAGAGAAACCTTCGATGAATCGACGGTAATAACCCGCCAATCCTAGAAAGCTGCGAATCTGGGTGACTGACTTAGGTTGCTTCCATTCTTGGACGGCTTGCACTTTGCTTGGGTCTACCGCGACACCATCAGCTGAAAGCACATGATCCAAAAACTCCACTTGATGCTTCCAAAATTCATACTTCGAGAATTTTGCATACAGACGATGCTCACGGAGCTTGTCGAGCACCATTCTCAAGTGGTCTTCATGCTCTGATTCAGACTTGGAATAGATGAGGATGTCATCAATAAAGATGACCACAAACCGATCAAGATACTCCATGAATACTGAGTTCATGAGTTGCATAAAGGTGAAAGGGAGCATTGGTCAAACCGAATGACATCACTGTGTATTCGTATGACCCATATCGAGTGGTAAAGGCTGCTTTTTGGAATGTCTTCAGATCTGATTTTTATTTGGTGGTAGCCTAACCTGAGATCAATCTTGGAGAAGACACATGCTCGGCTAATTGATCAAACAGATCATCAATCCGGGGAAGAGGGTACTTATTCTTCACAGTGAGCTCATTTAACGGGCGGTAATCAACTACCATCCGCAGGCTTGAATCCTTCTTCTTCACAAACATGGCTGGGCAACCCCAGGGCGAGGAACTAGGTCTAATGAAACCCTTATCCTCAAGCTCCTTAAGTTGCTTCTTCATCTCCAACAACTCATTCGGGGGTACCCGATACGGACGTTTCGAAATAGGAGCAGTACCAGGGTGGAAGATCGATGACGAACTCCACTGCGCGGTCAGGGGGCATACCCGGCAATTCTTCAGGGAAGACATCCGGGTATTCACATACCACGGGAACAAGCTCAATTCCCTGGTCTTGAGTGCCGCTCATGGCAAAAAGATGCCCTAACACGGATGGCGACACAAACTTCACTTCTTTGCTAGAGTTGGCGACAAGGGAGACGGACCTTTCGGCACAATCTATTTTTGCCTTGTGTTGGACCAACCAATTCATGCCCAAGATAACATCTGAACCCTTCAATCCAAGAACCACCATATTAGCTAGAAATATCTCTCCACCAATCTCTAGCTTAACACCCTCGCAAACGAGCTCGGTTCTCAGCTCCGAGCCGGGTGTTGCAATAATGAGGGGATGATGCAATGCTGATGATGGAACATGATTATCATGTGCAAACTTGCTGGATATAAAGGAATGGGATGCTCCGGAATTGAAAAGAACGGTGGCGGGAGTTGAGTTAACGGAAAGCGTACCCAACACCACCTCTGGTGCATCCAGTGCTTCTTCGGCGGTGACGTGGTTCACTCTGCCACGGCCGGTAGCTTGAGGCTTGTTAGGGGCTGGACCCTTAGCTTGAGAGCCTCCGCTTGCTTGCCCTTGCTGCACCTTGGGGGCAAAGGAGAGTCCCGAGCGCGGGGCAGTACAATGATTCGCAAGGTGTCCCATCTTTCCACAGTTATAGCACTTAACCTTGTTCCAATCCATGGCGGGCTGCGACTGTCCTCCTTGGGGGCGAGGTTGGAAACCTTGCTGCTGAGGACGAGGAATGAAACCTTGCAGCCTCTGAGGGTATGGTCCCGCAGGACGGGGTGGTTGTTGCTGCCACACCCATGGCTTCTGCAAACTACTAGCAGCAGATCTTAGCATCTCTCTCTCGTGCTTGCGAGTCTTGTCGAGGGCTAATTCTTTGGCCTCTACCTTAATGGCCTTATCCACGAGGTGCTGGAAATCTCGCACGTCGACGGTAGCGAGCTTGGCTTGCAATTCTTCATTCAGCTTGCCCATAAACTTCTCCACTTTTTCTTCGTCCGTAGATACCTCACGCGGTGCATATCGCGCTAGATGGTTGAACTCGCGAAGAAACTCCAGAACCGATTTCTTGCCTTGACGCAGGTCACGGAACTCTTCTTTCTTCAACGCCATAATGCCGGAAGGAATGTGGAATTCACGGAAGCCGGTTCGGAACTCGGCCCACGTGAGCACATGACCCTGCGCTTGCATGGCCAGAAAGTTCTCCCACCAATCTGCGGCAGCTCCTTCGAGGTAGTGGGAGGCGAAATTGACCTTGTCAGCCTCCGCACATTGGGCTAGCTGTAACTTTCTCTCGATGGTGTGGATCCAATTATCTGCCTCCAACCACTACTACATAAAACGTCAACACTAACGGGCGGAAAACCATTATCAGTGACGGGTACCCGTCTCGTCAGTAACTAATGGTCAGTGGTGACTCGTATTATCAGTGACGGGTAAATTACCCGTCACTGATAAAGGTCATCACTGACGGGTCAAACAATCCACTCGTCAGTGATAAGGTTTTTAGATGCGCGAAAAAAGTCATCACTGACGGGTAGAATATTTGACCCGTCAGTGATGACTCACATCACTGACGGGTGAAGTATTATACCCGTCAGTGATGACGTTTTCAAAGGCGCAAAAAAAACTGAAAACGTCATCACTGACGGGTAGAATATTTGACCCGTCAGTGATGAGTCACATCACTGACGGGTGAGGTATTATACCCGTCAGTGATGACGTTTTCAGAGGCGCAAAAAAAAGCCCTACCCGAGCAGTGCCGGGTAGGGTTTCACTAAAATGGCTATAACTTTTGCATACAGTGTCCGTTTTGGGTCCACGACCACTCAAAATGACCGTATCGACGAGGCGCATCTGAAAAATCTATAGACCTGTACATTTTTTCACCTCCAAATTCACCCTCTAAGACTGACTTTTGCCCCTCCGAACGAAACATCGCCTCTTTCGACCCTCCGTTGAACTTCTTCCCGAGCTCCAAATGCAGTAATCTTTGCGTATTCTGAACCGTGAGGGAGTAGAGCTGCTAGAAAAAAATACAAGGAAATTTTTTAAAAATAAAAAAATTTCACTCCAAATTCGGCCTACCGAACGAATAATCTCCCTACCGAACCCTCCGTTCCCTCCGTTGAACTTCTTCCCGAGCTCCAAATGCAGTAATTTTTGTAGATTCCGAACCGTGAGGGAGTAGAGCTGCTACAAAAAATACGAGAAAAAAATTTAAAAATAAAAAATTTAGGCACTAGTAGATGAGAAGGAAGAGAAGGGTGGAAGGGAGGAGAGGAGGGAGGAAGATGAGGTGCTCACCGTGACTCCATGGAGTTGGAGAGGAGGAGGGGCCGGCAGTGGAGAGGAGGATCCAACGGTGGGATGCTTGAGGAGGTGCTTGAGGAGGGTGCTTGAGGAAGGAGAAGAGAGAAGGGTGGAAGGGAGATGGAGTGGAGTGGCTTGAGTGGAATGGAGTGCCCTGAGTGCGCTGCACTGAGTTGTATTATATACCACGCGGGATTCTAAAATTTCGGGTTTTGAATTTTCGAGTTGGCGGGATTCACATCACTGACGGGTTAAAAAAGAGACCCGTCAGTGATGAGTGAAAATTTCGGGTTTTGAAGTCATTACTGACGGCCGAGTTTTTGCCCGTCAGTGATATTCTCGTTATCTCTGACGGGTGTAACTTCACGCCCGTCGTGATGACTTTTTCTTTGGAATCTCATGTTTCTGCTGAAGTCATTACTGACGGCCGAGTTTTTGCCCGTCAGTGATATTCTCGTTATCTCTGACGGGTCTAACTTCACGCCCGTCAGTGATGACTTTTCTTTGGAATCTCATGTTTCTGCTGAAGTCATTACTGACGGGCCCACTTTATTACCCGTCAGTGATGACTTTTCTCCCGTGAAATGGAACATCTGATAGTGTCACCACTGACGGGTATCCGTCTGCCCGTCAGTGATAGGTGAGAAGCCTGACGGGTTTTTTCCTGCCCGTCAGTGATAAGGTATAGCGGATGACCTTTTTTGTAGTAGTGAACGGATCATCTGCCCGGTCGAAGATAGCCGGTTGGGTCCGCTGAAAATCAGCTAGACTACCTCGGGCTTGACCACCAGCTACGCCTTGATTGCGCGCGAGTCGCTCAAGTATCCGATTCTGGGTTGCCAACAAGTCCACTATATTGGGTTGCTGGGGAGGAGGTGGCACTTCCTCCTCTTCACGCTCACGGCGACCGCGTGCAGCTCCACGCGTTCCAGACGCCATTCTGTTGCAACCAAAGGACCACAGAATGAGACGGCAACACTTGGGAAATGGAAAACTAATGTATTTCCACAACGGTGCAGCGAGGGATTCATGAACATGCCACATTATTTCATACACATTTTCATAAGAAAATGAAGTACAAAACAATTGTAAGAACGATTGACAACAATTCTCGATTGCATTAATACGTTCGACATAGTTCATAGGAGGGGCTGCGGTTTAGATCACCTTACGGTGAAATAAACGTTACAATGTGCCAAAAATTGCAGCCTCCAATACCCAATTACATGCCTCCAAAAGATACCTTAAACCTAGGATTTGGTTCGGCTTACACCACAAAATGAGACCTTCAACTTAACACCAAAATCTGGACAGCACTACTAGGGACTATATGGAGCTCCCTCATTGCGACAACGGGTCTCGTAAGCCTCCAATTATATTCTCCAAGCACTCATCCTACTCTTCGTCGGTCGGTGGGTTACTATTGGTGTACCACGTATGTATCGAGGGGTCCTCTTCCTCTTCTTCTTTAGTGGTAGATGGTGCAGCTTCATAGGTAGGGGCTGGAGCGGCTGGTGCCGAGGTACCTCCTTGGGAGAGTCTTGGGGTGAAAAGCCGTAGGTACTCACGAGCTGTCATCCTCCTACGTGGCTTCACTCCAGAACTCTGGGGTTGATTGGTCTCACAAGGTGGAGTTGGGGTCGGCTCTCGTACCTGAACATGTGGATTCTCACCACAGGATGATTCTTCTCCATCCTCAACATGCCGTCTTCTGCGCAACTCAGAACGGAGGTGGTTGGAATGAGGCGGAACTGGGAGAAGAAGAAGATGTCATTGTAGCGATGACGGATGAAGAGAACTGCTTTCCTTGCAGCTTCGAGCCTAGCGTTATCATCACTGGCCCTGGCTGCCTTGAAGGTTCGACACGCGTCGGGGGTCTTCACTGTAACCCATCCAGTCCAATAGTGAATCCTCCCTTGGACCTTAAAACTCCTAGCATGGAAGGCAGGGAGGTCTCCATGGGGCACATTGAGGTGTTCCAACAGCCTCCATAACAGGGTGCCCCAACTTCCCAGCTGGCTCGGGTCGGTCACAATGTTGTACACCATCCTATGCAAATTTAAGGTTAGGGAAGGTAAGGTCAGCCACACAAAGAAAAACAAATGCAATAGGAAAGGAAAATTCAGAACTAAGATCGATGGGGGTACGGAATAAAAAGCAACCTACTTGCTGATTTTAACATAGGGTTTAACTTTTCAAATAGTTTTCTCGGTGATGCCAAGTCCTATCTAACAACCACCTGCAATTGGCTTCCTACGGTCAGCTCGGCTCTGATACCAAGCTGTGAGGGACCCGGTATTCTAATCCGATTCAAGGGATTCACAACGAGTGAAGACAGTGACCATAGCCGCTACCTTCGATGGACTATGGGCCACCCCCACCCCGTGCGACATGCATACACGCACTGCGTATGACTCACCATGGCCTGATTGGGGATCACGATTCCAAACACATACACCTTACGCGTATGACTCACTTTAGCAATGGACCGTACTTTCACTTTGCATTCCACATGAACCGAAGTAAAATAACAAGCACCTCCATATGCACATATACGCATGACAGACGGGAGGTGGGAGCATATGTTGGACAGCAAGCATATCATCACACGAACCACTACGATACGATAATACACCTAGCTGTCCACATGGAACTATATGAATACATCATTCGGCGATAACCGGAAACATAGTCAAATATGGAGTATTCATGCAACAGCGGAATAAAATACCCAAAATCCGCAGCGGTGCATCAACCGCTGCCCAATAGTCACCAAAATCCCACGAGTCGATAGCCAACCAAGAAAACCAAGCCGCTAGGCATCATCGAAGTAATCCTCGACCACTGGCTCACCTGCAATGATCTAGGAATATCCTAGGTGAGTACGAAGGTACTCGCAAGACTTATTCGTGCTTGATTAGATGTCCTACACATACTAGTATAGCAGCAATTAAACATGGTGCACTTTGATCTAACAGGGTACGAGCAGGAAACATGGCATAGATAGCATTAAGGGAGGAACACATCAACTCCCACTTGCAGTTCAGACCTCATATAATTCAAACACCAACATGAGAACATCAATCATAACATTCCAAGGTTGTATAGGGCAGCCCACGCCCATCTAATTTAATCAACCCCCTTGGACCGTCCCGGCAAATCCAACTACTATGGGAAATATCGAGTGCTCCTCACCCGGAGGTTGCAAAGCTCCAGTGACCGAGACTTGCCATCAGATAACCCATAGCGGTGATTCCGGCGGTGACCATGAGGGTTCTCAACCTATCACATATTCATTCCAATCAATCTCTCGGTCCGTCACCGGCTGTACAACTACCATGGATATAACGAGTGCTCCTCACTCGGAGGTTGCAAGGCTCCGAGTGATCGAGACTTGCCATCAGATATACCCATAGCGGTGACTTCCGCTGACATCCACGCGTGACAAGAGGAGTACTACGATGGAGTCACCTCAGATTGGTATAGCGACAAACCCTCCTTACACCTGGGTCGCATTCATGCATCAATTATACCAATTTTATCCATCGTGCACCTACCCTCTTCTGCTCTCACATCTCACTTTTAGTGGTTCCAAGTTGATAGGGCGTCAAGTTAAATTCTCAACCACCACAGAGAAATAACTTCTAAGAACCATCCTAGACAGTTTCAATCATAATCTCTAACCAAACATCCACACATTACTAGTAGTCAGGCAGGTAATAGAATATAAGAAATGCAAAAAGCTCTGCTTGCCTTGGTCACAGGGTTCCTGATCTTGCGTTGATTCATGAGCCTGGTGGTCTCCTTCTTCGAGCTCTATTGCAAATAACACGAAGTACCGAAAACAAACGACAAAAGAAAGCAATGAGATTCGGCATGAATGCATGATGAATGATGCTAAAAATCAACTTCTAAAGTGACTTATGGATATTAGAGTCTTGTTACGACAAGAATTGCTAAAGTTGAAATTGTCAAAATCAAGTGGTTACCCTAACCATGCATGCATGATACACTAAGCCTAACTTCGAGTTAGGGTTGAAGATTATTATTTACGATGTATGGTTAGGCCCTACGATTGTTATTATTATGAGAGTGTTCTGGGATACGAGTTCAACGCCACTGGAATCACGCAATTTGGAGCTAAAATCGTTAAGTTAGGATGTATCGAAAAATCCTCGCATAAAAAGGGGTGAACTAGGGTTTATGCCAAAGGGGTCACAATTTTAGTTGCAAATATGAGAATTGTGTTTGAACCAAAATGTAGGAAATTTCATAAGGTTTCCGAATATATAAAATTTGTTGAAAACGGAGTTACGGTTCAAAAGTTACGCTATTTCGAAGTTTATCGGAAACCCTAACCCTAGCCTCTGCGAGAAACAAAATTGCTATATGCACACAGAATCCTAATGGCCTTTGTCTCGATGAAACCGAAAACGCTAGGTGCACCTGAGGATTCACCCGAAAACCTAACCCTAGACCTGACTAATCCTCACTGACAGAAGGGGCCCAGTGGCAGCCAATGGGAGGCCACCACGTTGCCCCTCTTGCTCCTCTCTCTCTTGGTGTGGAGGTGGCCGGTGCCCTCACCGGAGCATCACCGGAGATGCTCCGGGCGGCAACAGGGGGCAATGCGGGCTCGGGAAGGTGGTGGGGGCTCCGATTGCTCAGCCCGGAATCAATGCGTGGGCTCGAAGCGGCTGCAAGGGTCGGTGGCAAGCTCCCGGCGGCCGGCGGCGAGGAAGAACTTCGGCCACCGTCGGCGAGGGTCCTCGGGCTTGGATCTGCGAAGGAAAGGGGATGAGGGGGTTAAGGAGAACGGGCCTAGCTCGGGGGCAAGAAAATGGGAAGAGGGGAGGACCGGAGCGGCGGCGATTGCTCGCCGGAGCAGCGGCCGACGTTGGAGAAGACGATGGCGTGGAGGAGCTTCGGCACGGGGGAGAGAGGGGAGCGAGCTAGGGTTGCGGGGAGGAGGGGAGGGCTGTCGGGATGGCGGCTTTTAAAGGGCGACAAGGTCGGACAGCCGGTGGGGCGCCGCCCACCTCAGCTAACCGGCGGCGGCGACGTGGTGCCGAGGTCTTGACGGGTGGGCCCCGGCCAGTGGGAGAGAGGAGGGAGGAAACGGCAAGCCGCGGGGGCGTTTTCCGAATGGGGAGGCAGAAAGGGGGAAAAGGGAAGCGGGTTGGGGTGCTGGCGGGCTTAGCGGGCCGGCCGAGTAGGCCTCGGCCCAATTCCCTTTTCCTTTTCTTTTTCTTTTTCTTTTTAAATCTCAGCTGAGCTCCTTTTATTTCAAATGAGCACCCAAAATAGCTCCAAAATTTCTGAAATTTTTACAAAATGCATAAAACTAAGTATAGAACCTACCATAATATTTTGAAATCATTTGGAGACTGTTTGACCTAGGTTTGAATTCAAATTTCAAATTTCCCCTAAGTTAGGGTTGAACTGTAACTAGACCCTATAGACCTCCAAATATTTCAAAATTTCATATGTGGATAGAAATCCCATATCCATGGCCAAATACAAATTTTTGTAACTGTTTATCTACAGTAAAATTGCTTAATCATGTAATTACAATTCAGCCCTTTTTGGCGCTTTGACCTTTAAAGCTTCAATTGAGCTAGCAAGTCCTTAGGGTTTTCGGACGAAACTTTGGGAGGGGAACCTTAGAGGGATGACCCCACTAGGAAACCCTAATCTTCCTCCACCTACTTTTGCTAATATTGGTATTTGCTAATTCAAATAAGTTGATTGGTGTTTGTAAATTTATCCACCGAGGATGAGATATGTACGTATTCTATAAAATGTGATCATATCACATTTAAGTTTAAACAAGGTGTGTGTGCGTGTGCGGGGATGATGATATGAATGCATGTATGAAATGCAAGACCTAATCGTAAGGGTGAAATGGGTATTACATAGGAAGTATCCGCGTACGATTCCCTGGATTAATGGAGTATACCACGTACCCAGTAAGGATTCCAGGATGGTAAGGTAACCCCCCCCCCTGTAAGGAGGAAGGATACCCTTAAACTAGGAAGTCAATCCCGAAGTTTAAGGAAGCCAGAGTTCTACTCGGGCATAAGTCCATGTCCAGTACAACTAGATGAACCCCCTATAAAAGGATCAGCAATCCCATAGGGGAGAAGAGGAAAAAAAGAAGATCCAAGTCAAGTTAGATCCAGGGGAAGTTAGATCCAAGGTGAAGGAAGATTTAAAAGCCCTAGCTTATTCCTACGAGAAGACCCGCCACCTCGAAGGAGTCAAGCTTAGTGGAATTAGTCGGATTAGTCTACGATTAGGCCTAGGATAGCCACTAACCTTCATATCCCTTGTAAGACATTCTCCAGTTAATATATACGAATAGGACGTAGGGTTGTTATCCTGAGGGAGGCCCGAACCTGTATAAAAAGGGCATTTTCCTTGCCATTATACCTCTAGCCTTGTGCCCTAGCAGTCCCTACCCCTCATACATACACATTCCACGAATACCGTAAGATCAGCGGTTTTACCGATCATCGACACATCTTAAACATTGAGAAGGCTCTTGAGTGCTCTTAGAACTAATGGTAGCCAGTTGTTTCTTAGCATTTTTAAGTTCTTTAGCAAGAGATGAAAAGACAATGTATCCAGCAAGAAAAGCAGTTTTAAGCTTGGCTAGATTGTCCTTATAGACCATGAGCTCTTGGATGACAAATGTATGCAACATGAAACCTAGAGCAAAGCACAATTTTATCTCATTCAATTGATTGTGAGGTGCTAAGCTAGAGGAACAACCAAGAGGTGCACTAGAAGGCAAAGTAGCACGTGACGATTTGAGCACATCAATCTCTTACTTAAGAGAGTCTAAGTCATCGTCCTTAGAAACACAAAAGGAGCAAGGGCTCGACTTAAGTTTATCAAGTTTAATCATGGATGACTTAAGCAATTCACTTACACTAGCATGAGCATCTTTAGCTTCAAGAAATTCTTTATGTAAAACATCACAACTAGCACACTCATCATCACTACTTTTCAGTTTAGCAATTTTTAGTGTAAGAGAATTAACTTTCTTAGTTAGATCTTTAGATTTCTTAATTGAAGCAAACAGGGCATCATTTTGCACATCAAACATATCAAGCAGCTTATCATGTCTAACACTGAGCTCATCAAAAGTGTAGCTCACCTCGCTTGCAAGATCTTCATCGTCGCTTTCTTCCTCGGATCTCGTCATGAAGCACATGTCGGTGAAGCCATGTTCCACCTTCTTCTTGTGCTTGGGCGGTTCCGGTTCATCCTCGCTTGAGGTAGAGGAAGATGAAGAAGAGTTGGTGCCGGTGTCACTTGTGCTGGTGCTGGCTCGACGAAGGTTCTTCTCCGCCGCACGCATTTTGGGCCTCGATCCAAGCTTATTCCTTCTCTTGTCCTAAAACTCAGAAGCAAACTTGTTTCTCTCTTTAGGATTGGGACACTCGGATCGAATGTGGCCTTTCTCACCACATGCATAGCAGGTGCTTCTCCTATTTCTCACATTCTTGTATGCCCTAGAGAAGCGTTTTGCAAATAACGCGAGCTCATCTTTGGGAAGAGATTCAAGTTGATCATCAGATAAGGAAGACAAAGCTGCAAGAGACAGTCTATGAGAGGAAAAAATCATGCAAGTGTCGGAGTTGACACTAGGAGATACTATCCCCGATGGATCCGAGGAAGTGTTCCCAACAAGAGCCAAATTCTTGGTCTTTGAGCCATTTCTGTTCTCCAAAGTGATCTCATGAGTAGGGAGCTTGGAGAACAGGTGATCGAGTGTGAGAGTGGCAAGATTGGCGAACTCTTGGATGGCAATCTTCCGCACTTCAAAAGCGGGCTCTAATGTGTTCAACACATGCCTAGCCATCTCTGAGTCAGAATACCTCACTCCCACACTCCTGAGCTTATTCACAATCCTTTCAAATCTCTCAAAAAGCTTAGAAATGGATTCCCCAGAGTGTTGCTCAAAATGATTGTATTCAACTCTGTATTGATCCACTCAAGCAATTTTGACTTGGTCCGACCCCTCATGGTAGGTGATCAAGGTCGACCAAATCTTGTGAGTGGTATCAAGATGAGCAACCCGCTCATGCTCCTTCCTATCCAAACCAGAAAGTAGGTAATTGGTGGCCTTGCAATTGTTTTCAACATCTACCAAATTTGCAGCCGTCACTTCCGCAGGAAGAGCAAAGTCCCTTTCGATGATTTGCCAAATAGCAAGCCCCTCTGACTAGATAAAGATTCTCATTCGATTTTTCCAGAACTCCCAGTCCATCCCATTGAAGACAGGAGGACGAGTTGAGTATCCATGGAAAGCCATGGCTCGCAAAGCCGGTCAAGGCTTATAAAGAAGCGAGACCAGGCTTTGATACCACTTGTTGGATCGGTGGCTTCCGACAGAGGGGGCATGAATGTTGAGTTCAATTTTTTTTCAAATTCAAATATAAATAGCAACTGAGGTGCTACTGTAAGTGACAGGAAAGACGTAGTGAAAATAACTCGACAAAATACCGCAAAACTGGAACAGCAGTGTCTCACACCAGTGACACAGCTGTGTCACACAGCTGGCTCGGCAGAAAAACCCCCAAAAGTTCTTGGTGATGTGGAGCTCGTCGATAGCTTCGAAACGAGTCCAAGATCACTGAATTTTGAGTTCAGACACAAAAGGTATGATCAAAACAGTGAACGTCCGAAGCAGCAGTAGTAGCTCACACCAGTGGCACAGCTGTGCGACATAGCTGGGTGACACAGCTGAGTGTCACAGTTGGGTGACACAGCTAGGTGACAGCTGTGTGACAGGCAGATTAGTCCAGAACTAAAATTTTGATCCAATTTTTGGGCTAATTCAAAATCTACCCAACCAAATCCAACCAAATTTTATAGAGAGGTGTGGGAGGGTCTTGTGAGTCTAGATCAAGTGTTGATCTTCATAAAAAACTCTCAAGTCAAGACCTTTACCCAATTCTCTCGAATCAGCCATAGAAATGAGAAAAAGGGAAATTTTGAGGGGAAAGGAAGCTCGTGAGGAATCTTCATCTCAAATCAATATGGAATCATCTCACATGTCCCAGCAACATACCTATTCCAAGCCCCAAATCATAGGATCAAACCCTCTACAAAGATTAATCACGAAAAACCCATTTCTTACTTCTTTTCCAAGAAAACTCAAAATAGAGGAGGGGAAGGTTAAATCCTTGGGTATGCTTGGATGAGATCAGTATAGAGATGGTCTCCCCATCACTTATTTGCCATACCTTGGATCAATCCACAGGAAAAGCAAGAAAACAAAAATCCAAAAGAGCTAATGGAGGAAATAACTCAAGAACACAAAGAAATTGGGAAAATCTTTTTGTATTGCATTTTCGTGGATTTTCTTGCTGTTTCAAAGACCTCTCATGATTAGGCCAAAACTCTCTTGAGCAGCCCCTAACTAGGGTTTTCACAAAGCTTACCAAAGGGTTGAGGGATAAGCACCTCTTACCCCTCCTTTTATAGTGATGGAGGCATACCTCCCACCACTTGGGCCTTAAGCCCACTTAGATGGCATGAGCACTTAGCACGCATCACAAAGCGTCTAAGTGACTCATCCACCATCCATCTTTCCTTCTACCCTAAGCAACTAACCCTAAACCGCTTCCTGGCCGCTGCCGTAGTTTCTTGGTTATGCTTCGGTAGATTCCGCGTTTTTACCAAAACGCCCTCGCACTGACTTGGTCCTCACCTCTCGTCTCCACCCGCTTTCTTGTCCTCCGCGTACATGCTTTTAAGCTGCACGATGTCGTCGCCACCTCCTTGACCGCATCTCAGCCCTCCGAGCCTCATCCCGGTCCATATGACCGAACCATCACCGCACCCAACTCGCACCTGCACACAATAGACCAAGCAAAGCATTGCGAGCACAAGTTTTCCACTTGACCCAAGTCAGTCGAGAAAAATCTTTCATCCACTCAATTTTTCCTTGAGACAAATTGAGAAACTCAATCAACCACATAGTCAATTATCCAAACCAACAGTCATTGAATTCATGCAACTGAATGTTCAAATCCAACAAAACAAAGTGTGGCAAAATATTCATCACATATATTGTTTATGTCATCACATGACTCACAAAGACATATGTATTTCATTAGTTCATAATTTGTAGCAAAATTATGATTACAAAAATTTCAAAACACCATCTCAAAATCAACAATTCAAAAACTAAACAGAAATGCAGATTGTTAGGCAAGTAAGAACAAATTTTGAAGATGATGAGATGCAAGCCGGAGAATCCAATAAAGAAATAGGACTAGGCTTAGATATGGGAAAAAATCACTGACAGAACCAGACAAACTCATTGTTAATACTAAGTAATATTCTTGTGTCGACGATCGGTAAACTGATCTTACGTAATACGTGGAGAAAAGTGTGAGGGACCCGGTATTTTAACTCGATTCAAGGAATTCACAACAAGTGAAGACGGTGACCATAGCCGCTACCTGCGATGAGCTATGGCCCACCCCTGCCTCGTGCGACATGCATACGACACAATGTGTATGACTCACCACAGCCTGATTGAGGGATCACGATTCCAAAAACATACGCCACAACGCGTATGACTCACTTTGGCAATGGACCATACATTCACTTTGCACTTCACTTGAACTGAAATAAAATAACAAGTACCTCCATATGCACCCAACCACACTCCCCATTTCAACATACACGCTTGACAGACGGGAGGTGGGGGCATTTGTTGGACAGCGAGAATATCATCACACGAACCACTACGATATGATAATAAAACTAGCTGTCCACATGGGACTATATGAATACATCATTCGGCGATAACCGGAAACATAGTCAAGTCTGAAATATTTATGCAACAGCAGAATAAATAAACCCAAAATCCACAGCGGCGCATCAACCGCTGCCCAAAAGTCATCAAAATCCAACAAGTCGATAGCCAACCAAGAAAACCGAGCAACTAGGCATCATCGAAGTAATCCTCGACCACTGGCACACCTGCAATGATCTAGGAATATCCTAGGTGAGTACAAAGGTACTCGCAAGACTTATTTGTGCTTGATTAAATGTCCTACACATGCTTACTACAATGGCAAATAAACATGATGCATAAGGAATAACTCGGTACGCACAAGCAACGGAGCCGGGACGATAACAATTAGAGTATTAAGTACAACTTGTAGCTCAGATTTCACATGTAACCCAACACGAACGTCACAATATGAATGTCACCATTTTCAAAACTATTTGGGGCAGCCCACACCCTAATTTGATCACAAGTTCATTATAAAATCATTTCAATTTATTCTCTCGGTCTGTCACCGACAATACGACCACCGCAGGTACAGTGAGTGCATAATCGCTTGGAGGTAGCGAGCCTCCAAGGGGCATGGAGACTTACCTCAACTACACCCCAGTGTCGATTCCCGCTAACGCCCCCGCGGTGATAAGGGAGATGACACAATGAAATAAGGTTGGTGTGGCAACAAAACCCTACTTACTCCTGGGTCGCCTCAATCACTTCAATTAACACCAACCATACCCATTGTGCACACCCTCGGCTCTCTCATCTCACTTAGGCAATTTGAATTTCGGGCAAATCAAAGTTTAATTCTCAGCTATGACTAGACATGATCACACGCCACATCCTAACATACTAGTTCTGTACCGGTAATCAACCATACCTTCCCAACAACTTTCCATACATCAACACATATCCAAGGAAAGCATAACAATAGTAAAGTAAAGATGCAACGAGCTCTGCTTGCCTTGATCGCAAGGTTCCGGGTCTTGAGTGGAATCGTGATCACAAGGTTCCGGGTCTTGAGTGGAATCGTGAGCCTGGTGGTCTCCTTCTTCGAGCTCTTTTGTAAGCAACACGAAGTACCGGAAAAAGAAACGATACAAGAAATAATAAGGTCCAGCATGAATGCGTGATGAATAATTCTAGGTATGCATTTTCAACGTGACTTAGGAATGTTAGGAACCAACTGCAACAAGAATTTCTTAATTTGGGTTCGTAGAAATTAAGTTATAACCCTAGTACTATATGCATGTCAATTTCGTTCGATTGTAAGTTAGGGCTGAAATTGCTATTCAGAGTGGTTGGTCAGGTTCCAAAATGTTCATAATATGAAAGTGCTCTGAGATACAGGCTTAATGCAACTGGAATAGCCTGATTTGGAGTTATAATCATCTAGTTATGGTTGATTGAAAAGCATCGCACGAAAAGGGTAAACTATTTCAAACTTAAATTGACCGGGATTTATATTCCAAATTTTGCAATTTTACCTAGACTAGATTGTAGATAATTTCACAAGGTTTCCAGAAAGGTAAAATTTGCTCAATTTGGAGCTATGGTTCAAAAGTTATCGCGTTTTGAAGTTTATCCGAAAATGGGGTAAACCCTAACCCTAAAATCCAATTTCGGGATTATTTCTTTTCTGCAGAAATTAATGAAGATAAATGCTAGGTGCACCCGGAACAATCTACCCTAACTCTACTCTCAGCTCAACTGACAACCGGGGCCCACGTGACAGCGCTGACCGGTCAACCGAACCCCAGTCAGCTGCTGACTGGGCCTAGGGCAGCCAACCAGGGGGCGCCACGTCGCCCTCTCACTCACTCTTCTCTCTCTCTCTCACGCTGGCTCGGTCGGAGAAGGGATTTGGGCGGCGGCGCTCCCGCCGGGACTTCGCCGGAGATGGCCGGGATGGCGTACCGAGGCGCGGCGAGCTCGGGGAAGAGCGGTGGGAGGAGCGGCAGCTCACACGAGTCCGATGCACCACCGCGGGGAGACGGAGGGCGTCGGGGTGGAGCTCGCGACGGCAAATGGCGGCGGCGGACCTTGGGTTTCGTCGGCGAGGTGGCTTCGGGGCACCGAGCTGCAAAGGCGAGGAGACGGGGAGGTTAGGTAGGAGGAGGAGGTGCTCGGGGCAAGAAAAAGGGAGCTCGGGGATGACCGGAGCGTGCTTCGCGAGCTCGCCGGAGCGTTGGCTGGAAGCGAAGAAGAACGCGGCGGCGGGGTTGCTCCGGGCTTAGTTCTATGAAGAGAAGGAGAGGAGCGGGTCAAGGGAGAGGCGGGTGAGCTCGGGGGCGAGAGAAGGGAGGTCGGGGCTTACCCGATGCGGCGGGATTTTTTGCCGGAGCTCGGCCGAAAGCGAGGAAGACGGCGGCGTGGAGGAAGAGCTCGGGCACGGGAGGGAGCTAGGGTCACGCCGCCCACCTCGGCCATCCGGCGGCAGCGACGTGGAGGAGATGGCCTGACGAGCGAGGCCCGCGCGGCAGAGGGAGAAGGAAGGCGCCAAGGCCCCGAGGGCGTTATCCAGAGGGGGAGGCGGAAAAAGGGGGGTGAGGAGGAGGCGGCTTTTCGGGTAACAGGCCGGTCCGGTTGCGGCCCAATAGGCCTCGGCCCGGGAATATTTTTTTCTTTTCTTTTATTTTTCCTTTTTCTTTTTCCAGACAGAGACACTTGTTAATTTCATTTGAGGACCTAATTTAGCTCTGAATTACTTGAAATTTTTACACAACTTTCAAAATAGCATACGGGACCTACTGTAAAAATTTGAGGTCATTTGGAGTTAGTTTGACCAGAATTTGAATTCAAATTCAAATTTGGCCCAAAAGGGGGTTTGAACTGTAGCTAGGTCATAAAATTTTCCAAAAATTCCAGAATTTTACATGTGACTAGGGTTCTCCTATTCATGGCTAATTATAAATTTTTATAACCTTACCTCCATAGGAATATTGCTTAACCATTGAATTGCAAATCAGCCCTTTTTCAATTTGATTTCTAATCCTTCAATTGAATTAGCAATGCATGATATCTTTGGATGAAATTTTGGAAAAAGGGGCCTCGAATAGTGGTCCAGCTAGGGATCATTGATTTCCTCCACCTCCTATTACTAAGGTTGATGTTTGATAACCCAAATAAGTTGATTGGTGTTTGCTAAAACTAACCACCGAGGATGAGATATGCACGTATTCTATAAAATATAACTTTTATAGATTTAAGTCTATGCAAGTGTGGGTGTGGGGATGATGACATGAATGTGAGATGAAATGCAAAACCCTAATCGAGGGAAATTGGTATTACAAAAAGAGACTAGGGGTACGGATAGTGAAAGCCAATATGAATCCGTCCATCGACAAGGGATTTTATATAGGTTCAGGCCTTCGAGAGGATAATAGCCCTATGTCCTGGGAGTTTATATTGATCTCGAGACAAGGTACAAAGGGGGTATGGCTAGCCTAGATTGGATCTACTACTAGTCGGAAGTGTATGTTGAGGATGATCTTCCCTTCTACTTACTCGGTAGTCTTCAGGGTGAGTGTTTGGCTACGTGATCTAATGATCTGATCGGGTGTCTAAGTTGAGATTATACTTCGGCTTGTCTTCTCCATAGGGTGTCGGGTCCTTTTATAGAGGGTGTACCATATCATAATGGAAACGGACTCGTCTTCGAGTAGAACTCCATCATCCTTTAACGTCAAGATTGACTTCCTTATTTAAGGAGTCCTGGATACCCACGGGTAGTTTCCTTATTGATCTAGAGTCCTTCTCTGAGGTACACAGTTCCGAGTAATCAGGGTACCCCTAGGTCTCTATATATTCGTATACGAATACTATCATTGTATACTATACAGTTTTACTATATATCATCAAGCCCCCCATCAGTACGTGAAATAAGGCCAAGACGGATCAAAGGAATCAACCTAGTCGGAGAGAACATTCTGACTAGAAACTTTCCTACGTAGTCATGTAAACCTTTGAGTAGGATTAGTCGTCCACTCAGGTTCCTGATCGTCCAGATTACCTAGTCGGGAAACCTAGTCCTTCCCAAGTAGCTCGAGCAGCTCCTGAGTAAGCTCATGTCCAAGTAGGGACTCCGGGAAGTTCAATAGATGTTGGACTCGTGTCTATGACTTTTGCTCATGCTTATCTCAACCAGTGGGTTTTCTAAAATTTGAACCGTCGCGGCAGAGTTTTCACGTGGTGGTGAAAATCATTCCTCTTTTTGTACTCCTATTCATGCTAACATAGGAAAATGGCAGCGCGATTGTCAGCTAAGTGCGCCTGTCATTCCTAATTTCTTGTGCAAACCGCCGCGCATGTGAATAAAAATTATTGCAAGCATTAACTATGAAGAAAGAAGAAAGGATCCACCAAGGCACCAGCGAGCTCGAAGTAGGGTGCCGATGACTCCAAGAGGGGTGCTGAGGATACTGGCCTCACCCCTACAGTTGCAATCCTGGAGTTCGATTAGTCAAAGATCATTGCCGAATATCTCAATGGGCTGGAGAAGTTCGAGTTCATCCTTCCCTGGGCTATGGTTCCGTCCCAGCCGGTGGCGGGAGAGATGAACCCAAGCCTAGGCACTGCCTGGACTGTTATCTTTGCTGACTTCTTCTGATTCCCACTATTGAGCTTCTTCCTTCTCATCCTCAAGTTCTACGGGATTGAGTTCATCCACCTCAATCCTAACTCTCTCCTGATGCTGAGCGTCTTCATACATTTGTGCAAAATGTACCTCGGCATACGCCCGTGCCTGGAGCTCTGGTGATACTTCTACAACCTGAAGAGGTTGGGGAAGGGAGTTGTCGGTGGCACCATGTTCCAACTTCGAGAGGGGAAGAAGGAGGACTACATTCACGTCTCAAGCAAAACCTCATGGTCGGGCTAGCGAAGGAGATGCTTCTACTGCCAGCCTCCTCCTTCCTCCGGCATCGAGTACCATGGCTTGACGCCTTACTAGATCGACGTCTGGTTAGAGATGCCACACGAAACCCGCCATCTCTAGGCCCTTGTCGGAGAGATTGCAGATCTCCAAAATAGAGGCTTGTTAGCGTGGGACATTGCCAAGAACTTTATTAGGCAAGGGCTGAGACCTCTAAAGTTGAGGATCTCAGCAGCTTGGGAGTACTCCAACAGGGCGGACTCGTCACGAGACTTCGAGAAAGGTAATTTCCGTGTTGTCATAGTTCATTGAGTAGGAAGTTCTTGTTGTTTCATCTACTCGGGTTATCTTGCTTTTGCGCAGCCATTTCAGCTTTGGAGCTATAGCCACGAGTGAAGTTCATCTTCGACTTGGCACCCCTGGAAGGGTGTGCTAATGTGCTACTGCCGATTACGAGGCTAAAGCCTAAGGAGAGGAAGCTGATCCTCTCGGTAAGTTCATCATTTTCTCCTTGTTGTTTTGTTCTTCCGAGTTAGGCTAGATTAGCTATAGCTATACTTGGGCATTTCTATAGTGAGTACTGCCGTGCATATCCTAATGCTATTCCTACCACTTGGGAAGGTTTGAAACAACAAATGAGACATAGGTTTGTGCCTTCTTATTATGCCCGTGATTTGCTAAATAAGTTGCAACGTTTGAAACAAGGAACAAATTCTGTAGAGGAGTATTATCAAGAATTCAAACTAGTCTGATTCACTGTGGCCTTAATGAATCTGAAGATGTGATGATGGCTCGTTTTATGGGTGGTTTGAATTGTGAAATTCAGGATATATTAGATTTCAAAGACTATAATAATATCATTCGTTTGTTTCACCTTGCTTGTAAAGCTGAACGTCAAGTGCAGGGACGTCGTACTAACATTTCTACAGGTTGGGGTACGACATGGACCCTCGCACCCCCGCTGCCCCGTCCAACTGTACCATGCATCAAGTGCAACCAACAGCAAGCCATCCTCCTCTGCTTCAAATTCAACGTTACGAGTGCCCGCACCAACAAGAAGTGCCTTCGCAACCCCCGCCAAGAGGTTCATAATCGTCGGTTGCTTCCACTGGAAAAACAAAGGATACACAATGCCATCGCTGCATGGGTTTCGGTCACATCATGAGGGAGTGTCCAAGTAAACAGGTTCTGATTGTTCATGGAGACGGCGAGTACGATTCAGCAAGCGATCTAGATGAAGAAACTTATGCTATGCTTGCTGTGAATGAAGATGGAGGCACCAATACTAATCATGATGAGGAGCACATCCATGCCGACAACGCCAATCAGTATTTGAGCATTATAGCACAATGAGTGCTTAGTGCTCAACCAATCGGTGCAACACAATCTCTTCCAAATCAAGGGTGTCGACAAGGAGTGTTCAATTCGCATCATCATCGATGGAGGGAGTTGTAACAACTTGGCGAGCATCGACTTAGTAGAGAAGTTAGCACTGCCCACATGACAACATCCACATCCGTACTACATTCAGTGGTTCAGCAGCAACGGCAAGCTCAAGGTAACACGAACGGTGTGAGTACACTTTGCTTTGGGTTCATATCATGATTATGTTGACCGCGATGTTGTGCCTATGCAAGCGTGTTCCATGTTATTAGGTAGGCCATGGCAGTTTGATAAATATTATGTGCATCATGGTAGAACTAATCAATACTCTCTCATGCATCAAGGAAAGAAAATTGTGTTGCATCCTATGACTCCCGAACAGATTGTTAAAGATGAACATGCTAGAGCTAGTATAGAGAAGAATCAGGAGTCAACTAAAAGTGAAAATCAGATTGTGGCTAAAAAATTTGAGCGACATAAGAAGAAGGATAAATCTGCTCCAACTAAGAAAGAAGATGTTAAACTGAAAGGCTTAAGTTTTCTAGCTCGCACATCTGATATGAATGAATTTGATGCTACTAATTCTGTTTGCTATGCATTTGTGTGCAAAGAAGCCCTATTTTCATTTGAGGATATGCCTCCTTCTTTGCCTCCTGCTATCACTAACATTTTGCAAGAGTATAGCAACGTCATTCCAAAGGACAAACCACTGGGATTACCACTGATACGAGGGATTGAGCACCAAATTGACCTAATCCCCGGTGCCTCACTGTCCAACCATGCACCATACAAAACCAATCCAAAGGAGACAAAGGAGATTCAGCATCAAGTCCAAGAGCTTCTCGACAAAGGTTATGTTCGCGAATCCCTTAGTCCATGTGATGTTACTATTACATTGCTACCTAAGAAAGATGGATCATAGCGTATGTGTGTTGATTGTTGAGCCATTAATAATATTACTATTTAATATCATCATCCTATTCCTAGGCTAGATGACATGTTTGATGAACTGAGTGGCTCTACCGTGTTTTCCAAAGTTGATTTGCGTAGTGGATACCATCAAATTTGTATGAAATTGGGAGACGAATGGAAATCGGTATTTAAAACTAAGTTCGGATTATATGAGTGGTTAGTCATGCCTTTTGGTTTAACTAATGCCCCTAGTACATTCATGAGATTGCTGAACGAAGTTTTACGTTCTTTCATTGGACGCTTTGTGTAGTCTATTTTGATGATACACTGATCTATAGCAAATCTTTGGAGGATCATTTGGATCATTTACGTGTTGTTTTTAATGCTCTACGAGATGCACGTTTGTTTGGTAGTCTTGGGAAGTGCAACTTTTACACCGACCGAGCGTCGTTTCTTGGCTATGTTGTTACTCCGCAGGGTATTGAAGTTGGTAAAGCTAGAATTGAAGCAATACAGAGTTGGCCAACTCCTAAAATGGTCACACAAGTGCGTAGTTTCTTAGGACTTGTTGGGTTCTATCGACGCTTTGTCAAAGATTTAAACACCATTGCCGCACCGCTGAATGAGCTCACAAAGAAGGATGTTCCATTTGTTTGGAGCAACGCGCAAGAGGAGACCTTCATGGTACTGAAAGATAAGTTGACACATGCACCTTTACTTCAGCTTCCTGATTTTAATAAGATGTTTGAGCCTGAATGTGATGCTAGTGGAATTGGTTTAGGTGGTGTGTTATTACAAGAAGGCAAACCTGTTGCATACTTTAGTGAAAATTTGAGTGGGCCTAGTCTGAACTATTCTACTTATGATAAGGAATTATATGCTCTTGTTTGGACATTAGAGACATGGCAACATTATTTCTAACCCAGGGAGTTCATTATACATTCTGACCATGAATCTTCGAAACATATTAGAAGTCAAGCTAAACTGAACCGTCGACATGCTAAGTGGGTTGAGTTCATTGAGTATTTTCCTTATGTCATCAAACACAAAAAGGGTAAAGAAAATGTTATTACTGATGCATTGTCACGTCTTTATACCATGCTTTCACAACTTGACTTCAAATTTTTGGTTTGGAGACCATCAAAAATCAATATGTGCATGATGCTGAATTTAAAGATATATTGCATAACTGTAAAGAAGGGAGAACATGGAACAAGTTTGTCATTAATGATGGATTTGTGTTCCGTGCTAACAAGTTGTGCATTCTAGATAGCTCCGTTCATCTTTTGTTGTTACAGGAGGCGCATGGAGGAGGATTGATGGGTCATTTGGCGTAAAGAAGACGGAGGACGTACTTGTTGAACACTTCTTTTAGCCAAAGATGAGACGGGATGTTTAGCGATTCGTGGCTCGCTGCACTACATGTCAAAAAGCTAAGTTAAGACTTAATCCTCATGGTTTATATATGTCTCTACCTGTTCCTAGTGTACCTTGGGAAGATATATCTATGGACTTTATTTTAGGGCTGACTTGAACTAAGAAGGGGAGGGATAGTATCTTTGTTGTCATGGACAGATTTAGTAAGATGGCACACTTTATAACATGTCACAAGTCCAATGATGCTACCAATGTTGCTGAGTTATTCTTTCGTGAAATTGTACGTTTGCGTGGTTTGCCTAATACTATAGTTTCAAATCGAGATATTAAGTTTCTTAGCCACTTTTAGAGAACTTTGTGGGTTAATTTGGGAACAAAGTTTAGTACTACTTGTCATCCCCAAACTGATGGACAAACTAAAGTGGTTAGTATAACTTTATCTACTATGTTTAGGGTTGTTTTGAAAAAGAACTTGAAAATGTGGGAAAAATGTTTACCTCATATTGAGTTTGCTTATAACCGTTCACTGCATTCTACCACTAAGATG
This sequence comes from Stipa capillata, assembly GCA_019208055.1. Classification (NCBI taxonomy): domain Eukaryota; kingdom Viridiplantae; phylum Streptophyta; class Magnoliopsida; order Poales; family Poaceae; genus Stipa; species Stipa capillata. Next base: position 20,773 of record JAGXJF010000029.1, on the reverse strand, counting down.
TGCCCTTATTAGATTGTTTATGACTTTATACCACGTGCACCTATTAATTTGCTACCTCTTCCATCTTCGGAGAAGGTTAATTTTGATGCTAAGAAACATGCTGAATTGATATTAAAGATGCATGAGACGACTAAAGTGAACATTGAACGAATGAATGCTAAGTATAAAATTGCTGGTGATCAGGGCAAGAAACATGTTACTTTTGAACCTGGCGATCGTGTTTGGTTACATTTGAGAAAAGATCGTTTCCCTGATTTGAAAAGTCTAAGTTAATGCCACGTGCTGATGGACCATTTACAGTGCTTAAAAAAATCAATGATAATGCATACAAACTGTTGGTGTTTAGATCTGGCAATATTGAATATAGGGCAGCGTGAGCATAGCAGATCCAGATGGGTGCACACAAGAGACAAAGTTTAGGCAGGTTTAGGCCCTCAAGAAGAGGTAATACCCTACGTCCTGTGTTTGGTGGGTGGTATTGCCTGTATCCCGAGTACCACAAGAGCTTGAGAACAGATCTCAGGAGTGCTTGGGTTTATGTATCTGAGAGTACGAATGCTTCTATATGAATCTACCGATCGGGGAACCCCTATCTGGCCTTATATAGGCGACCAGGATAGGGTTACAAGAGTCCGGATCGGTTTACAAATTGATTTCCTAGTTAGGTACAACTGAATCCGGGGTTGCTGGGTAGATACTTATCCCTGTCTTATACTCCAAGTCGATGAGGCACTCCCATGTAAAAGTCAGACTCCGAGTAGTCGGCCCGACCCATCCTGTATCCAGAGTGCCGGCTTTGTCCTCCTTGACGATACCCGGGTGCTATGCCATCTTCACCGCCGATACACCTCGTGAAGTGTACTCGTAGCGCTTGGCATCAAGGGATAATCACATCGTGTGGGTAAAGCCGTACAACCTCTGTAGAGTGTTAAAAATCTACTCGAATAGCCGCGTCTGCAATCATGGACACAACTTGGTTTAAGCCACACCCTGGTTAGACTTGTTTAGTTCCAAAATATGGGTAATGGGTTTAAGGACACGGGCATGACGTGCTCGCAGTGTGCGGTATGAGCTACTGGTCGGTAGCGGGAGCCGCAGAAGTATGATGGAGGTTGTGCCACACGGAGGTAGTGCGAGGTCTTGGTATTAAAGCTCGGTGTGGAGCTGTGTGAGGCGGTAGCTAGTTCCTACTATCTCGATAAGATTATAATCGGATGAAGTTTGTTGAAATTCTTTTCAATCTATTACTGTATTATAATCAAAACTTACTTCTTTGCACCATATGCAACCTAGGCTAGTATGTCTTCCTTGAAAATAAGCCTTGCTCGAACATAGCCATTATACACCCCCTGCGGGATTGCTTGTGAGTACATTCAATGTACTCTGAGTACATTGAATGTACTCACCTGACTTGTTGACATGGCCAGACGTGAGGGGTCATGCCCTGGAGACGATGATGACGTATGACGAAAACTAGGGTGTAATCCCAGTCAGTTGCCTATCGGGTAAGGTATATCGGTGGGCCGCACCAACGCTTGTTTTTCCACTACAAACTCTTAGCCATTGGGCTTCAGGTATTTGGACCTGACCAAGATGGTCAGCTTAAATTATGAATATCTACTTATATGTGTATTTCAAAGATATTCAAGCTAACCTATTTGTACTGGCTACTGATCATGGGACCAGTACAGGAAACACGGGGGTATATCCGGCCTTAAAACCGGGTACGCCACACCCTTGCACCGGGGTGGCCCGGAACACTTCTGTGGGAGTCTAAACTTAACTTCGGGACCCCCTCTGTGTATCATCATCAAACTGATGAACACAGTCGAAATGATAACATTGCCCTGTCAAATTTATTACAACATAGTCTTGACGAAATAGATGCCACATGGCTTTAACAAAGTACTCGGTCACATGACCGTTACAGAGAATAAAGCAGCGAAAAAGAAAGTGATAAATTGGTAAGTTCCATCTCAGCCACAGGCAGTCGACGGAGTAAACGCGACCTCACTCCTCGGGATCATCGTAGTAGTCGCCGTCAACGTCCTCGACAGCGTAGTCATCTGTCCACCACCATAACCAAAACATGTCGATGAGTACTTCGCGTACTCAGCGTGCCCCCTCGTAGGGAAAACACCTAAACCAATGTATATGAGGCTGCAAAGGATGGTCGTATGGCTTTTTTGCGTAAGAGCATTTTAGGGTTTAAATACCACGATAATTTCAAAGGCGACTTTGATATAAAATCAGGTTTTCATTCCAGGGGCTTCATATCAATGTGAGGGTCCATGACCAACACATGCGAGTGAGGCATCCGGCCTAAACTTGATCATAGGTTCCAACCACCTAATCACATTTCTAGAACTAGGGTAGAGGGAATTAGCAAGGGGGAGAGGGACAGGCCTTTTTATCAAGAATGAGTTATGTGACATCCGTGACCGTGGATACGGTTAATCGATTAGTTTGACACTCTGCAGAGTTTGTACACTTTACCCACACGACACAATCTCGTCTTGTTGCCACTGACCGTCGCCAGCATAGTACACACCCATCGATATACCGGCAGGGAGATCGTGACGAGGTCTTTTAGCTATTTTGTCTCGATGTAACATGCCCACTAGGTTTCGACATGGAGAAGTGTTCACCCGCCTACCCTGCGTGGCCCCCATTGGTGCCGAGGTCCTCGTAGCTACGTCCACCCTTCTGCGGTACGGCGATGTCGACACCAAGACTCAACTAACCTACTTGACCAAGCCAGTGCCCATATAGCATGTGGTCGTACTGTTTTTCACACTTCTCAAAATCAAGAATTTGACCTTATTCGATACGGACGACCGATGGTTTTCTCAAATCATGAAGAACGACCATCTGCTCCTTCAACTCATGATTCAGCTGTCGCCGCACCTTTTAGATGGTAAGTTTCACCCAGAGTAGAAAAGAATAGAATAGAGAGAGAGAAAAACAACAATGGCATCCGGCCCTAGCTCAGCGAGCTCAACAAGTTTCAATAATCATAACAATGATCCGAAGATCGGAGGCAAGATAAAAACAGCCTAGGAATAATTAAGCGTGGCTAAGCATCATCTCTACTCTATTCTGAAATATTAAATAAACTACTCTGGGTAACAGGTAGAAGGGCGACAAGCCGATAAATGTACATGTGTGTCAATCGACACGCTAACTATGGGAGTAAAATAGCATGCATTGTTTAAAAATAGTAAAATATAATGACTTTGCAAATAGTAGGCTCAATATGATCAAGAAAGAGGGGGCATGCCTTCATTGTTGAGTTGGTGTCCTTCGAAGTTGGGTCTAGTGTCGTCGGCGTCACTCCCTAATCATCATAACGGAAATGAAGTGACAAAATAAATCACCATTCCAAATAAAAATCCGACTGCAAAAGAGAGATGGTGATCGATGACGGACAGAGTCTGTCGAAGATCGAGGTAGGGTTTTAATGCTAGGATGGTCCTTAATTGGGGTCTCCTAAAGAGGGGACGTAACCGGTATTAATAGGTAAATAAATAAATATTGATTAATTAATTAAAATATTTAATACCAGCAACACGGTACATTAGTAATAATATAGATAAAAATATTATTTTAATTGTTTCTTACATTAATATAAAAGTATTTATCAGCACTATTTAATTAATAAAATTATTAATTAACTAAATAAAGTTTTAATCATGTTAACATGTCATATAAAATAAACAATGTTCTACACATGCTATTAATATAGGGCATGTCATGGTTGAGCGATAAAAATAAAATTAATAACATGGGTGCATTTTGATATTGTCGGTGTTTGCAAATATTCCCATGTTCATGAAAAATATCATAATATTGTGAAATTTAGAGGTAGACCTTTTAGAATTAATTATCCAGTACCTAATTCAAGTGCTACTAATTATTACAGCAAGATATTAATTCTACAGAAAAATCATAAATAGCAGTCTACTGTTTAGTACGCGAACATTATCTAGAATTGTTATACGATTTATTAGCATAATCAAATAGTATCGGAATTTTACCAAACTTTACCACAATTGGCTTAACAGTAAGTACAACTCTAAACAAAAATTAAATTATAAAAACAGAAGGTATTTCTATATTTAATAATTAAAACAGAGACAAAAACATTTATCTAAAATCATGCATAGCTCCTAAAATCATGAAAATTTTAGGTAAGGTCCTACGCATGCTAGTAACCTACTGGAATAGAAATAATTTCAAAATATGCATCCAGTACAAAGTTAGCTTAAAATTTGATCGAATTTCATCTGAATTCAGAAGAATTTAAAAACTAGTGGTCGGATTCAAAATCCGCTCGCACCAGTGGGTTCCTTGGGTCCCAAATACCCCATTTTACTACTGAGACCTGAGGTTTGACAAAGATTAAATTTTATGGAAGGATTGATTACTGCAGTGTTGCGCACGTGGCTTGGTTACTACTCAGCAGAGAAGAAAAGGAGGTGGTTTGGAAGGGAACAGAGGGCTCACGGTGGATGGCGAGGACAACGTCAGGAGATGGTGGGGTGGCGAGAGCAACGGCGAGGCGAACTCCGGCGATGGCATCAAGGCAGCGGTGACGCGACAAACTCCGGCGATGCTCTAGCAAACTACAGATGCAATCTGCTATTTTTGTGGAGATGAGACTTACTGTAGAGAGAGCAAGAAAAGAAAAACAGCAGGAGATAGATGGATATATATAGAGAGAAGAGGGCACGGAGCTGTGCCTATGCGCACGCGAGAGGAGCGGCAGAGGCAGTTGGCTTGCGGCGGCGCGTCGTGCGCTGGCCGTGCGCTTGCGGCGACGCGTCGTGCGCGTCGTGCGCTCGGCAGCACCGGCTGCATGTTTGTGTAGCACGGCAGCAGCCAGACCACAAGGCCCAGCAAGGCCTTTCTTTTTTTTATTCTTTTTGGATTTTAGAAAAGACAGAGAAAGCAAATAATACGAAATAAATACCAAAGCTCTATTATAAATTATGAGAAAAATCATAATAATAGAATGACATGTAACGCATCAAATAAAAATATTTTCACATGAAAAATCTAAAATATTAAACTCTAGAAATTAAATAACTCTCTCTTTGAACTCACAATTAATTCAAATACAATTGAATTAATTTGGAAAAAGAACCAAATGAACATACACACTTTAATAATAGTATGAGCGACATCCTCTTACAAGAAAAGTTTTAAAAAGTTCAAAAAATTCTAGAATTTTGAGGATGTTACAACTTCCCCCATTCTTGGCCTCTTGTCGTGACCTTCCTCGAAGGGTTTCTTCTTGCGCTTGTTCTTTGAGGAGTTATCGCGGAATCCTAGTTGGGGTCGTTTGATGCCTTGTTCCTGTTCCCTGATGAACTGGAGAGTTTCTTCGACGCTGGCCGCCTTGTCGGCGAGGCCCATCAGCTCCTTCACCGTTTGTGGGATAGCTATAGTGACTTCTTCTATACACCTTTGGTTCCTGCAACATCAAACAAAAAATTGAATAACTTCATGATCCATTACCTTAGGAATGGTGCTTTGAACATTGCTGAAACGTCGGATGAACTCGTGCAAGATTTCCCCTTTTTCTTGGAAGAGTCAAAGGGGTCATCAGACTTCCCAGGATGTACGTACGTGCCCTAAAAATTTCCCTGGTAATGACTATAGAACTGCTCCTACGATTGGATCGACCAAGGTTGTAGATTGGTAAGCAAAGTCCTAGCTGGTCCCTCGAGGGCAGTCAGGAGATAGTTAGCCATCATCTTCTTGTTCCCTCTTGCAGCCTCAATGGTAGTCGTATAGATCTATACGAACTCAGCGGGATGAGTAGTACCGTCATACTTTTCTATTGAGCTTGGCTTGAACCGAGAAGGCCAGAGGAACCTTCGAAGTTCTGCAAAAAAAGCTTAACAACCGTGGACGGCTCCTCGAGTCGATCTGTCGCTTGGAGTAGGTGATCATCCTCGGTCCTGGTCGAGGTATCGAGAAGCGGCATGACCTGGAGACCGGTTTGGGGGAGTCCTTGAGTGCCTCCATCGTGTAAGGTACTCACGTAGATCCGATATCGGATGACCTTGGATAGGTGAATTCCTATGACGATGCGGTTGTTCGATATCTCGAGAAGGTTGGTCCCGATGATATCGCCTTTCGTGGTTAGGCTCCTCACAAGAAGCAGCGGAACGTGCCTTGCTTCTCGTGGAACTGTTGGCCACAGCCATGCGATGGGAGGACTCGGCTTACTCCTGAGCTTGTAGAAGACCATTCTCCATGTCAATTAGCCACTGCTGTCCCTCCATAATCATTAGGTCCATCGTAGGTGGTTGCCGGAGCCATTGTCATATTCTAGAGAGATGTTGAGCAGCCCTTGATCTAAAGAGATCAACGTCTTGTCGAGGAGGAGCAACTTCTCGATCGTCTACCTAGTATCATTGGCTTGAGAGTTCCCAGGGTGTCGAGGATGACTCCCTGTGTTTGAGGGTAGATCTGCCCCATCGTTCTCCTGAGAAGAGGGAGGCTGAGATCTGTTCCCGATTGTGAGTACTTTACGGGGATATTGTCCGCTGGAAGTAGAGTCTAGATCCATCATAGTCTTGCCATCAGAGGTGATCTCTGGAAAGCCTCCTCAACCATTAGGTGGTTGGAACATGCGGGTGATAACCCTAACATAGGGCTCGCCTTGCTCACGTGGCTACCCTGGTGGTCATGAGATTGAAGATCGACCCCGTAAGTCTCGGCATACTCGTCCATCAATAGATTCATATCGTTGTCCGACTCGTCGTCAGGTGAGAGATCATCGAGATCTACTCGATCGATTCTTGGCCTCTGATCAGTCAGAGGGGTGAAGTTGTCATAGAACCCCTTATCCGAAAAAACCTGATCTTGTCACGAATCGTGGTGGACATGCCAACGGTGATTCGTTGAAATTGACAATCCAGATCGCCACGGTCAGCGCCATTTGTCAAAGATCGGTAAATCGCTGATCTTACGTAATACGTGGAGAAAAGAGAGTAGGGATAGGCATATCGAAGCTAATAGGAATCCGTCCATCGACAAGGGATTTTGATACAGGTTCAGGCCTCCGGGAGAATAATAGTCCTACGTCTTGTGAGTTTATATTGATCTCGAGACAAGGTACAAAGGGGGTATGGCTAGCCTAGATTGGATCTACTACTAATCGAAAGTGGATGTCAAGATTAATCTTCCCCTCTACTGGCTCGGAAGTTTTCAGATTGGGCTTCTAGCTATCCAAAGCCGAGTGCGCTCTAAGTTCAAATGAATTGGTAGATCTATTCAAGCATGTCTTCTCTGTAGGGTCTCGGGTCCTTTTATAGAGGGTGTACCATAATGGATACGGATTCGTCTCCAAGTAGTACTCCATCATCCTTAAACGTTGAGATTGACTTCCTTGTTTAAGGAGTCCCGGATACCCATGGGTGGTTTCCTTATCGATCTAGAGTCCTTCTCTGAGGTACACATCATCCCGGGTAATCAGAGTACCCCTAGGTCTCTATATATTCGTATACAGATATTGTCCTTATATACTATAGTTTTGTACTACTCATTGTCAGGCCTTTAATCTCATATCGCAACCTCGACGAATCTATGCATCCAACATGTGTAGAAGCTAGAGAATCAATTGGGAAATCTTAACAAGCTTCGTCACTGGGAAGCAACTCCTTGCCGTCGAATTGTCGTGGAACAACACCACCTCGTCACCGAGAAGCAACCGGTCGACCAAACCTCGTTGGGTGATGCCCTGTCGTCATCGTGTGACGCTCTGTCGTTGCCATTAGACACCCCTTGTCCTTGACACGCGACATCGCCTATCCTCGCCGTGCGACGCCCCTGTCCTTGCCTCGTGAAGTAGACTATCATCGCCTCGCGAAGCCCGAAACTGGCCACCCGACGCCCGAACCTTCGCCGACGTCAAATCTCTTCCCCCTCCCACCTCTACCCTCCCGTGCAGGTGAAACCCTAGCTATGGCAGAGAAACTGTGAGAGAACGGAGAGAGAGAGAGAACGAGATGGTGGCAAAGGAATCGGGAGAGAATGCGGAGAGAAAACGGGGTAACTCTCAATATTTGAACAGCCACCCCACACCGCTCATCTGTCCAGTGCACTTGCGTGCTGCTCGAATCGAACGGCCCTCCTTCGTCCGCCAAGGAGCAACAGTTGGATGACGCGTGCTACCTCTTCAACGGATCACGCCGCGTGCCGCTCGAATCGGATGGCTCTCCTTCGTCCGCCCGGGAAGAGCAGTTAGCGCACCCGTGGCTTTTAAGAATCTATACTACCTTATAAAAGGGTGAGTTTTCTTTTCTAACTCCACCCCACAAATTGTACCTAAATCTCTCTGATCCGTCTGATTTAACACATCTAATGGCTATTATGAGTTTGATGGTCTGCCAATCCAATGGCTCGAGTACATCCCGCAGCCTTGCTGATCCCTCCTCGATCGATCACCCACCCTCACTCTCTCTCTCTCTTCACCGCCGCCTCCCTAACCTAAACCCTGTGTCGCGAGAACCCTAGGCCAGCCCCAAGCCCCTGTCACCGCCCCTCCCATGGCCCAGTCCACCCGCCCATCGCTCCCATCCCCGCCCTCCCCGCGTCACCCTGCCTCCACCTCCGCCGACCACCGCGCCACGCGGGAGCGCCACGAGCACGCGGTGCAGGAGCTCCTCCAGTGGTGGCATGCCTACGCCATGGCCGTGCCTACTAACACCGTGCGCGTGCGCTGCCGCCGCCTCAACGAGCCCATCACGCTCTTCGGCGAGCGCGAGATGGAGCGCTGTGACCGCCTCCGCGCACTCATGGTCCAACTCAAGACTGAGGGCCAGTTCGACTGCCTCCTCCGCACGCAGGAGGACGAGCAGGGAGCCGAGGGCACGAAGGAATTGCTCCAGGCGCATGTCTCTTCCAGCTAGGTAACATGAAAGACCGACATTCAATGGACTTGAGGTTTACTTGGTGCGGTTTCATTGAAGCAAACAAGATGTTTCTTTGTGCTAGATTTTTTTTGGCAGGCAGTGCGCTTCAGTTAAGGTAGTTGTTTTCAAATCTGTATTTGCCTCTAGTTAAGTACTTGTCTACTTCTAATTCCTAGCAGAGCAACAACAATTAAAGCAAATAGACAGAGAATCGAATGGAAGGAGACGGTATCTACTACCTTAAGAAATTATGCTATTTGATTTCCTATGTCCAAACAACGAAGGATAAATGGTTATATTTGGAGTTCCATCATTTGTATTCGGCCTCTAATCTGCTGACCATTATATATGCAGAAAAAAATGCTAAGTCATTTTATTATCGTTAGCCATCTTGCCTTTCATTTGTTGTACTCATAACAAGATTCCAATCACCTTTTACACGTCTGGCACTGACATACTTGGATATTTGTTATTTCTTATTGTGATGAGGCATACATGTTTAAACTTCTAATACTTCACCATGGAGAGATATGGGATTAATTTTTAAACTTCTAAAACTTCACATGAAGAGACATGGGATTAATTTGATACTATTGCAACAAAATGTTAGTCTATGATGAATTACTGAGCTGAATGAATGACAATGTTGTTTTGTGATTAGTATAACTAGAGATATTAGTGTTCAATATGATTGGACTGCTAGGAAGCCAGGACCAGAGTTTCTTCTTTTCTGGTAAATGGAGGGTGGTATCCTGCATATCAATAGTCCCATTTTGGGTGGACTGAGGTCTTGGTAGTATGCACAATTGTCAGATAACAGCAGTGAGAGTATCTCCGATGATGCTCAACTGATATATATCAATTGAAATTGTAGGAGTTCTTGCACACACTAAATAAGTTTGATAAACTTAAGATGCACAACTCGATCTCTGTTGGTATTTCTTTGTTAGCAATTTCATATGCAACTAGGAGTGAGGGTGTTTGGTTCAAATTGGCCATTTATAGCCGATGAGTGTGACCGTCATTTTTTCAAACCATGCTCATGGTACATACCACTTCTTTTGATTATACGAGTGTGCAATAGGAGCAGTGCTTAATATTACTTTCATTACTTTCTTCTTTTTTACATGCTTAATATTACTTTCATTGTTTCTTCTTTTTTACAATATGCTTATCCAATGGGTATGTGTCAATTGAACTCGCTACCTGTTATTCCACCTGAATGTATTTGCTTCTCTTTGTTATATTAGTAGAATGCCATGAACCTATGTAAAATCGCCCATCTACTAATCCATTTTATTACAATGGGTGCCAAACCAGGTAGCAGAATACTTATTAGTTGCTACTGTTGTGTGCAGTTGATAGTAACATATATTTTAGGGAACCACATTTGATATGCATGGTTTCTTACTTCAGAGTTCATGCATACTTCAAAGTGCTGTCATCTTTCATGCTACTGCACCTGACTAATCAGTTATATGCTTTGCAGGGTGATATCCTATTTGTGCAAATGAGCAATGACCCTATCTGCATAGGAGAGATAATTGTATTCAATGTTGATGTAAGTCATATTGATTTCTTATTAATTTGTTAGCAATATATTACTCTCGAAATCTTGAACGAACCAGTTTGTTTTCTATTTCTTTTGTAATATTTGCTTGAACATGATCTGCAAGGCACTCTATCTTATACATTTTGGCTGTTACATTTGTAGGGCCGTGAAATTCCAATTGTCCATCGTGTGATTAAGGTAACAAGCTGTTATGTGGGACAAGCTCTGTAGTATCTATACACCAATCAATCCTCACTTAGACTAGATGTTTAAATGTCATATTTCGTTTGGTTTGAGTTTACCCAAATCTCTTTACAAGTTCACGAGCGTCGGGATACTGCAGAAGTTGACATCCTCACAAAAGGTATGTACGAATTTTATTTGCGGGTCAATTGTTTTAGCCACTTCACCGAGGTCGACCAGGCCGAGAGGTACACCTCTGTGCAACGACGCCGTAGAGATACTCCAACAAAATCATTCATAATTTGGTTTATAAGTCCAGAAATTGTCCTGACTAAATCCTAACTGCTAATTTGGCTCATTACCAAATACTGATCCTTCTGTGATTTCAATATAGAGCTAGTCCACAAGAAAGATGTTATGAAGGCCAGTCTGATCCTTGAGAAGAAGAAAGTATATGTAGTTATTTTGGCTTTTGACTTCTGATCCTTGAGAAGAAGAAAGTATATGCAGTTATTTTGGCTTTTGACATCAAAGTAATGCCTGACGCCCAAGAGCTTGCCAATAAATTTACTGTGATGATCTTTGTTGCAGATATAATATATCACCTTTTTGACCAATTCGCACCATGCATTGAGGGCATGACGGAAATAGAGAAGAATGAAAGGACTGGAGAAGCTGTGTTCCCTTGTATTCTCAAGGTCATTCCAGACTGCGTGTTCAACTTTAGGGATCCAATTTTTTTAGGTGTTGATGTTCTTGAAGGGTTAGCTAAGGTATTGCACTAAAAGCTAATTACTTATTATTCCTCAGAGAAAAGCTAATTGCTTAAAAGTTTGTTTTCTTCTCTCTGCGCAAAGTCTATGTGTTAGCTTCCTGTGCACCACCTATTGTCATCTGGTCCTGTCATCCATGTGAAATTTCATTAGGGTATTCATTTCTAAACTTTCAGAATCTACAGCCTGGAGTAGTTGTTTTCCATCCTTTTTGCAACAATTTAATGTTTGGCGGCATTTGAATTCTTACAGGATGAGCAGTAGTTTGGGTTTCCCCTCAGTTTATACAAATGCTTATCATCTCATCAACAGTGAAGGCGATAGGTATATATTGTTCTCTAGACTACTGTAGTTTAGCTACCAAAGAAACCATGTTGAGATCAATCATCAAAACAAGTATGAGTAGTTCAACATTCAGTACCAGTTTGACTTCTAGGTATCTATGGACTTCCAAATAGTTCCAACTCTGTACCTTAATATCTTTGTATAAAGAATAAATTGTTATTATTGCTCCTTGAATTCGCCACATGCAACAGTGAATGCTGATCATCAACAACAAATGGATTTTACTATTTTGATATTTTTCACTTGGGAGTCTGTATGGCTTTATGCCTTTATCTCATCTTGACTTCATGCAATTTCCATAATAGTGCAATTATCAAATTTCTATTCACTGGTTTTGAAATGCAGTAGTGGTTTGGTTCCTGGTGCTTCACCTCCCTTAGGTCGCTCTCTTCCTGTTTGGTTGCTTGATCTGGTCATCGTAGGCAATTCTCCTTGCTTGCTGATCATGATTGTGCGCTTCTCAGCGGTAGTTTGGTTGATTTTGTGCTTGGACGAGAACACCTTGTACGTGCTTCACTTTAAATTTGTAGTAATTATGGTTCTTGTTGGGTCCATTGTAATTATGTTTATTGTTCACTTTAATTTGCAGAGATTCCCGTTTGGGGCAATTGCATGGTTTCTGCCTATTTTTGAAATTGTTGGGAGAAGTACAAGTAACTCCATTTCTCTTGGGAGCACAGTTGAACATTGAATTATTTCTGAAAATTATGGGAGAAGTTGCCATATCAGATCTGAAGGGTTAAGTGATTTGTCAAGCCATATGTTGTCCATGTCATCCTGCTGAAGTTCTCCTTTTACCTTGCTGGTGGAATCTGATCGTAACATTCTCTGAAATCAGTCATTAGTAATGCATATCAATACTGTTGCCGCCTACGATGCTCTTACTCTTTCCCATGCAGTCGATGCAAACTTCTTTTTGTGTTATACGAAAAGAATCCATCTATATTTGGTTATCAAACTACTTTTGCTTCATTTTTTGGCAAAAGTTTGTGTCTGTTGCATATAGTTATATAGTCTGCATATTAACTGGGAAATACCAAACTGATCCATACTAGCTTATTCTTGATGAGGATGGGGGCTGAAAGGATCGAGATGCCGACTAGAGGGGGGGAGGTGAATAGTTGGCTTATAAAATTTTTCTCTTTTAATCTTTTGTTTGAGTTGTCAGATTAATTTCACAAGTTAATAGTGGACAGCTGTGACACAGGTGTGTGACACAGGTGGAAACTATGTGTAAATTAACACACAGCTGTCACACAGGTGGAAGACACAGGTGAAGAGTTAACCTAACACAGGTGCTCTACTTAGACTGCTAATGACACAGGTGCTGAAACAGGTGAATACAAGTGAATGAAGCAACTGAGTAACAGGTGATCACACACAGGTATAAAGGAAATCTAGCACAGGTGAAAAGGTAATCTAGCAGATCAAGTCTAAGAGACACAAGCAAGCAGGTATAAGCAGATATGCATGCAATACAGGAAAGTAAAGGAGACTCAGGGGTTTTTCACCGAAGTTCCCAACTCTTTGCAGAGAAGGTACGTCTCCGTTGGAGAGACCACTCCTAAGAGCTGGCCAGCACTAAAACGTGCTTCTTCCCCGAGTACCTGATCCTTCAGGACTCTTCCTTTTGCTTGTGGAGATCCTTTTGCCTTGCAGCAGGTAGACCTCAGAACACCTTCACAAACTACTGGTTCAGCCCACACAAGCTTGGGTGATACTAGCAACTCCTACACCCGTCTAGGAGTAGACAAACTAAAAGAGTAACAGATGATGCAGCAGCAATCTCTTGGATGAACCTTTGCTTGTGCTCTAGCTCACAAACTCACTCGAACTAACCCTTAGGCTCTTGGCTCTTGTGGAGTGGTTGGAGGCTTTGCAACAGTCGTATGAGAATCACTGATTTGAGCAAGGTTGAGGACAGAGTCCTCCCCTGGTCCCCTGTATATAGGGTCCTCAGGCACCTGACCGTTACCCTGTTGCCACGTAGGATTAAGTGAGCCACCGGTGTCAGCCACCGGTGACACAGCTACATACTACGCCCAACTGTACCCGGCTCAGGCAGACCGACACCTGTGTCACCGGCGGCACACACAGGTGAACCCTTAGCTGATAGCCGCACTACTCAGCCCGGTCCTGGCACATGACATGCCCTCAGCATACTTCAGACTCTAATACCTATAAGGAGAGAACCTCCGACAGACTTCTGACTTAGCAGACCGCCCATCGCAGTGCAGATAGCTTAGCATTTACAAGCTCTCCCCTGGTACAGAGATGTACCTGAGTCATAGAGCGGAAGACCACCTGTGACACAGCTGTGTCACTCAGGTGCCTAAAGCTCTAGGGTTTTCACTTGTTAGTACTGCAGAGCACTAACACAAAACAGCTCATACTTTGTGCAAAGCTATTGACACAGGGCAATTGGCCTCAAAGCACCAATCCCCTTGACCAACACTCTGAGCAATGAGCAAGGTTCCCTTAGACAACTACTACTGTTTCATCCCTCTTGATAGTACGAGTGATTCCTATGGACTCAAAGAAACTAGCAAATCTAGGCTTTACCTGCCACCAACTGAAATCACGGCCCTTGACGCATCAAGCCACCATCACCTTGCTTGCATCTCCCTGCACAGCACCGGCTTCTTCTCAGCTATGACACAGCTGCCTAGCACAGTCATTTCTTTGTCCTGGAAACCACCTTGTACTCTTTTTGGTGGCCATCCTTCTCTGGATAGCCCTTCTTCATGGAACCTGTAAATTCTGCTTACACTCAATGTAAACATTAGATTCCAGTTTAGGTTGCCATTAACCATCAAAACCATATTAGGGCCTAGATGATCTTTCACGCGCCACCGATTTCCCGCCACGGCATCCCGCAGCAGCTACCGTCGCTGCCATGCCTCTGCCACGACAACCCCTTCCCTGCCGCGGCAATGCCACGCCGCTGATCCTTCCCACCGCGGCAGCCGATTCCTACCTCGGCAACATTTTCTCTGCTGCGATAGCCCTTCTTCCCACCACGAACACCCCTTTGGCATCCCTTCCCCTCTATCAAATCGGTGCGACCTAAATCCACATCTGCCGCAAGGTGCCCTCACGATGCCTCTGCGAAATCGGAGCACATACCCATCCCGAATCTCTTCTGAATGACTTGAAATTCTACCACCAACTTCGTCATGCCCCATCGCAAGTATGTGCAAAAATATACTGCTTTTGCATATACGTCTATACGCAAAACCCTAATTCCTTTCTCCCTGATTCAACAAAAGGGCAAAACCCTAAAACACCCTGATATTCAAAAACAAGCGTGTCAACCCGAACCCACATATGTCTGGCATGTTTTGAACTTTACACGCGTTCATTTGGCCCAACCCCGCCACACATGCACAGACCCGGAATAACCCTAACACGTAAAATGACATAACGCAATACGCGCGCCGTATACGCCATCGCATCGACGGTACCTCACTACCGACACGTCCTAAGCCAACACAAAGGTTTCATCTCGAGTTCCGTGTTCCTACCCCACCTTGCCGCGCCCCAAAACCCTAGATCCGAGCTCCCGACTCTTTTTTTTCCTATTTAAATCTAATTCCCTCTAAAACCCTAACTCGCCGTTAGCTCGGCCACAGTCCTAAGCATATATGTGAGCATACCGGCAATGTTTTCCCAAGATTATATGGGCACATACACCTTGGAGCCCCAGCATATCACTGCATGTGTTCATTTGATTTCCCGCCACCCTTTCTCTCTCCTAGAATATATTTACGTATATACGTCCCTATTCCGCACCAATGTTTAACCTGGGGTCTACTCTTCCCATAATTGTCAAGGCCATCCATGTCATTGCTCAAATGACGAAACTCCTAATCAGAGTTATCGGATAAATCAACTCAAAAATTCCATGTCCCTATTAGTATAAATCCACCCTGAGTAATCTATTGAGTTGCCTTCTGCATATTCCTGATTAATGGTATATCGAAGTATAAAACTTTCAAAACAAATTAGATCTCAAGTTGAGGAATACTCCAATTAATTCAAACCCCCGAGCACTTTCAGATCTATCTAAGCCTAACCCATCTCCGTAATAAAGTCTCTACACTTTAGACTCCCAAAATAATATCTAAAGAATCCAATCAAAATATCGAAGATATGTCTCTAGATTCCTCGGGTACACCCTCCGGCCAACGCACTGCAGACTCGAGCCACGCAACCACAAATTCTGAATTCGGTGCCAAACTCTTACCTAACACTACTGTTCCTCTTGCCACGATATGGCTCGTCATCAATACTCGTAGAAGTACAGCATCAGCAGCAGCTGACTAACCCGTCTCCTCCCTCTCAGTTTTCTTTTCTTTCTTTTCCCTGTCGTCACCCTTGCTTGCCACGACAACTGTCCTTCAATGTCAATCACACTGCCACCTCTCCCTTACCACAGTGCTGGCCACCAACTCCCCTTTACTCATGTCAATTAGACACTGCATTTACCCCATCCGAGCTCCCCAACTAGAGCAGCTCACTTTCTTCCTCAAGCCGTGCAACGCTCCTTCCCCTTCTTCCCCGCAGCAGCCGAAGCAGCTGAAGCAGAGCTCCCCGCCATTCTTCTCTCCTCTTCTCCTATCCACCTTCCCAAGCACCGAGCTCCTGCCGCCCCATTTCCCCAGTCCTTCCCCAGGACCGAGCTCACCACTTCCCCAACCGAACTCTCCCCCTAAGCTAGCAAGGGCCGAGTTCCTTCCCTGCTGAGCACCTCCTCCACTACCTGGAAATGGAGCTGAGCTCCCCTCTACTGCCTCAACATCTCAAGCTCTTACCTCCCTCCTGGTTCTCCTTCTACCTCAACCCTCTCCATCCACCGCTTCAGTCGCCGCCAGCCAAAAACTCATCCCCGCCGCCGCTGTGAAGCCCCAGGAAGCCGCCAGATCCGACGCTCTCCAACTGGCTCCAACCAGCACCGCCGTCGCCCCTCAAGCCGGCTCCGACCAGCGCCACTCCTGGGTCCGCCGGGCATCGGCGCGGCCGTCTTCCCTCCCGCCGCCACCGGTGAGGACCTCCCGAAGACCTCCCCACTCTCCCAGGCTGCCTTCTTCCTCCGCTGGTTTCCTCTACTCTTCCCGGCGCCCCTCCACGCATCGCCACCTAGCTCGACAAGCCGCCACCGAGACCCACGCTGCCTCCACTCCCCGATGACGCCACCATCCGCACGCCGCCGGCAAGCTCGAGTTTTTCTTCCCTTCCCAATGGCTGCACACACCACGGCCTCCTGCCGCCGGCCACCCCCCTTGCCTCGGCTGGTTTTTCTGTGACGTCTCCATAGTCCCAGACTTCGGGAAAAGAACTCCAGCAAATGACTCGGATGCAGGTTGAAGTCCCAAGCTCAAGAGCATAGTTGAGGTAGAAATCAAAAGGACCCAATAGGGTTCCTTTGCAGTTAAATCTGATATATGTCTTCCTTGTATATGTATAGCTGTTAGACCTCCCTTCCTAGAGAGAGTAATCCCTTAGACTAGCGTAGTGATCTTGTTGCTGAAAAGAAAGAAAAGCAATGCATATACGTGTATATATCGTTGAGCACATAGTTAATCCTGTTTGTGTAGATGCAGGAACTAGGTTAGAGTGCTGGTTAGTTATAGTTTTAAAAGTTCCTAACCTAAACCATCAGTAGTGAGGCATGTGTAACACCCTCTGTGTTCAAATACTTGTAGGATTGAGTAGTCATAAAGTAATAGGATTGAATAGCAAGGGGATGGTCATATTTTAACATACTTAAAAAGGACTCTTAAGTGTTTAGGTTAACTTCCAGAAGATTCAAGATACAAAAACAAAACAAAACAAAAAAACAAAATACTTGGAAATACCATAGGACCCCGTAACCTAAAGAAACCAAGACACCGAACTAACCCTCGGATAAGAATCACTAGATTTGGGTTAGCTTCCAAGGAAGGAATCATTAACTTCATGTGGTATAACTAAAAACCTAGACAAGGACCAGAGCACCGTGGGCGTAATTCCAACGTGTATGACCAGGTCTAATACTACCTAAACCCTAATTAGGAGGGAATCCAACCTTCCCAAAATCCTAGAGCCAATACAAGCGCATGCCCTCTCGAAAACCTTAAACCCTAACTTTCTGAAGCTTCTTAAAAGCAAATGGCTAATCAAACGTGTTATAATTTCATGTGTCGATTCTTTTGGTTTCACATTCAATGTTTTGGCTTTTTACCTCGCGCCGATGATTTATACGACGTCCTTCCGACGTGTAGATACTGACGTTATGGAGCATCGCACGAAGGATCCCGAACGACTGCCGTATCGAGCCCAAAGCTCGAAAACCAATCGAGACTGCCAGGCAAGCATTCCCACCTTGACCATGTTGAATCCCATACTTGTGAACATTAAGTATTTTGTTTGCGAACCTGCATGCTATGTAGATATCAACGTTATTT
This sequence comes from Stipa capillata, assembly GCA_019208055.1. Lineage (NCBI taxonomy): Eukaryota > Viridiplantae > Streptophyta > Magnoliopsida > Poales > Poaceae > Stipa > Stipa capillata. Next base: position 2,547 of record JAGXJF010000029.1, on the reverse strand, counting down.
TATGCTAGGGTAGTTATGCCGAGTAATTGCATATGAGGTAGGTTCTGAAATCCATTCCTTGTATCCCTAGGATTATTTAGTCGGTTATCATTCAACCGATAAACTACTTAGGACTATAGGCCTTAGCCGAGCTTAGCCCTGCCGTAGTAAAAACTAAGTTTTATCGATACGATGGGATTGGGATCAAAACCCTCGGTTTGTAAATGCATACCAAGGTGCCATTTAAAAGGAATGTTTGCTAAACCCTGAATAAGATGATGGAGGATTTGGATTCGGGCAAGAATGTTAAGGGTGTTTGGAGGTGGTAGAGTAGCCGGTCGCTACTCGAATCAGGAAAGGGTAGGGAGCCGGTTGCTACCTGAGGCCTGGGTTGGCAGGGTGGCCGGTTGCTACCTGAGGTGATGGTTGGACATGGAGTCTTGCTCGAATCAGTTAAGGACCGAACCTAAGTGCTACTGAATCAGTTCCCCTACCGTACGTCCACATGCCCTATGTGGGTAGGGCTTGACCAGTATTCATGATAGCTCTGGCGTAGGAACCCATAGGCGTAGGGTGAGTTATGTGCAGGTGAGGCGCCCCTTTGGGATGTGTTGTGGGAGGGGTCCCCGTGCGCCCCGAACGCCAACGAGCAACGGTAAGGCATGTATACCTACTGCGAACTCACGTCTAACTCTTTTGCAGCCATGAGACACGCAGAGCGCAGGTGCAGACGTGGGGTACATGCGCAGGTGCAGACGCGGGGTACAAGCGCAAGTGCAGACACGAGGTGCAAGCGCAGGTACAGACGCGAGGTACATGCGCAAGTGCAGACGCGGGGTACAAGCGCAGGTGCAGACGCGGGGTACATGCACAGGTGCAGACGTGGGGTACATGCGCAGGTGCAAACGCGGGGTACAAGCGCAGGTGCAGACGCGAGGTGCAAGCGCAGGTACAGACGCGAGGTACATGCGCAGGTGCAGACGCGGGGTACAAGCGCAGGTGCAGACGCGAGGTGCAAGCGCAGGTGCAGACACGGGGTACAAACGCAAGTGCAGACGCGGGATACAAACACCCCGGGGGCAGGACCCCACCATGTGACGTACCGTACGGCATGTCGTACCGGACGTCACGTAGATGCTAGGGTATATGCTTCTACGGGTGGCATATGAATGACCTGCGTGCCCCTGTCCGTACGGCGGACCGGGGGTAAGACCGTAACCTGCCTAGGGGCAGAATTGTAATCCGGCCATGCTCTCCCCGAGGCCTATAAATAGGGGAGCACCCCCCAGGTTGGGGGTACGGAATACAAGTTACACTCACTTCTTGACTCGTCAAATTTTCTCTAAGTGTTTGCTCGTTGCTACGCACTCCGTTCCGCTATCCCCTGCGCACACCCGGGTGACCTAGCACTCAACCGGGGGTGCCTCAAGTTCACTGTCCGACTGCGTAGTCGACGACAGGATGAATGCCCGGTGTGTGATCCAGAAGAGTACTCCGCAAAGTTGAATAGGCGCTCACTTGAGAGTCAGCCCAACGGTGGTTCTGGGATGTGCTCGTCATGAACGGGAATGCGCTGCCAGACTAAGCGCCGAGGCATCGGTAGGCAAGGTGGAGCGTGGTAACATTCCCGGGTGGGTTCATTCGCTATACCTTTCTTGAAGAAAGTCTCGTTGTAATATCCCTGTCAGTATACTTGCAAAGTACTCCCAGGGTGACTTACATCTTGTGGGTAAAGCCGTACAACCTCTGCAGAGTGTTAAAACTATTCGAATAGCCGCGTCCTCGGTCATGGACATGAACTGGTAAGGCCACACATTGGTTAGACTAAGTTTTGGTTGTGAAAGCTGGGAAATGGGATTAAGGACATGGGCATGATGTGTCCACAGTGAGCAGTTTAAGCTACGGTCTGGTAGCGAGGAACTGCGGAAGAGAAAACCTAGCCCGGGCCGCGAGGCGGTGGCGCGGGTAGGTTGTAAAGATTGATCGAGGCGGTAGAAGGAGCTACCGGCCTCTAGTTAACGACTGTTTTGCTGGATTATCCAGCACCGAATGTTGTCTCGACAGAGACAAATCTTGGATTTCAAAAATGCTCTTGAATCTACTATTCTGTATTTCAAATAAGAACTTGCATTTCCGCACAACTTGCAACTTAGGTTAGAGCTATCCCTTGATCTGTTCACTGCATGAAATATTGCCGTATATTTCCTCCTGTGGGAATAGCTTGCGAGTACATTCCATGTACTCACCTGGCTTGTTGATTTGGCCAGACGAAGAAGACAACAATATCCGAGGATAAGCTTACGATCGCGAAAGCTAGGGCGTAACCCCAGTCAGTTGCCTGTCGGGTATGGCATACTGATGGGCCACATCTCCGCTGGATTTCTGCTGCAAGTTCATAGCCATTTGGCTACAGGTATCAGATTATCGACCTTAACGGTCTATTTAATTGTTTACGCATGTATGACAATGATATATATGTTAACTCGTGAGTATCGGCTACTGATCCAGGGACCGATACAGTGATCACGAGGGAGTATCCGGCTTAAAAACCGGGTACGCCACAGTCCG
>JAGXJF010000028.1:0-25877 GCA_019208055.1 Stipa capillata | reverse complement strand
TTAAGGATGCACAACCTACCTTGGCTTCTTCACCTCTCCAATGATTGATAAGCCATTCCCAATTAGGAATACTAACTCTATCATCCCTAGCAGCAAGGAGTTCCTCATCAGTCTTTGTCTCATCAAAATGCAAAGCTTTCAAATCTGACTTGAAATCTCGCCATTTCTTGTGAGCACTTCCCATGACCCAGTCCTTAAGATTGTCATCCATAACATAGTATATCTGGTTGTAAACAAGCATGTATGTGTATTGTTAGACCAGTATATAAGAAGAGAATAGATATACTACAACTACAGACCATACCCTTAAGATTTTCATCAACTCTTTCTTGTGTGTAGCATCAACTTGTCTCCAATCATCATGTCGAAGGGGTATCTTACTTTTTACAACTGTGGACAGGAAGTTGGAAAATTATGTGGCATTGTCCCCCACTGGTTGTCCTTCATCATTATAGTCCACTCTAACAGGTGGCTGGTTTGCTCTATCATAGACATTGTGCATTCGAGTGCACTTCCAACCCTTCCTCTTCTTTTGTTGTTGATCCAAATCAAGGTCTTAAATATGAAAAAAGATTAGTTAGAGTTCAACATTTAAATATGCAGTCCAAAAAATACTAAGACTGTCTACAAGCTTCAGTGCTACAGAGATACCTTCATCCTCTTCTATGTGTTTAGCAGGCATATCATCAGCATCCGCTTCATTGTCTGACCCAGGTCTAGCAGATTGAGACCTTAGGACTCGAGTTGATTCTGGAATAGACTCTTCTAGGGATCTCTATAAGTTGCATGGTGTGAACAAGACCAAATCTTTAAGGCAACGTAGATGTAAACAAGACCAAAAAAGCATTTTGTCAAGATAATGTTAAATAGTTGAACATCACCTTTTTCTTTCTATTTTGCATTGGCACAGTCTTGTGTAGTTCACTGACAGCGCCCAGAAGAGAAGGAATCCCTAAAGCCCTCAGTCTCTCATTGTTTTTTCTGATTTCCTCTGCCCTTGCATCATATAATGAACCAGTCCTATCTCCTTCTCTTTCCATTTTTTTTCCTAAAAAGACAATTCAAGGACATTAGAAGTGATGTATTCAATGTGAAATAGCTAAGCAAGTTATAAACAAATAACGAAAGGAAACATCACGCACTTTGGCTGCTCATTTGCAGAAACAAGTGTTCCATCTATATCTGTCCTAGTTCGAGGTATATCTCTAACATCAATACTGAGATTTACATTAGCATCTAGATCAGGGATTGGCACTGCAGGTTCATCTGCCTGCTCAAAATTTCTGTTTTCCACTTCAAACATATCATAGAGGTCTCGTGGCTTTGGTGGCCGATTAACAGCACTTCAGTCTCTATTAAGAGGATCTTCAACATAGTACACTTGAGTTGCTTGAGATGCCAAAATGAATGGTTCGTCAGACAACTTATCCCCTGTGTTGAATAAATCTTGAGGTTCACATGAGTGATACCAAATTTATCAACTTTTACCCACTTATATTGCACACAGTTGTCAACCCAATCACACTTGAAGAGCACAATATTTCCTTTGTGATGATAATCTAACTCTAGAATTGCAGTTATGACACCATAGTATGTTTTATTTTCACATGAGAAAGATGACACTTGTGAAACTAGAGCAACCCCACTACTTTGGACAGGTCTACCCTCGTCATAGGACTTTTATGTGGAAATTATACCCATTTATAGTATAACTACGATACTTCCTTGCAACCAATAATCGCCCATTGGCTAAAGTTTGAATCTCTTCAGAAACTTCTTCACCACTCTCAACTAGCTGTGCCACATGCAACCTAAACCACTCATGGAACTTCTCATAATGAATTTGATTGATCTCTATCATAGTTCTCCCACCAGCTGAGGACAAATACTCAGTATGCTTTCTGAAAAAGTTGAGTATGCATATTTAGTAATGCAATTGACACAGTTCATAGCTTATAATAATAAAATGCTTGGAATAACATACCTCAAGTATGGATCTATTTTATCATAATTAAATAAGACATATCTATGTGCCTGAAGCCATGTCTTGTGATCTAAGGTCACTGTATGCTTTCTAGCCAAATATCGACCCTTGTTGTTAAAGAATGGCATACTACTAGACACGTTCTCAAGCTGAGGAATATCATCCCTCTATTTTCTACTAAATCTAGTCTCATAGCCTTCTAAATAACGTGAGCAGAATGTAAGACTCTCATCAAAAAGATAGCCCTCTGCAATTGAACCCTCGGGATGGTTCTTGGTGCGAACATACCCATTTAACTTCATCAAATACCTATACAAGATTGACTAAACATATATCAGGTTATATATTTGATATAAATTATTTGATATCAACAATGAGGTTCAGAAAATGACCTTTCTACTGGGTACATGCTGCTGTACTTTATTGGCCCCCCAAGCCTCACTTGGGTTGGAAGATGAACCATCAAGTGAACCATAATATCAAAAAAAGATGGTAGAAATATGGTCTCAAGAATGCTCAACGTTTCAGCTATTTCTTTCTCTAGCTTCTCCATATTAGTTATGCAAATGACAGGAGCATAGATTTGCTTGAAGAATCTGCTCACACGAATCAATGCAGCACTGACTCCCTCTGGCAATGTTCTTCGAACAGCTAGCGGAAGTAAATACTGCAAGAGAATGTGATTGTCGTGGCTCTTTAGTCCAATGATCCTTTTTTCCTTGACATGGACATGCTTGCATATATCAGATGCATAACCATCGGGGAACTTGACTCCTTTTAGAACTTGGCAAAACAATTTCTTCTGTTGAGGGCTCATTGAGTATGGTGCAGAAGGCAAATCAATAGAGTCTCCTACATCAACAGGATGAAGATCCTTTCTTATGCCTAGAAGCTGGAGATCTAGACGAGAGTTTAAATTATCTTTGGTTTTTTGATCGATGCCCAAAAGTGTGTTAACTATGTTATTGCACACATTCTTTTCAATGTGCATGACATCAAGATTATGAGGTTGCAGCAAGTCTTTCCAGTATCGCAACCTAAACCATATGGATCTCCTTTTCTGAATTATTGTTGGTTCCCCATGATTATGTTTCCTTGTGGTTCTTTTCCCAGAAGGGTCCTTCCCAAAGACAGTCTCCATGTTTTCTGTTAGGGCCAAAACTTCCTCTCCAGTGAGTGGTGCAGGGGCTATCCTGAACTCCATAGTGCCATCAAAAGATTTATCATCTGATCTAAATTGGTGATTTGGATCTAAGAACCTTCGGTGACCCATATAACAAGTTTTCTTGCCTTTGTTCAACCAAAGAGAGCAAGTATGTGAGTGGCACTGTGGACAAGCAAATTCACCTGAGGTGACACATGCAGATAGAGTGGCTAAACCTGGGAGATCAGTAATAGTTGACACTATAGTAGCATGCAATTGGAAGTACTCAGCCTTCGAGGCATCGTATGTTCTAATACCCTCCTCAAAAAGTGCATCTAGGTCATCAACAAGTGTCAAGGAACACATCTATATCTCTCCCAGGTGACTTTGGGCCAGGAATTAGCAAAGAAAGGATGAAATTTGGTTGCTTCATACACAACCAAGGAGGCAGATTCAATGGAATCACAAGAACAGGCCAAATGCTATAGGCACAATTCATCTATCTAAACGGATTGAAACCAGCAGTTGCTATGATCAGCCTGATGTTGCGACTATCTGCAGCAAAATCTGGTTGTTTGGCATCAAAATCCTTCCAAGCCGGTGAATCTGCCGGATGCCTTAGTATCCATCTCTTGTACGTCCTTCGTCATGCCACCTGCAGTATGTTGCACTCTTCGATGATATGAACAGCCGTTGAAGCCTCTCCTTTATTGGAAACATAGCGAAGAACCTTTCTTGGGACTTTTGTGTACATGTTTTCCATCAGGGTTTCTTCTTTTCAGATTTCCAACGAGAGGTTTTACATTTATGACAACTATCCGCATTTTCATGCTACTTCCAAAACAAAATGCACTCATTCTCACATGCATGAATGCTAACATAATCAAGCCTAAGACATTTTACCATTTTCTTAGCTTCGTGGAAGTTTTTAGGTAGTTTTGAACCTTCAGGGAAGGCCTCTTTTTAGCAACTCTAGCAAAATATCAAAACTTTTATCACTCCAACCTCCAAGAGCTTTGGTGTGGAGTAATCTAACAATGAAGCGTAGCTTTGAGAAGGACTTGCACCCTGGATAAAGCTCTTCGGCTGCATCACCTACTAACTGCCGAAAAGCATCATTTGCATCCTAGTCACTTGGATCCTCCTCATCATTACTATCACTCAAAACCCCAAATTCATGTGCCATATCTCTAATCATTTCAGCCATCTCATCAAACTCTTCTAAGTCACGCTCCTCCTCAACCTCGTTAGCTTGAAACTCATCGCCATCCCTATTACGTGCAAGAGGCGATGATGCCTCCCCATGATATATCCATCTTCTGTACCCAATAACAAACCCATCACATACCAAGTGCTCATGGACAACACTAGCTTCATTCCAAGAACAATTCAAACACTTTCTACAAGGACATAATATTGTGTTCCCTCTTGCTGAATGGGTAAAAGCAAACTGTATAAACCCCTCTACCCCATCAATATATGTTTTTGTGTGCCTAGCCTCATCATCCAGCTCTTGTCCATTGCTGCTAAGTGACCTAAATGCATCAATGCTTAAAGCATATTTCAGACACACCACAAAAATAGCCTAAATGCATCAACACTTAAAACATATTTCAACCAAGCTAGAAAAATTACCTAAATGCATCAAAACTTAAAGCATATTTCAGCCACACCAGAAAAATAGCATGCAAATTAGTACCTGTCGGTATTCAGTTGGAGAAGAGTGCCTGATCCTAGTATAAGATAAACTCCAAAGGAAACACACTCCTCAAGCTTTCAGAACTGCTGAATTCAATTAGTCCGGCACATGCATCATAAAGAGGAATGAATTAGAGATAACTAAGAAAAGATATACATCCCTAGACAATAAAAAAGTACTTGTGAGACACTATATTGTAACAAAGCTCCACCAAGAAGCCACTTAATAAAATTATGAAAATCTTCTCAATTACAATAAAAAGAGCCCAAACATATTCGACATCAAGTTTTCTCTTTTTGGAGCTAGATCTCGAAATAGCCTTAGCCTAGTCGACCTCTTCCCAATTCATATATAGCACTGTCGGTATCTACAAATTTTATAATGATTAAGACACCTTGCAAGAACGATTAAAAGCAGGCCCCTTACATGACAGACAATCAACGAATGTAGCTTTTCAACTTTCAAGGCCACCTGGGAAACTAGTTTTTTATTTTATTTTAGATGGACAGGTATACATTTGTTAGAATCATCAGTTAGAAGATTACATGATATAAATTAGGATGATAACATTGACAACATGCATTTACATTATACAGGAATACACCGGATTGTCAGCTTCGGCAATTATGGACCAGAACTTCACCATTGGGCTACAGATCATGAATTTTGGATATAAAACTGGTTAGCTCTGCCAACTCTAATCAAGCTAGCAAAAAATAGTTGCCGCTTCTCATAGGAACCAGATTATTAACTTGTATCCTTCTAGGCAATCGCCTATTCTACAACCTTTTTGCATCTATCACCGAAACAGCCGCTTTGTGCTAACAATTCAACATCTTCAGGTGACAGTGAAAGTGCACCAGAACTCAAGTAATGTCTTGCCTAACGATACCTATGACACACAAATAGCAGCAGTCAGTGCTGAGGTACTTTGCTTGATAGGTTTCTGAAATCAGATCCTGACAACACTAATGGCACATGATGTTTACGCTAACAGTTAACACAAATGTCACATGATGTTCGTAATATGGACGCATGAGAGTACCATAGATTTGTGCTAAAACATTTAACTACTTCCATATTCCAACAGAAACAATTTTTTTTGGAAATATAGGAACAATCCTAATATTTGAAACATATCTTGAAAATTGGTAGATATGGAAATGATTTACAATGGTAAAATTCTAAATATTCAATTTTTCTTGCGCTCTGATCAAGATCCTACAAGCTCCCCAATAACTTCACTGTGTAGCACTATGCCACTATTTATATCTCAACCACTCAGCTAAATTGTATATGAATTACATACTATTTTAGAATAATAGAGAAGCTTGTTGGTTCACACAAGAGATCCAGTTTTAAAGCCATATAACCAGATTGAAACCACCTGACTCACTAATAGTCACAGGAGTAAAAAAAGAGGCTTCTTACAAGAATCTATTTGGACTTACACACCAATGTCCAAGATTGCGGATGGGGTGGAGACAACTGGGACGGGTGAGGTAGAATGGGAATGCCGATGGTGGCGACGCCCATGAAAGGTGGAGGGGCTGGTGGGGGTGTGCGGCGTCGGCGATGACGCTAAGCTATGGCGCGGCGTCAGCTCCAGGGTTGGACTGGAGCTAGGGTAGAGCATGCGAGCAATGGGGGAGAGGACAGGGGAAGGAAGAGAGAGCAGGGATTACCGGAGATGGAGGAGAGGGCCAATCCTCGGCGTTCTCCCGGCGGTGTGGCGGCCCTGTGGGAAGGAGGTAGTGCGGCGGCGCTATGGGGAGGAGGCAGCGCAGCACGGCGGCTGGATGGGAAGTCGGCGGTGCGGCGGCGGCTGTACGGGAGGAGGCTGCATGGCGGCGCTGTGGGGAGGAGGCAGGGCGGCGCGACGGCTGTACAGGAAGGCAGGAGGCGGTGCAGCGGGCATGGGGAGGAGGCGGTGCAGCGGGCATGGGGAGGAGGCGGTGCTGTAGGCGACCGGCACTGGGGTTGAGAGATTGATCGGGATGGATGGGGAATTGGGTGAGTGTTGGTTGGGTTTTTTTTGGAGGCGGTATCGGGTTGGGGGTGAGGAATTGGGGGAGCGGTAATATTTCCTGCGTGAATGCGCCTCTATATAGCGCTGATCTTTTCATCCTCCCGCCCTACGAAACCCTCTGTAGGGAATATGCCCTGCATAACTCGTGCCAGCGGGCAACGTGCCTCTGAAAGTAGACCAGCTTCCCGGCACACAGGTGCCCCCGTTTTTCTAGTTATCCAGGCAGATGACTTGCCCTTCAAAATCTTTACCAACAGAGAGATCATCCCGGCAGATAAGTTGCCTCCTTTATCCTACTTTTCCTGGCAGGTTATTGTCCTTAGTCTTGGATCATGGTGTAGTGTCCCAATAAGGTAAGTTCTAGAACATCGACCTCTTGTTCCGCACGTCCTTCTCACGTGTAGTCTTCACTTTACTTCCCTTGCCGTACGTAACATTTATAATCCTTAACCATGTCATATACCTCCATATTGCTAAATTGCCTGGGAGGTGTATTGTCCTTGTTTTGTCTGTTGAATTGTTTTTTCATTCGATGGTACGGATGATCTATATGAAGGAACCTACGGTGACACATACCCTGAATGCTTTAGCCACACACTAGCCGTTCATCCAAGCAGTTCGTACATGCTTTTGACCCTTTTATACTCTGCCCCAGAAGGTTAGCAAGGGCGGGATAATAATTTATGGTGCAGAACAGCAAGCTGCGTAGATTGAAGTCTCTCACTTGAGCATCAAATACATCTTCCTCGTGGGTCCACAGTTTTATGAGATCGTCCATCAATGGCTCTAAAAAAACATCTATATAGTCCCCAGGTCCTTGCACAAGTATCGCCATCATAATATACTTTCGCTTCATGCAAAATCAAGGAGGAAGGTTATAGATACAGAAATTGACAGACCAAGTGCTATGACGGTTGCTCATGTTTCTGAATAGGTTTATTCCATCCATGCTCAATCCAAAATTTATGATTCTTGATTCCCTGAACTCTTCAAATTTCCTATCGATGTTTGTCCACTGGATGGAATCAGCAGGATGTCTATGCTTTCCATCATTCTTGCACTTCTCAGTGTGCCAACGCAACCATTCTGCATTCTTTGGGTTCGCAAATAAATGCTTTAGATGGGGAATTATAAGTAGATACCACATGACCTTAGCTGGAATCTCTTTCATCACCTCGCCCTCCTCATCTTCAACGCCTTGTTCCTTATGCTTGTATCGGGATGACTTGCACACCGGATATGCATGGAGGTTTGTGAACTCTTTATATAAGAGGATACATTCATTCGGACAACCATGTATTCGCTGTATTTCCATTCGCAATGGAGAAAGAACTTTCTTTTCTTGATACGTACTTCTGAGCAACTCATTTCCCTCTGGAAGCATGTCCGCTATGAGACATAAAAATGACGCGAAACTCTTGTCTGAGCACTGATTGCTTGCCTTCAGTTTCAACCATTCAAGCACTAATGACAACTCCATATACTTATCCTTGCATCCTAAAACAAATGTTTCTTCGAGTTCCCCATCAAGACTTTGAATTTCTTGTACTCCCACGTATTACGGTTGCCTTCTGCATGACACAACATCTCACCAAGATGGTGATGATCATTAGACGATGCATCTTCATCTAAATCAGAATCGACATCATCTGGCATGTTGTTATCTTTCTCCACGACGTCGTCATTACCACCTTCTTGTATTATCTACTGCCTATCATGACTTGTCCAACATGTGTACTACTCTATGAAACCCCTACAAATTAGGTGATCTTGGATCTGCTTTGAGTCCTCAAACATGTGTATGTTTTCGCAGGCTTTGCATGGACAACAAATATATTTTCCCCCTCTTTTCAACTTATGCTCTTCCGCAACTCTTATGAAATCCGACATACCATTAAGGTAAGTTCACTTAAGCGGTTACCATCGTATGTCCAGCTTTGGTCCATCTACGTGACACATACTCTTTGAAAACAATTCATGATAAATATTGACATTTACAACTAGTGCCTACTAAGAGTTAATTAATCTATACAATATTAATTAATATTATCATTACTACGACGGTTTTGACTACATGTAAAGAATAATTACCAATATTCTATTTAATTCATGAACATAAAATCTACCAAAGATTACAAATTTAATTATGACATGTACAACTTAATATAAAACTTAATTGATAAATAAAATTTTAACTAATATGGTCATTAATATGTGGGTTTTATTAAATCAAAACATTCTCAAATTTTCATTTCATGCAAAATTTCTACAATTACATCTATTTACGAGAAAATATAAATCTATTCTAAAATAATAAATTAGTCATATATGCTATATATACTTCTATCTCTTTCATAATTCTAAATCATGCTTAATTAATCTATCATTTCAAATATCCTATTACATGCCTCAAAATTATAGCTAGCAACATGCTCATATGATATTTACAACCAATTATATGCCTCAAAATCAAAAAAACAAGTAGAATTTGCAATAACAAATCTGGATCTACACTCTCTCTCTTTACCACATGAAGTCTATCAAATTAATCAATTTTTCAAACCAATCATGAACCTTAGATCACAAATATGAAATAGATATGCAATATCCCCTCCAAATCCATGGTTGCTTTGTACCAATTCAAGTCCAAACCAAAAAATCGCCTTAGCTGCACCACCATCGTAGGCCCATTTGCCTATAAATAGAGGGTTGAGGCCCCTAGCTCTCCACCCAAGCGCCATGGCCTCCTGTCGCCCAAGCTGACACCCTCGCTTCCTTGAGTGCATGACGTCGCCCTCGCCTCCGCTCTGCCATGCCGCCCTAGCCACTGCTGCCACCATTGGTGAGTCCCCTGTGCGACACCGCCTACCCTAAACACGTGTGCATATACCCCTCTGCTCTTCGCCATCATTGTGTCCTCGCTGCTGCTCGCCACCACCTAGAGCTCTCCTCCCCCTTTGCTACCTCATCGGAGCAATGCCACACTGTCCCCGCCCGCCGACCGCTGTCGCCGTGTCCCACCCAGCTGCTAGCATGCTGTCGGTCCCCTACCGCACCTTTGCCGTGGCAGCTCACGCTTGCTGGTCCCTTGCCGCACCCGTGCCACAGCAGTGGGTTCCACCCAAAATCGTTGGCACAATAGCCATGTGGTAGCCTTCTCCTTTGTTTGCTACTGCAACTGTGCCAAGACAGTAAAACAAGAGCAAAACATTTGCCGCGAGAACTCTGTGGTAGGACTATTTTGTTTGTATCTCTCCGTTTGTTGATCTAACCTAATTCTGTCAACTTGTGCCACCTGGGCATGTCATGTAGAGTAGTTTAACACCTACCTACAATACCACCTACCCAAGTAGGGCAAAACTCTAACCCCACCACATTTGCCACCTCAGAATCCTAAGCTTTTCGAAATGCTAGTTTCTATCTTGATGCTCTGATTCCACCAACCCTTCTTCCATTACCTCTACCACTTCTATCAATACCTTTCTATTCTTTCATTATCTAGCTTTGAATTTCTCTGGTGTTTTATTTGGAGTTATTTCTTCTTTATCTAGATGTTGCTATGAGTTTTATTGCATACATTAACATATAAACTCGAGCGCACCAGGGGAGTACTAAGAGCAATAGGTGGGGGGGTTTAGGAAAGCTTTGAGCAAGGAAATTAACCTTTGATCATGTTGAATCCTAGTATTTTCAAGCTATTACTTTGGTTGTGAAACTATTTAATGCACGTGGTTATTAGTAGTCCGGGTAGTGAGCCTGTTGCCATGTTGTCATTACCTCCACCTACATGTAGTCACTATCCTATTTACCCTATTCCTACATCTAGGATGTTCTATATTGACATGCATATAGCACATACAAGCACTACAAACTTTATTGGACAAGATACGCATAAAGATGAAAGTATAGTTTCTCTACTATAGAAAAGCTTTGTACAGACGGTTCGGAACTCTGTACGGGATGCTTTTTCGAACCGGCTATACTAAAGCATCTGTACAAATCAGGTTTGTACAGACGGTACAGTTCTAACCGTCTATGATGTTGTTTTAGGATTGTGAAAAAAAACAGAGCTAAGGCCGAGTGGCCCGTCCGCACCTTGCCGCTCCCATTCACGCGCACATTGAGAAACTCGAATTCACCGGACCATTCACACACACGTCATGTGAGCATCCGCCTCACCGCGCGTGTGGTATTTCCCTTCTCTCCTCCCATTTCTTTAGAGAGGTGTGGAACACCAACCTTTATAAGGTAGTCTCCTTCCACTTCAACTAGTAATATGGGACTAAATAATTCTAACAGGTTAAGTGGGATGTTACAGTACAGATCCTTCCAAACTAGGAACCATCTGTACAAATAGCACATCGTCTATGTTATTTGTACAGACAGTTCACAGTTTGGTACCATTTGTACTGTGGTGTCTCACCTAATGGGAACTGCTCATAATCATTGTCTTACAGACGGCTCCAAAGAGACGTTTGTACAGGAACGTCCTATTAAATGGATTCTGTGGTAGTGTTTTCAACAACACGGTGAAGTGCATGAAATAGGTCTAATGGGACACTGCACAATACCCCTACATAGCGCACGTCGTTGTGTAGTGTACTACTGAAATAAGAGCTCTTTATACTACATAAAAACCTATTTAACATGTTTGATATATAATTTAGATTACAATGCACTTGGATTGTCCTGACCTTTTACTTCGGGAATTCCATGAAGACATGACTAAACATTGCACTGTTGCCAATCCTAAAGAATGATTTGGCTTAATTCTTCCAACCACAACCCATTTTGGAAACTTGCCATGGTATATTTTATTAAAAAGTGGTTCGTAGATACTACCGACCAACTTCACAGGCGGCTACAATAAACCGTCCGTGATAAAGTCAATCACAAATTATTTTATCAAAATGCACATCAAATAATTTCTTTTAGAAATACATATCACAAAAGGTTTCTTTTAAAAACCAGATGTAATTCATAGGATATCATAGTGTGCTGGCCCAGTGGAAGGCCCAGCAGCCCTACTACCTTCGTGTATAAGAGGGAAACCCTAACCGCCGTTCATCTCTTCTCACTTCTCTTCACCGAGACGCCCTAGCTGCTCTTCTCTTCTCCTCCCTTCTTTAAACACTTCTAGTGGTAGAGCCTCCTGCCGCGATCACATTGTCCTGCCGCCGCACCATCCCTCTTCCTCTGCCCGTTATCACGCCATGCCTCTCCCTCTGCACGTTGTCATGCTCTCCTCCCGATCACTGAGGGGATCAACGAGGAGGTGTGGTCAGCCCTACAGAACGGCGGAGGACGTGGGAAATAGAAGACGAGACCCAGTGCCTTCTTTGTAGCTAGATCGACGAGGGGTATGGCCTGTAGGTCAAAAGCGGAAGGCTCCATCGCCAGATCTGTGTGCACGGTCGTCGGCCGTTACCTACCACCATATCTGAGCCGTGCAAGTTCTGGCGGAGCTACCGATGGGAACCTTGGTGGCATGAAGGAGATCGTTGCATGGCTGCGTCGGAGCCAATGGTCCAGTGGTAATGTCGGAGGTTGGCAACGCTATGTTTTTTTTATTTTAAGAATTCATCATCACAAATGATTCTATCACAGATGTCTTCAGCACCATCCATGATCCACTTTTTCATCACTGACAGTAGTGATTAGATGGTTCAAAAACCCATCTCTAACAATGTTTCAGAATCTACTATGATGAGTTTTTGTATAGTAGTGAAACAAGAGATAGATGAATGGTATTGGACACAAACTGTGATTTATTTTTATCACATGTTGCATATTCATGTGATAGTATTTTATACAAATTTTGGAGATACACAAGTGCATTATCTAGAAAACAATTAGCTATATAACATTGTACTTCTATATAATTGCATACTGCATTTTTTAGATGATGAAAGGGTCATCTTCCTGACGTCTTCATCATGTGATGCACATAGTCAAAATTTATTTAAGCGACATATAAAGCATCGATGCTGAAATCAACTTATAAAGTGGCAACAAATATCACTCTGTGGCTAACATCGGTAGTGAAACCCGACACCACCAACCCGACGATATGCTACTCTTACAATTAGAACAACCATCTAAATGATACTAGAACAACAAGAGATAAACTCTTCAACAGGACAATACCTTTACAATGTAAGTGGATTATTACCTCTGTATCTCAATGTACATAATATGGCAATTAGAACTTATAATCATGGCATTCGTGTAATGATGTGCCCTAGTGCCCACATAGTGATATTTTAAAGAAAGGAAAAATTGAGTAAATAATGAACCCCTTAGCAAGTCGATCAATAGGAAAAACATCACTGGCTCACTGACGTCGGTCGCAATAGTTGCACTAGGACGAAAATAGAGCCAAGATATCTTTATTCCGTACAATATTCGTAATGCTACCACCAAAAACACACATACCTAATATAGTAGAAATTTAATCTATACTTAAACATTGATTGGTCATCAGCGCCAAGGAGTATCAGTGAAAACACGAAGGGCCACTGCCTTTTTCATTTTTGGGCGTCTAGGATTTCCAAACTAGACTACCCTGCTTTTTGCATACTTGTTGCACTCGGCTTTCAACTGTTATGAAATCTGATCCTGGGCCGGCCCCAAGGGCCCGTTTCCTTACAAAAAGTGGTGTGACGGTTCATAGCTTGACATAGTCACGCTACTTCCTATCCCTTGCAGACTACCTGTGGTATAACGCTCTTTCTTCTATCGATCAGTCTCGCCAAGTAATTTAACGACACTGTGCTACACTACAACATAATGGGATATTAACTATGGAGTTAATGATACACACTACTACAGAAACTGTTGGATCAGTGGCTTCCGACAGAGGGGGTGAATGTCGGTTTCAAACTTTTGTTCTGAAAACAAGAACACAATGCAAAGTATTCTAATCAGAGAATGCAGCGGAAAACCATCAACAAAAGCAATCAAAGTCAATGAAGCCAAAACCAGACAAATCGGAAGTTTCGGAGTGGAAATATCGGAAGTTCTGACCTTAGCGGAAGTTCCGAAGTGACCCTCTTTCTGAATTCTGAAAAAATCAGAACTTCCAACTTTCGAATTGGAACTTCCGATGTGGATCGGAACTTTCGGATCGAGGAAATCGGAGCTTCCGATATTGGCAAAAATAGCAGACTATTGCACGAAAAAACATTCAAAAATTTTGATCTACACAACAGATTTGAATGAAATTTTGCACAGTGGTAGACAAGAGACTTACGAAGCTATTCCCATTGGAATCATGTCAAAGTCTTGTCTGTGCTAAGAGAAAAAACCAATTTGCTATCTGCTATTTCCTACCTTCAAAAATCAGCCCTAGCTAATAAGAACAAGAATTACATTCTTGATTCCTAGGACATTGTGAGGTATGCTGATAAGGAATTAACACAAAATCATCTCACATATCTTAGAAACATATTCCAAACCCCAAAAGACAAGATTGAAACCTCAGAGAGAATCAAAATTGAAAACCCCAAGAACTTGTCTTTCCTCCAATATAGACAGAGGCAAGAGAACGAAAATTCAAAGAGAGAGAGAACTCAACAACATGTACTCTCCTTTTTGAACTCTTCATGTATTGATTTTCTTGATGTTTCAAAGCTTCTCAACTTAGGCCAAAGCTCTCCTGAGCAGCTCCTCCAAGAGATTGTCCAAAAGAGTTAGGGTTTCACAAACCCACCATCTCCTATTTATAGTAGAAGGAACATACCCCTATCCACTTGGGCCTTAATGCCCACTTAAGGGCATAGGACACTCAGCACACAACCCAAAGCGTCTAAGCCACCTATCCACCCTCAAACCATCCTACCACCGCAAGCCTAATGCTAAACCGCATCGTTGGCCACCGCCGCGATTTCTTTGATTTTGCTTCAGTGGGATTTGCACTTGTACAAAAGTGTCCTCGCACCAACTTGGTCCTCATGTCTTGTCTCCAACTTTACCTTGTCTGCAAAGGCTCCGTCTTGAGCCACCCAATGTTGAAAGAGCATCTAGGCCCCTAAGTGGTTTTGATGGTTAATGGCAACTCAATCTGGGATCTAATATTTACAATGAGGGTAAGCAGGTTAAATAGGTTCCAGGAAGAAGGGTCATCAAGGGAATGATGACCACCCAAAAAGTACAAAGATGGTTTCCAGGACAAGGGAATGGCTGTGCTGGGCAGCTATGTCACAGCTGTGAAGAAGCCGGTGCTGTGCAAGGAGTTGCAAGGAAGGTGATGGTGGCTTGATGTGTCAAGGGCCGTGAATACAGTTGGTGGCAGGTAAAGCCTAAATTTGCTAGTTTCTTTGAGTCCATAGGAAACACCCGTACTATCAAGAGGGATGAAGTAGTAATAATCTGTGGAGGATCTTTTGCTCAATGCTCACGGTGTTGGACACTACTACAGAATTCATTTGTCCAGACGGTTCGGAAACACCGGGCGGGACGGTTTTCCGAACCGTCTGGATGAAACAGTCTGGACAAATGAACTTTGTCCAGATAGTTATTGAACCGTCTGTACAAACACTTAGTACAGACGGCTCCACACACGAGCCGTCTGTACTACTATCTGGTACAGTGCCTCCGAAGCATTTGTACAGACGGCTCCCAACAACAAAACCGTCTGCACAAATGCATAGAATAGTACTTCAAAAGAATTTGTACAGACGGTTCCGTTTTCAGAATCGTCTGCATAAATTAATTGTACAGACGGTTCTACCCCTGGAACCATCTGCACAAATGCTGTGTTAGGAGAGCGTTGCTGCCGCGGCAGCAGAAACCTCCCGTTTCTGCTGCCGCGGTAGCAGTGCGGCAAGGCGCCATGCTGCCGCGGCAGCGGAAATGGCTGATTCCGCTGCCGCGGCAGCTGTGCTGCAGTGCTACGGTAGTGCCGCCTGCTGCCACGATAGCTGAAACGGACGTTTCGGCTGCCGCGACAGCCGTGCGGCAAGGCGGCATGCTACCGCCTGCTGCCGCGACAGCGGAAATGGCTGATTCCGCTGCCGCGGCAGCAGTGCTGCAGGGCTACGGTAATGCCGGCTGCTGCCACGGCAGCTGAAACGGACGTTTCGGCTGCCGCGGCAGCCGTGCGGCAAGGCGACGTTGCGGCCGCCTGCTGCCTCGGCAGCGGAAATGTCTTATTCCGCTGCCGCGGCAGCAGTGCAGCAGGGCGACAGTGCTACCGCCTGCTGCCACGGCAGCGAAAACAGAGGTTTCTGCTGCCGCGGCAGCAGTGCGGCAGGGCGACGTTGCTGCCGCCTGCTGCCGCGGCAGCGGAAACTACCGTTTCCGCTGTCGCAGCAGCCGTGCGGCAGGGTAACGATGCCGTGCGGAAGTAAAAACGTTAGAAACAAAGTGATCAATCACGGGCATAGCATACACAGACACACAATGTAATCACTGATCTTAGACATAACATTCAGAAGCAAACTTAAAAGATCATTCTCGACAACCACAAAGTCATTTACATGCATTGTTAGTGAAAAAAACTCTCAAGTCATTGAGGAGCAATTTGAGGACAATAGAACTCTCCGGTCTCCTTTAACACCTCTCTAAATATGAAAGCTATTAACCGTTTTTGAACAATCGAGACGCGCTCAGTGTCGAGCTCATTTGTAGGGAACTTTAAAGTCTGCACAAGGAAATTAAATAGCTAGGTTAGGCACGACGTCCGAACGATGAAAAATGGAACTACATATAGTGTAATGACACTAACCTCCAGATCTACCGGACTAGAGCCAACGATCTGCATCATATATGTCGCCACATAGTATCCACAGAGATTGCTGCCTGGCGGCTGCTTGTGGCACTGTAGAAATCATGGTTACTTGCAGGGTAATTTAGTTTTACCGAATACATATTAGAACGTGCGAGGTGATTATTCTTGGGCGAGGGAGGAATTATTACCGGGAAATGAAATCGGTGGGTAAGTTCGGTTTTTGTTGTTTTCACAAGCCCGCCCTTGGCAACATATTTCTTGAACGCCCCGTTGAGCACCGTCATCAAATCTGCGTACTTCTCTGGTGGGTAGTCCCTAGAGTCGAAGTACGTGGCATGTAGACGTTCTGGCTCGAGACCGACGAGCATCCAGTGGAAGCCATAGTTGTACGGTAGAAGAATGGCGTGCTTAGTACACTGAACGAGCATGGCGTCCGAAATGTAATCCTCGACCTCGTTCGGCTGGAATTGGACCATTGTGCATATGACCACTCCCGGATCGAGGAATCCGATATTAGGGTTATCTACCCTAGCCTCTTGAATCATATGTCTGCACATAAAAGTAATGTCATTGAAAGAGCGTATCAATAAGTTAGGCAATTCATTTAGCTTAAACAGTGATTGAGAACACTTACAGTGTCCAGCATCTTAATAGGCTGGCATCGAGGGCGTCATGACGGTAGAGGTCTGATAAATCCGAGAACTCGATGGTAAAGGTTCCACCTGCATG
This sequence comes from Stipa capillata, assembly GCA_019208055.1. Lineage (NCBI taxonomy): Eukaryota > Viridiplantae > Streptophyta > Magnoliopsida > Poales > Poaceae > Stipa > Stipa capillata. Next base: position 8,562 of record JAGXJF010000028.1, on the reverse strand, counting down.
AAGGAAATGTTGCCGCTTGTACGCGGCGCAGATATTCTGAGGAAGCTCTGTCTCCTCGTTGGACCTCTTCATGTAATAATCGTGCAAAATCTGAGCTGCCCAACCAAGTCACTCTAACGCCGCCCGTGTCACTAGCGGCTGCCGTTCCGTGTATTTTCTTATCTCCGGTTCTTCGTCTACCTCTTTGCCCTTGGCCAACTTTGTGCTATTTCTGGTGGCCCTACGCTGAGCTTGAGGAGCTGTGTTGGCAGCCTGTTGGCTAGATCTGCTAGATTGCTGAGATCGTGCTGAGGCGGATTTCACCTTCGGTGGAGGAGGACGGCGTGAGAAATCTTTACCGTAATGCACCGGAGACAGCGGCCGTGGAGGAGGTGGAGGGGCAACCAGGGAAATGTACTTCTTCGGCCACTGGATGAACGTGTGGAGGGCCTGCCCCAGTGTCGTGACGTCGTCCTCCGGCGGTACAGGAAGTCTGAAGGATCTGCAATTCGCATGCACCATGTCCACTGCCACCTTAGCATTATCCGCCGCTAGCGGAACTCCGTGCACCGTCATCGTGCTTTCTGAAGGTGGAAATACTAACCCCTGGCCAGCCTCAAGCATATCACCGGGGCCAAAACTGCTGGGCACGAGGAGCTTGCACTTGGTTGCCACCGCTATCTCATCGAGAGGGAATCTTTCATTGACGTCTTCAGGCAGAATAGGGTCGAAATGAGGTAAGTCGTCGGCGCGGTCGTCATCTCGAACGTGCTGCGGTGGGGATTGTTCTTCCACGTCTTCGGCATTCTCGTTTTCCACGGATGCGCAGCTACTCCGGCGCCGACCATGTGGGGATGAGGTTGCGGGGCTGCGTTCGGCCCCGGCGGCTGCATCCTCTTGCCTTATCTGCTGTACCCGTTCTTCGACCCTTGCATCGATCCTCTCTTCTAGGCCTGCAAATATTTCGTCCATCAGCTCTTTCTTCATCCGTTCACGCTCGGCTGCCTCGCGCTCTGCTTTTATTCTCCTCCGACTCCTGTACTGTTCCGCATCGTCGGGGAATCCAAGCTTCCATGGAACCGTCACCCCCAGGCCACGCGTTCGACCCGGGTGTGTTCTTCGTTTCCCAGAGCGCGGTTTAGTCATGTCCTTTTCTCCTGGCTGAGTTGGAAGTTTCCTTGAGCGGCTTGACTACTGACAGCTCGATAACTGTTTTTCAGGCCAACTACGGGGACGGCTTTCGGGCTCGTAAGAAGGTGCGAACCCGGTGCCAATACAGAACGCAGGATGTTGAGCTCTCGCGCAGGTCACCAGGTTCGAGCGGCCGCCTCTCTGGGAATCTGCGGAGAAACGGCGTGTCGCGACTCATACCTGAGCACGCTCTCTCCTCCGCATCAGTCCTCTGTCTCATTCCAATACCTATGCGCGCATTAACCCACCACGCTTACGAAAGACTAGAGTGGCAGCGAGTGAACGTGGCACTGCCCTGGAGCCGCACCGTTTAGCCTGACTCTCGCTGCCACGGAATTACCTCCGACGTGCACCTCCCACGAATTCTGCCCATTGATAACTCCAGCGCAGTACCCCCGTAAGTGTCTTCACGGGTCCTAGCTGTAGCGATTAGGCATAAAGAATATTTTTTCCCGGTTCAATTTCACGTACGTGTCTGTACAAGACTCGCTCTTGAAGGTCTCCACGCCTTAAGCTCAATCTCGCTTCATTGCCTAGATAACTTTCGCCGGCTGCTAGGACCTTCGGAAGTCGAACTTGTCCTGGATAGGTGTTATCCACAGGAAAACTGTTTCTAGTTATCCGGCCACTGTCGACGACGCCCAGCTCAGGGTAAAACAGTTAATCGCGGATCTGCTTTCCTCGCAAAATGCGCCAACGCTTCTACGGATGACGCTGAGCACCGCGAGAAGCCATATGGGCACACACTACACAGCACTGACCTGAGCTATCGTGAAGTGGGACCCCTGGGCATTTTATTTTGTCGCCTCGGCCACCTCGCCTTCGCTTACTCTGCCACCGATTCTGTCGGTTTACGATCACCGAGACGAGGCTTCTCTGCAGGTTGGGCGGAGCATCGCTTGAGCGTTGCAGGAGACACGTGCGGCTTTAGTCTGGTCAGGCAGAGATGCAACGCTGTTACGTTTCTCTAATATCATTTCGGACGCCATCTTCAAAAGACGAAAAATATTCAGATATGCAGTTCACGCACTTAGATTGTAGACAATTTCTATATAAAACGACAAATTACTTGTGAATTAAAAACACAATGAGAATAACATCATGATACAACAACTTTCGTAAATAGTGCTAATGCTTCGTAATCTCATCATAATAAATATATCTTCTGAAACTCTTCTCATTCTCATCGGATCGTTAGGCTCCACCCCAAACCCTTACATCCCATCCTCTTTCTGAGAGACTCAAGCTTCCTTACATAACGGAAAAAAGTTTCTATTCTTTCGCTTAGCTTATATACCATACTTTGTAGTCTGAATCGTTACTCTCACATCTTAACATACTGTATCTGCAATTGTTAATATTACTCTTTAAATCTAATGTACTCTCTATTTACTTTACTTTCTTTGTTTATTACTCTCACCACTTTCGTTTTTCTCTACAACTCGTAATCTCGTTCATTCGAGCTTGTCTTCGCTAAGTTCTTCACTCTCGTTTCTCATTTCAATTAGTCTACTCGTATATTTCTCTTAAATCATCTACTTAGACATCACATGTCTCATGCGTCAGATTTCTCAACCACTCGTTCTCTTGTCTGTCAAAATCTACTCATACTTATATATAGCCAAACTAGCTATATCATTACAAGATAGTGAATTTTGATAACTCTTCTTACAACAATTTCTTACTTCTTTTTCTCAGCTTTAATCTATCACAACACTAAAAACATCTAATTAAATACATACTACTCTCATGATGGAGCCGTTGTTTATCTAAAATAAAGTTATTCTGTTATCACTTCTTTTCTTCTTAACTATAAAGTTGTAAGACTTACTATACTAAAGCTACTCTCTTATAATACTATAATTTCTCATTACTCTTCTAAGTTATCCTTAAAGAAGACATATAGTTATGATCTATAGCGATAAAGTAGGTTCATAAGAGACAATCTTTAGCTACTCAAAATATACTCTTTTCCTAAAGAGACATGTCCACGTTCAAATTAGCAACTAGCCCATCTCTTTTCCCTATCTACTGTATCATAAGCGTAAAATGTTACAAACCAATGAATAGATAGCTCTGATTCTCTCATTCTCTTGGTCCAAACACTGCCTTACAATTCTCTCAACTCTAAACAAAATAATCTTAAGATCAAATACTCATGTAAATACCATAACGGAACCGGAGAGAACACCACCATTAGGCATGGAAACAGAACGCAACAGCGCAAACAGAATAATATTCCGATGCAAATTCAAGTCAGTAAATGATGCATGCGCAAGCAGATACGTTTCACTAGCCCTAAAAGTAGAAACAATTATACATCAAAGAGCCCCAGTAAACACAGATTACCTTATACAACACAAGCTACCCAAGCCCATGGGGCTGAGGCCCCTACTCCAAAGAAAGCAGCATAAGTACCACTTGTCTGCTGAGATTAGTCCGAGTTCAGGGTTTTGCAGGTCGAGAGGAAGGTCGCCGGGATAATTAGGAGCGCCAATCCCGAGAAGCTGAGGAAAAGCTCGCCGGAAGCGGATCACTGAGAGGGCGGCGGGCGAGCTCGAGCAAATTTGAAGCGCGGCGGGGAGTCTCTGGGGCGTGCGTGCGCGGGGGTAGCTATGGCTATGGCCCTTCGGCGGCGCATCGCCAGAGAGCTTCGGTATGGGGCGGCATGGCGCAGGCACTGATGCTTCGGGACGGCCGGCAGGTAGATCGCGGCAGCGAAGGGTCTGGGCGACGGCGATGTGCGGTCTGTAGGCGGCTGGGGAGCTCAGGGGAGAGAATAGGGTAGGAACTTAGTCGAAAAAATTGACAGTGGTAAGCGCGCTGCAGGATGAAAGAGAGGGAAGATTATAGAAGAAAGGTAGTCCAGGGGACGGTCCGCAATACACAAAAGACCGTCTGGAATAACATAGTGCAGACGCGTTATTCAAATAAGAGAGCGTCCGCACAATCTTAGTGCAGACGTTCCTTACTATTATGAAAGCCGTCGCAACTAAGTTGCTCAGGCGGGGCACCCTGCATTCACATTAGTGCAGACGGTATATACCATTGTGAAAGTCCGTTCCGCACTAACGTAGGCAGACAGGTCACTCACATATGGAGCCGGATAACCTGCACTAAATGTTCAGCAAGGCGGAGGACCCTGATCACATTAGATCGAGACTGGTTCTCAATGTGCGAGCCGAGGTAACGCACTACGGTCTAGCCTGCCAGCGGACAGTCTCAATAATGGAGCCGTCAAAAAAACAAACTTTGCCCTAATTAGTGCGCGACGCTTATCCAAATATAGAACGCTCTGGACTATTAGGTGCCACCGTGAAGAAGCGACGCGGGGTCGGGACTTTTAGTCCCACCTCGCTAGTTTACGTAAGGCTTACGACCGTTTATAATTTACGTTTCTTGAGCGGGGAGGATGTCGCGCTTCACTTTTAAACCACGCAGCATACATCGTAGCCAGATCGCCTGCCTGGCCACTGGGGGCCGCTGGTCACAGCTACGGCCTGTGCCGCATGTCGCTGTGATGAGCTTGATGTAGGCTTGGCCCATTGTCGCTGTGTAATAGGGCCTTGCATTATGGGAGCAAGGCTTTGGCATCCCCCCCCCCCCCCCCAAAACCCAGTTGGCAGCCATGGCATCAATTTTTTACTTTCTTTACCTTTTTATTATAGATCAACGCCAAGGAGTCTGCGTTTATCTCCCAAAGTGTTCTTATGATGACACATGCAAAGTATCTATCTGCTAAAACTTCTCAAAATTTACATAGCCTCTTTAGGCTGTTCTATGATGACACCATGGAAAGTTCATAATGGTTTTATCTGACTTACGTCTTACATTTTTAGGAATTAAAATACCAATAATCCGCCATGTTCGGTGGTCGAGTCTCGGCACCTGATGTTTCGGAAATTCTTTCCTTTTCTTTGCGATAAGCCGTAAACATAGACTAAAGACTACACATTTAGGCATTTTTTCAAACCCAATTTTAGGCCAACTTTTTTCCATGCACTTGCGCAGTCAAATTCTGGAATTTATATTCGCCTAAATGCCTAAGAAACTGCACTCAAGACTCTAAATTACGCAAACTGAACCCCGAAAATGCAAATTTTTGACATAGGAACATGTAATGGTTAATATCTTGAGGGTAGAAAAAATTTCAACGGTTTTTAACCGATCGAAGCAACGTCACTTTTGCCCTTTCAAATCGGGAACCCGTTTCCCTCAAAACCTAGATTCTTCCTACGCGATGATCTTGGAGTTTCTAAAGTAGTAGTCTAATACGGTCACAACTTTCTGCAAAAACCTTCTCAAATTTTTACCACAGGCAATATGATGCCATCATTGGAGGGGCACATATGCAAGCTTTAATGTTCTCTGAAGTTCGTTGCATTTTTTCCGAATTAAAAAAACCAATAAACCTCATGTCGCGGTCGCGATTGTTGTGGCACCTATGATGTTTGTGGAATTCCTTTTCCTTTCCTTGGCATAAGGCCTAACATAGCGACTAAAAGACCACAAAAATAGATTTTATCAGCACATTTGCCCAAATTTTTCATGCACTGCAGTTCAAATTCTGAATTATATTCACTAATTGCTGTAGACGGAAATCGTACTAAAATGACTTAAATAGCCAAAACGACCCGAAAAAATGCGCACGAATTTTGACCCATGATCATGTAATAAGGTATATTCCTCTGATGAGTTTAGAAAAAATTTCAGGTTATTTATTACTAGAAAATAGGCGTTATCTATTACTAGCAATGACTTAAACTTCTGAATCATAGAAAAGGCAAGGCAACCATGAGTATAAAAATTCCACCCTCCAAACTTCAGGGATGGACATAAATAGGGGAACATTTAACTTCATGGCAATATTCAGAATTTTGGCGAGAAGGATAGGACCTAGCTCTAGTCAAATCATCGAAATTGCGTCAACCCTCAGCTTTTGAAAACTAAGAAACCTTATTCAAAAATGAAACTCCAAATCAACCTCAAACGTCTACAGCAGTTCCAAAATAATCGTTAGAAAGGCGCCTGTAAAAAGTTCATAATTTTGGCACAAAATAATACATAAATGCACAAGGAGAGAATGAATACCGTATTAAAAGAAAAAGAAAAAATACTAAAGGAGAGAAAGATGGCCGAAGCCTGTATCGCGGCCGCCTCGCACGCCGGCCCGTTTCAAACCCCGCGCACGCCTTCCACCTTCCCGCGTTGAACCGTCCCTACCTCCCACTGAAAGCGCCCCCCACGCATTAGCTGGATAGCACGGCTCCCATAAAATTGAGACCTATCACGAGCACTAACGTTGAACGTTAAGCGTGACGGCATCCATATCAGAAGAACCCATCTATACTAATATGTGCAGGCGGGACACTGGATTAGTGCAGAACAGCCGTTCTCCATATGGAAGCCGTCCGCACTAATGGTTAAGTGACAGGACAGGTCTCAATTGTGGAGCCGTGTGCTGGGGTATCCCCCAAGTCTCAGCAACTATACGGCGCCAGCGCAGGAGCAGTTTAGCGGCGTGGAGGACTTCTTAGTCCACTCGCTAGTCACCTGCGTTCGAACCGGTTTATCTTTATCCCATCGGTTGCCAGGGGTCGTCGAGCTTCGTCTCCAACCAATGTATTCGGGCAGATCTCCCGACCTTATGGGCCCGGCACCTGCGGGCCGTGGGAGCAGTACGGCACTGTGCCGAGTCGACCTTGTTATGGAGCATGAACTTAGGGCTTGATGCCATGTACGCCTGTGGCATGGCTGATATTGGGTGCAGGTTTTGGAAACCAAACCCCAGTGTAGAGCTGGCATTTTTCCCCTTTTTCCCCCCTTTTTTTACCTTTTTCTATTTCAATTGCATTAATGCATTTTGTAAAACAATGTTGAACCAGATTTATATGTAAGTCAAATTTATATTAGAAGGATTTGTAACTATTTGATTTTTTTTTTTTTATTTTTTTTTTTCTTTTACGGGTGATTTTTGGGATTATCTTCAAAATTGGCAGATTTTTCCTTAGAGAGCTTTCTTAAATTGACTCATCGCCATCCTTACTAAATAGCGACAAGAACACGCGGCTGAGAGCAACAGGGACTTAACCGTAGCTAATCACAATTTATTACGGATGTTTGGGTGATTTAATGGAAATTAATGAAACTAGACATCTACTGATCTCATATGGGAATTCATAAAATTGAATGCAAAAAATGCCTTAAACTTGTAAAATTCATAGACAAACTTCATATTGAACTCCAAACGAGTGAACTTTTTTATAAAATTCATATTTCATATGTACAATTTTATGGTTACATCACACAAAACAACCTAATCTCCTTTAACAACCAGCCCTTCTTGATGATCGACGCGCAGATAGCAGGTGTGCCCCGAACGGTAGTTGTTCTTCGTTGAGCGCGGTGCCGTCTCCAAGAGGGTACTCATCAAATTGATTGACTCTTCCTCGTCCACGACATTCTCAACTCCGACAATCCTTCTTTCCCTGAAGGACTACGTGAAGTTTCTGATTTGCCGGGTCTTGGACATAAAAGACCTGAGTAGCTTGTTTAGCGAGTACGATGGTTCCTCTTTGTATGCGGCACGTTCGAGGTCCACTGTAGTCATGCCGTACTTGTCGACCTAACACTTGAGAGTGCGACCCACGGCACCGGAAGAGGGGGATCCTGAAACGTACATAGTCGAGTTCCCAGATCTCCTCAATGTACCGTAGTACGCACACACGCCCACGTTTGTCTGGAAGGCATCTATGCGACACCGCTGTTTTGTACCGTGCTCTGCGTATCCTGTGCTCTGGTATAAAGGGTACCCATTTTATGTCGTAGCTTCAAATTTCAGGATCGTGTGACTTGGCCATCTGGCCAACCAGCCAATATTCTCCTCTGTTGTACTATTAGCACTTCGAACCCGCAACCAGTTGTTGAAGCTGCGGTTGTGCTGTCTGGTAAGCCAAGCCTCGTACGGCTGGATTCTCTCTGCGCAGCTCGTCCTTATGCATGTGATATACGGGGCAACTTCAGTCATGTGTTGCAAAGACTGCGAAAATGGGCTTGAGATAACGACGCGTAGTCCAGGATGAGTGTTTTTCCTTCCTATGTCCCTTTGCCATCCAGTCTCCCTCGTGCGAGACGTAGGCACACCTATCTGTTTGAGCTGGTCCATGTAATCGACACAGAACTCGACCACCTCTTCGGTTGTGTAACCTTCGACGATGCTGCCCTCTGGACGAGATCTATTTCGTACGTACTGCTGGAATTCCCATGTACCGCTCAAACGGGTACATCTGGCGTAGAAATAACGGTCCACAGATCTTTATCTCTCTCACGAGGTGGACGGTAACATGGACCATGATATCAAAAAACGACGGGAGGAAAGTACATCTCAAGATG
>JAGXJF010000027.1:0-10148 GCA_019208055.1 Stipa capillata | reverse complement strand
TTACGTGGGGCAATAATCTCATCTCGATATCTCCACATTGACAGGGTACCATCACCACCACACCTCAATTTAATCTCTCGGACCGTTACCGGCAGACGATCACCCTGAGTGCAGCGAGTGCCTTATCCCTTGTAGGTAGCTAGCCTCCCAAGGGTCTTAGTCTTACCTCAACTACACCCCAGCATCGCTGTCGCTAACGTCCACGCGTGACAAGGGGAGTAATCACGATGGAGTCACCTCAGGGTTGGTATCGCGACAACTTCTTCCCCCGGTCGCAACATGCCACTCCAATGATACCAACTTTATCCATCTGACACTTTCCCTTCGACTCTCACATCTCACTTCAATATGTTCAAGTAATTAGTTCATCGATTTTAAACTCAACCATGACCAGACCTAATTCACCGCATACCCTAGTCATGCTAGTTTAATCGATGTCAACCACAAGTCCTAAATAACAATCCACACATCACATATATATATAAGTAAAAACAAGTACTGAACCAATAGAAGATGCAACAAGCTCTGCTTGCCTGGTTGCTTGGGGAAGTACGGGAAGCATGCGTGAGAATTCCAGAATACTCAAAACACCGGTAAGAAGCAAGCGACCTCTAAAAAGGGGAAAAAGCAACCCTAAGAGACTAATTTGAAAATGACGAACATGCACGGATGCAATTGACATGAATGCAACTACGGTGGATTAAAATAAAGTGTATAATCGCACGAGCAGGTTAGTATCCATTCCAGGTTTTGGGTTGGGTTTTAGTTGTGGTACAGCTTTAATCATGGATGAACCTAGAATATGGGTGCATGCATGGGACACGATATGCAACTAAGGAGAAAGGCTTTAACTTTATAATTAGGGTTAGGGTTCGTTCGATTAATTCGTAGTTGTGGTGGATGAGAACACGGAGTCGTGATTATATTCGAGCCGTTAGGCGAATGATGACACTAAGCATTTTAAGTTTGGCTGTTAAGCTAGATTCTCTAGTATTCATGTTGTGTTTTTTCTCAGTAAAGAAAAGAATTTCGATACCCTTATAATTAGTTGGAGGGTGTGAGAGCTAGAAGACGACGAGTGGGTCCACTTTTGACTTGGGTAGATTGGTCAACCTTGACTAGTCACTGGATCAAGTGTAGGTGTAGGTCTTAACAGAAAACTCATGTAACTAAAACACTAGCTAAATCATACGTGCCTCGTTCCATAATTTCCTTAATGAGATGGTTAGGAGGGCTAACCATTAGTTTAAAAGAGTTGGAAAAACAATTACATTCTAAGCCTCATTACTGACTAAAGACCATGATGAGTACTCCGGTGATTAGCTTAACTTCCATGTGATTAGTGTATCGATTTGCTAATCGTGGTCATGGTTAGCATTTTAATTAAGTCTTGTCCAGACCTAGACAGTGTATTCATTGTGCTAACCAATCATTAAGGATTGTCTCAACCGAATCTGGGCGCAACTCATTTAACTCAGAAATGATTAGCACCATTTAACCCATAGACCTATTGGACAGTCAAACCACAACCTCTGCTAACATTTCAATTGTTGTGCTTACTGTCAGCTAACCAATGTGATTATTAGGACCAGAATTTCAGGGACTCGACCCTCAGCTTAAATAGACCAATTGGGCATCCATTCTGATCGGATTTTTGTTACTCTTCTCTATGTTCTTCTCAGAAATCACAAGATTAAGCTACGATCAACCTTGGCATCTATTATTATTAGTTTAGTTATATGAAAGCATGCAACTCATGTCAGATACAAGGGCATCATCCTCAGCAACCTAAAATCAAATTGAGCATCTGTTCTTCCAGTTGATTGGCTAATATAGACATGTGCTTGTGGCATTAGAGAGGAGTTAAAAACTGAGATTCAGTAGCATCTATAGTTTTCTCAGAATATATGTGCACATGCATTAGCTATCCAAAACAAACTTAGGGCCTCTAAGTCATGATTAAGCATGCCAACCCATACACACACAACTCATGCATCTCCATTACGTCGGTTCGATCCCGTTCATCACACGCACAGAGTAACTCATATACTAACATATACAGCATGCATGAACTCTAGGAGTTACCCTTGACGTGTGAATAAGAAGAAAAGGCGGTGACGACACTTGGGTCGGGGGCCGGCTTCGGCAAGACGCCACCTTCAGCTCCCACCATCTTCTCTCCTTCCTCATCACGGCTGGCAGCTCATGACTGTGGCACCGCTGGGGAGGAGCTCCGGAGGAAGGGGTTTGGGCACTGGCAGCAGCGGCATGCGGCAAGGGCGTGGAAGGGCAACAGAGGCGGCGCGGCGCTCCGGGGAAGAACCGAGGGAGCTTGGGGGGTGGCTACGGACGAGGGGATGCCAAGGGCGCCGGCGGCGAGGGAGGCCTTGCGGCGGCGGTGCTTCTTGGGGAAGAGCAGCGGCCGACCGGGGCGAGCTCACCGGCGGCTGGAGAAGCGGCGGCGCACGGGGAGGCGTTGGAGCGGGGGATGCAGAGGGCGGCGGCAGGGGAGTGAAGAGGGGGAGCCGGCGGCGGAGGAGAGGCGGAGGGAGGAGCTCCGGCGTGGGGCGAGCTCGGGCTGGAGCCCGTCGAGCGACTGAGTGGCGGCGGGGAGTGAAGAGGGGGAGCCGGCGGCGGAGGAGAGGCTGGGGCGCGATGCGCGGTGGGGAAGATGGGAGGCACGGGGAGGGGAGATGGGAAGCCGGCGGTGGCTTTGGGGATTAAGGAAGGGAAGATTGGGGAATGGCTCACTGGATTGCTGCGTGGAGAAGAGATGGCACTGCGTGCGGGTGGTGAAGGAAACAAGAAAAGAAATGGGGAGAAGGAAAAAGGAAGCGGCGCCCGGGGATTGCTTGCCACATGGAAAAAAAAGGGGACTGCATGGGTGCTACGTGGTAAGGGCTGCTGTGCTGGTCAGGTGGAGAAAAGGTGAGCTGCAGGGGGGGTCCATGGGGCAGATCTTTTCTTTTGCAGTCTTTGCTGTTTTAACATTAGTCAACAGAAAGTCTATAAATCCAGTTTAATTGTATTATTTTTACGCTTTAGTAGTACGGTTCAAAATGAAATTTGGACCCTAGGTACTTAAATCATTTCTTCAATCACCTTTCAAACGTTAATCTTGAGTTCAATACGACAGTTAACTTTCAAATGTTCATTCCGTTTATATTGGAGCAGAAGAGGTTGGCTCAATTCGTTACTTCCAATGTTTATCCGGGGAGAGAAACCTCGAAAAATAATTCGGTCTTAAAGCGCAAATGAGCTTCGATTAGCCGGTAACGGTTTGGATAACCTAGTTGTTTTGGAATATGTATCAAATTTTGAGTCGTGAGTTGGAGGGACAGGGTTTTCGCCGTCCTATTTCATATTCATCATAAAGCTCATGTTAGGGTTTGTAATCGAAATCATTTTTGAACTACATATATGCATGCATGAAATTGAAAGAAATCGTTTTGTCCGCGATAATTTACATTGACATCGGATCGGAAAACAGGGTCGCTACAGAGATTGGCGGGCCGGCCGGAAGCGGCCCAAAAGGCCTCGGCCCAATCCCCTTTTTCCTTTTTGTTTTCTTCTTCCTTTTTCTTTTTCCAGATAGAGACACTTGCTAATTTCATTTGAGGACCTAAATGAGCTCCGAATTATTTAAAATTTTTACACGATGTATAAAACTAAGTGTAGAACCTACCATAAAGTTTTGAGACCATTTAGAGTTAGTTTGACCTGAATTTGAATTCAAATTCAAATATGGCCCATAAATAGTATTGAACTGTAACTAGGCCCTAAACTCTTCCAAAAATTCCAAATTTTTTCCTGTAGTTAAAGTTCCCATATTCATGGCTGTTTATAAATTTTTATAAGTTTTCATCCAAAGAAATATTGCCTAATCATTGAATTACAATTCAGCCCTTTTTTTAATTTGATTTCTAACCCTCAAATTGAGTTAGCAATACATGATATTCGTGGATGAGTTTGGAGGAAGGATAATGGTGGGTTGGTCCAGCTTGGAAGCACTGACCTTACCCTCCTACTATTGCTAATGTTGGTTGCGATTGACCAAATAAGTTGATTGGTGTTTGCTAAACTAACCACCGAGGATGAGATATGTACGTATTCTATAAAATAAAATTTTAGCACATTTAAGATTGAGCAAGGGTGGATGCGGGGATGATGGCATGAATGCGAGAAGAAATGCAAAACCCTAATTGTAGGAAGTGGGTATTACACAATCCAACCGGACCGTCCTGAACGATGGTCGGGATCTATTCAAGAAGTCCCGAACACTTTGACCGGACCGTCCAAACGGACCGTCCCGAACCCTCCAAATGGTCCGTCCGGAAGAAGGTCCGGATATCCTCTAGGAGTCCCGAATCCTCGCATTGGTCCCTCCAAACGGACCGTCCCGAACCGTCCAACCGGACCGTCATGGACGATGGACGGGATCTACTCAAGAAGTCCCAAACACACCGACCGGACCGTCCAAACGGACCGTCCCGAACCCTCCAAACGGTCCATCTGGAAGAAGGTCATGATATCCTCTAGAGTCACAAACACTCCGACCGGACCGTCCAAATGGACCGTCCTGAACCCTCCAAACGGGCCATCTGAAAGAAGGTCTGGCTATCCCCTAGGAGTCCGTAAGGAACAAGGTTCGGATCAACTCTAGAAGTAACGCATACTCCGGCCGGACCGTCCAAACGGACCGTACTGAATTCTCCAAATGGTCCGTCCGGAAGAACGTCCGGATATGCTCTAGGAGTTACGAATACTTCGACCAGACTGTCCCGAACCAGCCAAATGGTTCGTTCGGAAGAAGGTCCGGATATCCTATAAGAGTCCCGAACAATCCGACTGGACCATCCAATCGAACCGTCCCGAACCCTACAAACTGTCTGTCCGGAAGAAGGTCCAGATATCCTCCAGGAGTCCCGAACCCTCCCACCGGTCCGTCCAAACGGACCGTCCCGAACCGTCCAACCGGACCGTCCCGGACGATGGTCGGGATCTACTCAAGAAGCGTCGAACACTCTTGACCGGACCATCCAAGCGGACCATCCCGGACGATGGTCGGGATCTACTCAAGAAGTGTCGACCAGTCCGACCGGATCATCCAAACGGACCGTCCCGGACGATGGTTGGGATCTACTCAAGAAGTCTCGAACACACCGACCGGACTGTCCAAACGGACCATTCTGAATCCTCCAAACTGTCGGTCCGGAAGTAGGCCCGTATATCCTCTGGGAGTCCCGAACCCTCCCACCGGTCCGTCCAAACGGACCGTGCCGAACCGTCCAACCGAACTGTCCCGAACGATGGTCGGGATCTACACAAGAAGTCCCGAACACTCTGACTGGACCGTCCAAGTAGACCGTCCCGAACCCTCCAAACGGTCCGTCCGAAAGAAGGTCTGGATATACTCTAGGAGCCCCGAACCGTCCCACCGGTCCGTCCAAACGGACCGTCCTGAACTGTCCAACCGGACCGTCATGAATGATGGTCGGGATCTACCCAAGAAGTGTTGAACAGTCCGACTGGACCGTCCAAATGGACCTTCCCGGACGATGGTTGGGATCTACTCAAGAAGTCCCGAACCCCCCAGACTTTACATCCGGAAGAAGGTCCAGATATCCTCTAGGAGTCCTGAGCCCTCCCACCGGTCTGTCCAAACGGACCGTCCCGAACTGTAAAACCGCACCATCCCGGATGATGGTCAGGATGTACGGAAGATGTCCCGAACACTCCAACCGGACCGTCCAAATGGACCGTACCGAACCTTCTGTTCGCACAAAATTGGATCCGCGAAACACCTAGGTAATGTGGAGTCGCCAATCGCACTTACGTGTACGATAAACGGTTGTTTTTCAGGTAAAACAACAAAGGATAACTATCGTACTTACGCGTACGACGAGCGATTGCTTTCCGAGCAAAGCAACAAAGATCTTCTGGCTTACGTGCGAAGAACCGATCGTTTTTCAGCGCAAAACGATAAAGATCTAAACTAGAACAGAAAAGGTAAAGGTAAAAGTAATAGATTGATTTGTGTCGATTGTTGGATATCCTTCAATCGGCCGTCACCATTTATATTTATAGGGCGGCTGGTCTTTCCGTAGGAGATCTGGACTCCTAATCCTAACTGATTACAAATATATCTTCTTCCCTTGTTTAAAGGATCCTGATCTAATATACATATAATCTTTCCCATCGCTTAGGACTCCTTCTCGGGTACGAGACATCTTTCCATACGAACCGAGAGTCCTTCCGAGTTCGTAGTCAATTCCTTCCTTCCTAAGACTCTTTCCCTAAGTCTCCGTATCGGACAAGTCTCAGTGATAGAGCACTCGTCATATCAACTTATCCACGGATCGACCTGCTTGCATCGTGGCCTGATTCTGCTGGGACTCGGCTCTGTCCGACTTGTGCCTTTCTCGGGGACTCGAATACTCGGGAACAATAGTACTCGAGAACATCAGTACCCGGGGACACGGGCGCGGGTGCTCGGTACTCGGACGCGCTGGCACTTGGAGTCAATATTGCTCGGGGACACCTCCGACTGCTCGGGTCTTCGGGAACTCCTGCGAGCACCTACGTACTCGGGACGTGATGAGTACTCGGGGAAGCTACGGACCGCTCGGGATGCGAGTACCCAGACCTGCATTTCAAGAGTTAATGCTAAATTTATAGCGAGTAAATCCATTATTCTAATTTGGCCAACCAAATAAACCCTTAAGCCAAATTACGCTGTAAACACATACCCCCTGCTTTTTGGTATAATTGCATTTACCAAAAACACCGTGGACTACACCACTGCTTAGGGCGATACTTACAAAGTACATATCGGCCATAGGTTTTGTTAAGCTTCTTGCCACATACTCGGGTAATACCTTTTCAGATATTTCCCATTAAGAGCCTTAGGTAACCCTTCCCCTTGCAAAGATTCTAAAAAATAAGAATTCCCGGGGACGATCTTAATGACCCTATATGGACCCTCCCAACTCGGCGACCACTTGCCGAATTTGCTGTTCCGAGTTCCAATAGGCAAAATCGTCTTCCATACTAGATCTCCTATCTGAAACGATTTTTCCTTGACTCGTTTGTTGTAAGCCTTAGCTACTCTCAACTTCTCTTTTTCGATCTCTCGTAAGGCTTTTAACCTTTCCTCTGAGGCATCATCTATCTTGTCGATCATCAAGTGGTTGTAATCTTCCGCCGACAAGTCGTTTTGCTGGGTTACTCTAAAAGCTTGTAACTTGACCTCCACGGGCAGCACTGCTTCTTGCCCGTATACCAACTCAAATGGTGTTACCCGGGTAGCCCCATGTCTGGATACGCGATGAGCCCATAATGCTTCCGAAAGGACTTCATGCCACCTTCTCGGATGTTCTTCGATCTTCTTCTTTATCAACTTGATCAAAGTTTTATTGCTGGACTCGGCCTATCCATTGGCTTGGGCATAATAAGGCGACGAGTTCAGCAGCTTTATTCCAAAGGACTCGGCAAACTCACCGACTTGATGAGACATGGAAGATGCACCTTGATCGGTCGTCAGAGTTTGAGGAATGCCGAATCTATGAATGATGTGTTCTAGCACGAAACTAATCACCTCCTTATGGGTCATATTCCTCAAGGGAGTCGCTTCAGTCCACTTAGTAAAGTAGTCGGTAGCGACAAGGACGAAGCGATGACCTCTAGACGACGCAGGATAGATTTGCCCAATGAAGTCTAAACCCCATCCTCGAAACGGCCACGGCTTTATAATAGGGTTCATCATAGCCGCGGGCGCCAATTGCACGTTCCCAAATCTCTGGCATGCTTCACATCCTTTATAATATCGAAAGCAATCTTCTAACATAGTCGGCCAGTAGAACCCTGCCCTCTTCAATAGCCATTGCATCTTGGTAGCCGACTGATGTGTTCCACATATCCCTTCGTGCACTTCCCCCATAGCCATTCTCGACTGGTCAGGATCCAAGCATTTCAACAATACTCCATCTATCGTTCGGCGATACAACTCGTCATTAAACAAGGTGTATTTTATAGCTTGCCGCCAAATTTTCCTATCTCTTGTTCGACTCGGATCTTTCAAATAACTAACTAAAGGTGCCCTCCAATCATTGACGTCCAAACCGCTTACCGACTCGGCTGCTTGTGTTAAACTGTTGCCCCTCGAGTCGGTACTAGATCCATACGAGTCGGCTTTGACTTCCAGCAAGTCGGCCTGGCCTTCGACAGCAACGAGCATCGGCTTTCTAGATATGAAAAACTTTCCTCTTCCGACTTGGTACCCGGATGCTTGCTGTGCCAAATAGTTGGCTCTAGAGTTCTCCCCTCTAGGCACATGGCTGATATTAAAAGTATCTAAGAGCTTGACTATGTCTAAACATCGGTCTAAGTAGCTGTTCAGCAGACCATCACAACATTGAAACTCACCGTTGACTTGCTGAACCACTAGCAATGAGTCCCCAAAAGCATCTATATCTTTTATGCCCATATCTACTAAGCTTTGCAAGCCAAACAATAATGCCTCATACTCTGCCTGATTATTAGTGCAAGGGTATTCTAACCGGACCGATGACTCATAGATAACATTATGTGGTGAAACCAAAACATTACCAATGCCTTGCCCACTTCTGCAAACCAATCCATCGAAATAAAGCTTCCATGGACATATACCAACATAATTAATATCTTCTTCATCTTTAACTTGATGATCAACGATGAAGTCGGCGACGACTTGACCTTTCATAGCGCGCAACGACTCATATGTTAAATCATACTCTATTAAGGCATAGGCCCATTTTCCGATTCGTCCGCTAAGAATCGGTTGTTGCAACATATACTTAATCACGTCGACTTGGCAAGACACTATACAGGTGCTCGAAAGTAGATAATGCCGGAACTTGGTACATGCGTAAAATAAGGATAAGCATAGCTTCTCGATGAATACATACCGACTTTCGGTGTCGAGTAATCGGCGACTTACATATGCGATGATGTACTCCTTCTTGTCGACTTTCTGAGTCAGCACCGCGCCGAGTACTTTGTCTTGTGCAGCAATGTATAGTCGGAACGGAACTCCCGATTTAGGTGCCTGAAGCACTGGAGGACTCAACAAGTATCTCTTGATACTATTGAAAGCATTTCGCTACTCTGCCCCCCAAGTGAACTCGGCTTCGTGTTTTAACCGAAGTAATGGAACAAACGATTCAATCTTCCCCGCCAGGTTAGATATAAATCATCTTAGGTAATTTATCTTTCCTAACAAACTCTGCACGTCTTTCTTGCATGTCGGCTCCTCTAACTTCCTGATGGCCTCTATCTTCTTAAGGTCGATCTCTATACCCTGCTCGTGAATTATGAACCCTAAGAACTTACCAGCCGACACTCCAAAAGCACATTTGAGCGGGTTCATCTTCAACCCGTACCGACGCATCCTTTCAAAGGTTAGTTGCAAGTCGGCTAAATGGTGACTACAGCCGTCCGACTTGACAACGATGTCATCAATATAGACTTCTAACACGATGCCTAAAAGATCATGAAAGATTAAGTTCATAGCACGCTGGTACGTGGCGCCCGCGTTCTTCAACCCGAATGTCATGACAACCCATTCAAACAACCCGACAAAACCGGGCAACGAAAGGCAGTTTTAAACATGTCCTCTTCGGCCATAAAGATTTGATTATACCCGGCGTTGCCATCTAAGAAGCTGAGCACTTTGTGTCCAGAGGCGTCATTTATCAACATGTCGGCTATAGGCATAGGATACTCGTCCTTAGGCGTAGCCTTATTCAAGTCCCTGAAGTCTATACATACCCTAATCTTCCCGGTATTCTTCTTCTCGACTAGCACGATATTTGAAATCCACTCGGCATACCTGCATGGCCGAATGAATCCTGCCTTCACCAGTCGGTCAACTTCTTCTTTGATGCGATCATACAAGTTAGGGTTGAAACGCCTAGGTGGTTGCTTGTGGGGTCTGAAAGCTAGCAGACTTGATAGGCAGCTTATGTTCGACTAGGCTCCGACTCAACCCGGGCATCTCTGTATAATTCCAAGCAAAGCAGTCTACGAATTCTTTGAGTAGCGCACATACCTTGCCTTTCTGGCCGACTTCCATATTGGCGTTAATAAACGTTGGTCGAGGCATGCCTCCA
>JAGXJF010000026.1:0-386698 GCA_019208055.1 Stipa capillata | reverse complement strand
CTTGTACTATATATTTGCCATTGAGCTGTGCAATAGATCCAAGTTGCTATTTCCCTAACATGGTATCAGAGCATTAGGTGTTAATCTTTCTGCACGGAACTATCGTGCTCCTCACGTCACCACCGCCCGCCTACCCGCTTAACGGCCGCTCGTCGGCCTCGCCGCCCGCCGGCAGCCTCGCCCAGCCGCGGCTCCCGGCCGTCTGCCTGCGCGCGCGGCTCCCCGGGCCGTCGCCTGCGCCGCGGCCATCCCCCCGCTGGCCTCCTTCCTGCCCAGCCGCGGTCTCCTCGGCCGCTCTCGCCCAACGCGCGGCGGGCCCGTCTGGCCCGCGACCTCCCCGCGCCCCCGCCCGGATTCGCCGGCTGGATCCGGCCCGCCCCACGCCGTCCGCCACTGCGATCGATTTCCCGGCGCGCGCCGCCATCCGCCGCCGTGCCGCCTGCGCCGCACCACCTGCGGCTGGCTGACCGCCGCCGGCCGCTTGAGCGGCCGCCGTCTGCGTGTGCCGCCTCTCCGCCCGCGGCTGCCGGCCGTCGCCGCCCCACGCCGGCCGCCGCCTGCGGTCGCGCCGCCGCGCTCAAGGCTGCTCTGTCGGTTCGACCCGACAGAGCAAGCCCCCTTTCTTTAGCGTGAGTGCACAGGTACAATGTCTTCATCGGGCACCGTTTCTCTCCTCGCTGCCGGTGATTTTTGATGGGTCAATTTCACGACGTCGTCTCGCATATGCGTACATCACATGCGTGTGCTCCGTCTCTGGGGCGTCCTCTCCGCGATATTGCCCGTGTCCGGCTTGTCCTGTGGCGCGATCGAGCCTACGCTGTGCTCGCCCTACCGATGCTGATCGGCGCTGCCTATGAGGATGGCTGTCACTCGCTATCAGGAGGCTCTGCGATTCGACGTGCTCTACTGACTGTCTACACTCAGTGGTTGGATGATGATGCTCGCGCTACTCGTAGCTGTTCTCAAGTCGCCAGTCTTCATTCAGCCTCAGTTTTCTTCTGAGGTTGTGGATTCTCTACGGCATTCCAGATGTGACTCACCTTCGTCAGCGTTATGAGCCTCTGTGACGCCCTGTTCCGTCCGTGGTTCACCAGAGTACTCTCTTCAGCAGGGCGATGCCACCGTTGATGAGTTCTATGCCAGAGTTCTGCTGTCTGGCGCAGCTGATTCTCTTCGTCGGTCCTGGTTGTGCTCGTGGCAGTGCTGTCAGGATGCTCGTGCTGACTCGCGAGTTCCTGCGCGTGTACGAGTTCTTGACGCGGCGTCGTCCCTGAGTTTGAGTCACGTCGTGCCCAGCTTCTTGCTCGTCAGACCCGCATCTCCCTGCTGGAGGTGCTTACAGAGATCCGTGCGGTAGGAGACTATCGCCTGCGTGGCTCTGGTCTACTGCCACTTCCCTCCGTGCTTGCTGTTCGTCCACGCTACATCGGCTACTGCTCTGCCTCAGCGGCCGTCACGCTTCTACGGCCTCACAGTGGTGGTGGTCGGTCTCGTCGGGTGGTGGCCGTCTCTCATTGCACCTACTGTGATAAGGATGGACCACATGAGTCTATCTTGCTTTCGAAGAAGCGTCACCTTGCACGTCGCTCTTCACCGGGCACTGAGCTTCTTCTCGACTACTCTCGACTCCCTCAGCTGCTTCGACTACTGTCCGCCACCATCGTGCACTGAGCAGGAGATTGCCTCACCTTCGACGCCTACTAGCTGCGACAGGATTCTGCCGGTTCTGCTACTCCTCTTCAGCATGAGAACACCATCTACACAGTCAGGTACTTCCCCGTGGATTCTGATTCGGAGCATCTTCCATATGGACTTCTAATTCTTCCGCGTTATCCTCGCTCGACCTCTAGATCCTCCTGTCATGTTCTCACTGCGGATGGTACTCCTCTTCCTGTTGCTAGTCGAGGCACTCTAGCACTTGGTGTTTCATGTTCCTTCTGTTGCTCATGTGCCTCGCCTACCATGCAGCTTCTTTCTGCTGGATAGATTACTGATCTTGGTTCGCGGGTATTTATCTCGCCTCTGACTCTTGTTGTGTTCAGGACGTCGGACGGGCACGCGGTGGTTCTGGCCCTCGCCGACCTGATTCTCAGCATCTCTGGGAGCTTGACGATGGATTCTTCAACCTCCCTCGCTGCCGCGCTAGCCAGTCTCTCCGCGTCTGTCAGCTCGTCCACGCGCTCTTCCAGCAGTGGCATCACCGTCTTGTCATCTGTGTGGATCTCGTCTATCATCGTTAGTTCGTCGTGGTCTTCTGGGGTCTGTCTCAGGAGATGTGTCTGTAGATTGTCAGGGTGTGTAAACTAGGTAGCAATGCAGTTACTTATCCTCATAGTGAGTCTGTGTCTCAGCGCCCTTTTGGATCTGTTCACATCGGATGTGTGGGGTCGGCCCCTTCGTGAGAAAGGAGGGTCATCGATACTATATTGATCTTTATAGATGATTTTCTCGCACACTTGGATATCCTTTAAGGTCGGCTCGTAGTGAGGTTCTCTCCATCTACAGACAGTTGCCACATGTTCGTACCCAGTTCTCCACTCCCATTCGTGTCTTGTCGTGCTGATTCTGCTGGCGAGTATCGTTTTCACGTCATCTTCGTGGTTCTTGCTGAGCAGGCACTCTGGCTCAGTGCTCTTGTCTGGTGCTCATGCTCAGAATGGTGTTGCTGAGCGTAAGCATCGTCACCTTCTTGATGACTGCTCGTGCGCTCATGATCGCCGCTTCTATTCCACCTCACTTTTGGGCTGAGGCTGTGTCTACTACTGCACATAGCTTGTTATATGTCAGCCACCTCTCTGCACTTCAGTGGGATTCCTGTTGAGCGCCTTCTGGTCTCTCCTGACTACTCGACTCTTCGTCTGTTGGTTGCGTTTGCTATGTCTCTTTTAGCTCCCCGTGAACGCACCAAACTGACTGCTCAAGTCTGTTGAGTGTATCTTTTAGGCTATAGTCCGGAGCATAAGGGCTATCGCTGTTGGGATCACTCGTCGTATGCGGGTTCTCGGGATGTGACCTTTGATGAGTCCCCGTCCTTTCTTTCCGCGTCAGTTTCTCTTCGCTTCGCCTTGATGAGCCTCTGTCTTTTTTGACCTTGTCCTGATACACGATCACTGTCGTGCCCTCTTCCACTCGTCCTATCGAGTCTCCACCTCGCCCCTGAGTCTCACTACTCTGTTGTCGATCTCTCTCACTGATCATCTCCATTCAGCACCACCGGCCACCCTCTTCTCTTCGTCCTATCCTTTTTCTCACACACGTCGACCGCGTGTGAGCCTCCTTCTGATGTGCCTTCTACTTCCTCGGGGTCCATCTCCGTCCGATGCGCATCTCTCTGGGTGACTATCTTCTCTCCGATTCGCCACCTTCCCTCGGTATGCCTCCAGCGCTCGCGCCGCCTGACGGCTCCAGATCGCTTGGTTTTTGCTGGTGCTACTCTTGCTGAGCCTACTTCTTACCGTGATGCTGTTGTTCATCCCGAATGGCAGATGCGATGGCCGACGAGCTTGCTGCTCTTGAGCGCACCGGCACGTGGGATCTTGTCTCTCTTCCTCACGTGTTCGTCCCATCACTGTAAGTGGATCTATAAGTTAAGACCCGACTCCGATGGTTCTCTGAGCGCTATACAAGGCTCGTCTTGTGGCGCGTGGCTTTCAGCAGGAGCATGGCCGTGACTATGACGAGACATTTGCTCCTGTCGCGCATATGACCACTGTTCGCACTCTCTTGCTGTGGCTCTGCTCGCCATGGTCTATTTCTCAGCTTGATGTCAAGAATGCCTTTCTTAATTGTGAGTTGCGTGAGGAGTCTACATGCACCCCACCTGGGTATTCTGTTCCTGAGGGCATGGTTTGTCGCCTTCGTCGCTCTCTTTATGGCCTTAGCAAGCCCCTCGTGCTTGGTTCAAGCGCTTCGCCTCTGTGGTCACTGCTGCTGGTTCTCAGCTAGTGCTCATGATCCTGCGCTGTTATCCACACTTCGTCTCGTGGTCGGACTCTTCTTCTTTGTATGTGGATGACATGATCATCACCGGAGATGATTCTGAGTACATTGCATTTGTCAAGGCTCGTCTTAGTGATCAGTTTCTTATGTCTGATCTTGGTCCTCTTCGCTATTTCCTTGGGAATTGAGGTTACCTCTACTTTCTGATGGGTTTCTATATATCCCAGAGAAGTATATTCACGATCTTCTTGTAGGGCTTCCCTTACTGATCCGCGTACCGTTGAGACTCCGATGGAGCTCAATGTTCATCTTCGTGCCTCTGATGGTGAGCCTCTTTCTTATCCGACTCGCTATCGTCACCTTGTAGGGAGTCTTGTGTATCTTGTGTCACTCGTCCGGATATATCCTATCCAGTTCATATTCTGAGTCAGTTCATCTCTTTCTCCTACTCAGGTTCACTACAGTCACCTTCTTCGGGTTCTACGTTATCTTCGTGGAACTATCTCCCGTCGCCTTTTCTTTCCGCGCTCCACTTCCTTGACAGCTTCAGGCAATTCGGATGCTACTTGGGCTAGCGATCCCTCTGATCGTCGCTCTCTTTCTGCTTACTGTGTTTTCTTGTGGTTCTCTCATTGCTTGGAAGACGAAGAAACAGACTGCAGTTTCCCATTCGAGTGCCGAGGCTGAATTGCGTGCTATGGCCTTTTTGACAGCGGAGGTTACTTGGTACGGTGGCTACTTGAGGATTTTGGTGTTTCTATCACTACACCGACCCCTCTGTTGTCTGACAGTACTGGTGCTATCAGTATTGCTAGAGACCCAGTGAAGCACGAGCTCACCAAGCATATTGGTGTTGATGCTTCTTATATGAGATCTCAGGTTCAGGATCAGGTTGTTGCTCTTCAGTATGTGCCTTCCGAGTTTCAGTTGGCTGATTTCTTCACGAAAGGCACAGACTCGAGCTCAACACAGCTTCTACCTCTCCAAACTCAGTGTTGTTGATCCACCATGAGTTTGAGTGTTAGAGATATAGTATGTTGTATTCGTATTGGTATAGGAGTCTATATTTCCTTGTACTCCAAGTCCCCTTGTACTATATATTTGCCCATTGGCTGTGCAATAGATCCAAGTTGCTATTTTCCTAACAATTAGGACTGCTACTGTCACCAACATGTTTCCTGTCTGTTTCAGCCGTTGCCATGGAAGAACAGATTTGAGGGGCTAGAGAAGAAAAGAAGAGGAGATCCACATGACAAAACATGTTCTGATGCACTCACCGCCTTTCATTCCGTAACTGTTGCCACACCCTTTAGACTGGCATCTGCACTGCACCCAGCTTTGTGCTTCAAAACCGCAAATCAAGCATAAGATCGAGCAATGCAGTCATAATATTAGTATATATGTGTTTATGTATGTATGTATGTATGCATAAATATAGATATAAGTATAATCAAATGACAGCACTTCAATACCGTGAAGCACTCGCAGTACATCTTGCATTCAGACTTGAGACAGTTGCATCCCTTCACGTGCACCCTCGTCTCATGTCCCTGATATTACGTCCATGAACAGCACCAGTTAACAATGCATACATGATAAGCACATGTATGTATATACCACTGATACAAAAACTCGCAATTAGCCAAACACGCCATACAAGTAGGCAGAGAGAAACGAGCGTTGTCATTACCGGATTGGACCCTGCTGCGGCGTGTTCGGCGTCGCCGGTGATCTGGGTCTGAACGAGTCGCGCTTCTTCTTCGTTATGAATCTCGACGCGCTCCTCCACCTCGTCCTCGTTGTCCTTGGTGTTCCGGCAGCCCTGGCAGGGCGCAGGAGCACTCCTCGGAGCAGAACAACCTGGCCTCGAAGCACAGGCAGTACCGGCGGAGGAACTCGGTCTTGTCGCAGGTGCACTGCGGCCGCTTCTCTGCGTCCATGGCGAAAGAAGGATCCGATCTGACAGGAGCAGCGTAGGAATGGATGCAAGGAGCAAGGAGAAGACATGCGGATGAAAGGACAAGGAGCCGTGGCGACTAACATATACAGGGCATAACGGTAGGACTCGGTGTCCGGGCAACTGAGGCGCGAATAGCAGTTCGTATTAAAGAACATTACGGGAGCAGTTCGCAGTAAATAAAGAACAATGTCACACTGGTACATGTGCGATATCCAGCATCGACTTCCAAGTTGTCATTGCATAAGCACGGACGTATCCAGCACCGACCGATCCGTCCAGGGTTGGTACCTAGAATAATCGAGTGACAAACAAGCAATCAACAAGAGTAGCAAAAATGTTCAAAAGAATGATGTGCACGCGGCGTCCGCGTCCATCGACTCACGATGGAAACCATTACGAGAAACAACGACAAGGTACTTAAGGTACTCTAGGGTATTACGTGTTGGGTAAAATCGGATCCTTCAATGCAAGATAGACCCGATCGATCAGATCTTCAAGGCAGAAGGGGAACCTAAACGCAATATAACAGATCTTCCACTGCCATACGAAATTACAGATTATGCAGAAAGAATCTATTCAGACAGAATAACAACGCAGCGAACTGAATTCAGGAGAAAGAATCTGTTTCAGCGAGAAAAATTACAACGCAGCAAATTCAAATTCGCCCAAGTCATAACCGCGGACATGACAAATAACACAACGCCACCATAGATGGTTCTGTTTGCTAGAGATTCCAGCAAATATATTTGAAACGACACTACTAACTCCACCGCGGTTATGAGCCTGTCACTGCGTTGCAAGTTCATCTGATTCTTTTTGCACGTAGGCTGAGACACATAGGCACCCATTTTTCTTCCAAACATGCTGTCCTGGATGCCAGCCGAATCCCATGGATAGCTTGCTGGTTAAGCTCTTAGTCCAAGAGCACACCATGGCACCACCTCCAACCATCTCCATCATTGCGCAGGGTCGCCGTCAATTTGTCCAACATCTTGCTGAGAACCAGCAGATGCCTCTGTAGACAATGCCAAGCCGTCAGCTTCCTCATTGTCGGCGGTAGTGGCCTCAGCAGCACCACTGCCACTTGCCGCTCCTGTCCGGGAGGGTTCACCACGAATGGGCTCCCCAAGCACAAGAATTGTTCTTGATCGACGGCCTGAGGCTTCACCATCTGTGTAGTGGAGGATGGACCTGCCTGACCGCACAATGAAGACCATCGTTATGGACGGGCCATGCAAGGACCTCTCAATGACACCCTCTTCACCTTCACTGACTCCAACTCCATCTTCCCTGCCACCGAACCCCGAACGCAGCATGCTGAACAAGTCCCCGAGATCACGCTGCTGCTCCATCCTGTGCCAGTCTCGCTGTCGATCAGGGTCCACCTCCATCGGTCGTATAGCAGGATGATCCTCCCTAGCGTGCTTCCTCAGCTGGTTGTATGCACCCTTGAACTCACATGACTCCATGGTGCATGCTCGAACCTTAGAATTCATGTACTTCCGTGCATCATAATCCTTGGTCCAATGGCTGACAGGCCCACGACATAATGGACATGCCAGTTTCACAGGCTGCTGGCACTCAATGCATTCTGTAGCCCCTGAATCCTTAGAGGACTCCTTAGAGGCCTTGCGGTACTGATCAAGGCAATTAGAGTGCCGGTAGCTTGTGTCACACATGAAAGGGCGGCAGCCCTTCTCGTGCGACGAGCAGACGAGCATAACAGCGTTGTGAGGGTGATCCATGCACACTGGGCAGCGAACCTCCTCCCATTCCGCAGCCTGATTCGCTGCGGCAGACTCCTCTGATCTGCGAGAACCACTCCACAACTTGTAAGGCGATCCACGAGATCGGCAGCGCTCATACGAGGCTGAACGGGAGCTCCTGTCCTTTGGCATAGTTACCTCAAGTCAGTCAGATGCAAGGTGTTGTTGGTTTGTTTGCAAATTCTCTGCAATCCAAAGGAAAGAGCTACACAGAACACAGATGCAAGGTTGATTTCTTATTTCCAACTTCAAATTCTGAAAGAAAACCACAGCAAGAAGCATAAGAGTTTTTATCGGAGTTTGTACATAAATATACAACAAGGGATTAGAGAGTTATGAAGACATAAACACGTTTTAATCTTTGCAAACAAGCAATTTACTCCGAATGCGCCAGGAATACAAATTCCGATCCAAAATCAAACAAACTTTACCCATCTGGAAACAAACTCTGATCCAAAACAAATAATCACAACTTCTTTAGCGATCGGGCATAGCAGAAGTCTTAGTTATAGTACAGATTCCGGCAAGAATCAGGGGCAACAGAGCCCAATAAAGCAGAGTCGAGACCTACACATCTGACAACAACAAAAAACTAGTTCAACAATCCCTATCTCACGAAGACCGTTCACAGCCAAAATCATCTCAAAGAAAACCAGTCCCCTCGATCGATTCACTCGAAAATCCAAAATCTCGAACAAATCCTTCCACGCGACGCGCCCAGAGACATGGGCAGCGCAGCCCACCACGAGACCTAGTCGAATCGGACGGGGACAGCGGCGGCGCGGGCCAGATCGGCGCCGGCGAGATCGGGCACCGACGGAAGCGGGAGCGGTAGCGAGAGGGAGGAAGCTTTACCGTGAAGGCCGGCGAGATCGGGCACCGACGGAAGCTGGAGCGGCGGCGGAGACCTAGGATTCGGCGGGTCGCGGCGAGGAAACGCTAAGGCAGGGTAGAGGGGAAAGGAGAACAAAACCAGGAGAGGGGAAGATGGTTGGGTGGCTTTGCTGCCAATTTATAGGTCGGGCGGGGTGACGTGGAGGGTGACGTGGTTGGCTAGAGCCCCCTGCCTCTCTCACAACTCCCATGCGGTCCCCACGCGTTGGCCAGCGCGGCCACCGCGCGTGAACCGACCTCACCGTGCGACGCCCACCGACGCCGCAGGTGGGCCCCACCTGTCGGTGTCGTGCGGGGCCTAGCGCGTGGGCTCGGCGGGGGCTGTCAGAGAGGATGATGGGTCGGGGCCACCACCGCACTGGCGGTTCGCGTGGTGTGTGACTGGGAAGGTATGCGATCCGCCACGTCAGCGTGTGGCTTTTGGCCGCTGCGCACGCATCCCGCGAACGCGAAAAGGCCTAGGAGCGTCCGCATTGAGCATGACAGGTGGGCCCAGGGGCGCGGGCGGGCCCGGATGGACGCACGGTGGGTGCGTAATAATCTGGTGGGCCAGGGGGGAGACGAGAGGCACGTAGGTCGTACGCTGGATTGGGTTCCAGCTTTTTTTTGAACGTTTCTTCCCTTCATCTGAGAAAATAAAAATAATAAATAATATAAATTACTAGCAGTACAATTCTCCCTTGATTTGTGCACCGCTCTGGTGCTGCTGCAAGCACTAAAAGACCTTGTGGTTTGAGCGAAAGCTGAGGCGGCCTCCAAATTCAAAGTTGCATCTCCGTTGGAGCGGCATTCCTAGGAACCATGTGACCGATTACATTTCTAGAGCAATCAATGCCCTGCGGGACTACTACCGGTGAAATAATACGCATTCACATCGATCTTTTCTATGCAATTTACGTGGAGCGGCATCCGCAGGACGATGACCAGTTCAGATTTTTTGGCACACCAGAAACAGTGCTCATGATATTTTGAAAATGTCAGAAAACAAACTTAAAGTTTTCTACAGTGTGAACTTGCAATTTTTTACTCCCTCTGTCTATCTTTGTTAGGCGTATTTTATTTTTAGAGTTGTCCACGTTTGTAAGGCGCAGATTATTAATAATCGATACAAATTTCGTTGTTTTCTTCCTGTTGTACCCCTCGCTTCATTTCTACCAGCGCGGCAATGCTTCGTTCTAAACACAAGCACTAATTGCGTGAATCAATTAGCCACGGCATGCAATGCATTTGCTAACGGGGATCGAGCAGCAATTACTGAGGGTAAATCAGTCCTTCTATTGTCAGCATTGGTATTAGAGAAGAAGGCAAATACACCTTACAAAAATAGACAGAAGGAGTATTTATTTTTCCATTTGTGCCGTTTGCAAAAGAAAAAGAATGAGGCACTAAAATAGGAGTACTAACTATTTATGCACTGAATTTATTCTTCTATGTGTAGCTCATGAAAAAGCATTATCATCCGGAGGTAATTTCTAAGCAGCAGCATATTTGTGTGATTTTATTGGACCTTTATTTCTAGAATGAAATTGTTCAGCCCAAATACTATGGGTGCTACTTTTAGTTTCCGAGTCAACTACCACAAACAATATTTTCAGCGAGCATAAATTCTATAATCTCTTATAGGTTGTTTACAGGTGCAGTCACTAATCGCAATTCTAGTCTACATTTCAAAGCATGGAGGACCAAGAGGTGATCCTTGCGGCCCGCCGAGCTTTGGACATCATTTTGAAGGATCTCTTTGCCAAGTACGGGTTTATCCATCGGCTATGTGTATCATGAGAACACTATACCTTGTCTTTTATTATAGGGCTTGCTATTTGTTTTGTAAATCCATTATCGCGTGCGTTGAAATTGTGTAATAATTCTGTGGGTATATGCATCACGATGTAAAGGTCGGGAGATACTCTTTGTACTTGAGTCGCCTCGTTGCAACATCAAGAAAATAAAACTCTTTCTTTATTAAAAGAAAAACTATCGTAAATAAAATCGGAGGGTACTTTACGTTTTCTTCCCTATTGGTCTTTCAGTGAGCTAACCGTCGCCGTCAGTGTTTCTTCTCCAGCCATGCATGGTAGTCCCTTCTACCTCTCTTCACTTTTCTATTACCATCAGCGGATCTCATTAATACATGGAAAAGAAAGGAGCTTTCCGAGCAAAGAGTATTCATTAATACACCAGAGCGACTGTTCGTTGAAGGAGGCATGCGACGGCAACAACCTCGCTTCACCGGTAAATGAAATACTCCAACTAAATGACGTGGAAATCATTGCCGAGGACTAGTAAATATTTCATTTCACTGTACTCATGCAGAAAAGCCACAAATCTACCGTAACCTGTAATCTATCTCATGTGATCCACCTACCGTCGCAGCGATTCTTGTAAAGTTCTAGTCTTGTATGCATGCAACAATTCTGTGAAAACAGATATTAAACTTTGTCTTACTCAAATTTCATACTTTTACTCCATTCAAATTATATATGTCTCCTTTTTGTTTCTTTGACTAGGCTCGACCAAATTATGAAGAGTATTCATTATAAAAATCTATATCTATACTAGTATAAAAAGCACAAGTAAAGATGTGATACTTTTAATCTGAAGCGTCCAAAATATTTAATCTAACTTTATAATTCTCCATCCAATACTTGTAGATAAAAGGTTAGTCTCTCCCATAATCACTACTATACTTATTTCGTCCTAATTACTTCTCAATTTCAATTTGTACATCTAAGAATCGTTATTTTAGTGATTTAAAAAGTTGTTTTTCAACATTGTAAATCCAATTCTACATTCAAATGGCATTTGAATGTACTGTTGAATCTCTCAGTCAATTGTGTGCTCCGCATTCCCAATATAAGTACATTTTTCATGTAGCATTCAGTCCACTTTTCTTTTAGCTTATAAATACTATCCAACCAATTCTCCTTGTGAACCTTGCTCCGCATACTATTAAAGACCTCTTCAAATTTTGCAACGTCCTCATACTCATACATGCAAGCACTAAAGTCAGCGGGCATACTTGACCTTCAGTTCTCCGAGGCCAAGTACATATTCCATGTCATGTATTTGGAAATACCTCTAAAATTGCCTTCCCCATTGCAACGCTTTATTCAATATGATGATTATAACAGGACAAAAATATTGGAAAATCATTTGAAAGAGTTAGATGTTTCATCATACATGAGAGCATCACCAAATAAAGCGGTCTCTCTGAAATGGTTAAAACCAACAAACACATCTATTGGTCGATATACTTTATTGGTTGCAAAAGGAGTGTTGACCATAACTACATCACCAAAGTGAGCATAGTCAATTATCATTTTAGCATTTGCCCAAAGTATGTTTGTTATCTGTTCTTCATTGTCCAACTTCAAAGCATATTAAAATGAAGGATTTTTTCAACTATTTTGTTTTGGAAGCACCTCAACAAACGTCTTGCTTCACCGGACCTGAGCTCATTTTGATGCTTAGTCCTTAGATAGTTTTTCGGATCACAGCAGGTGTAACTATTGTTTGCCGATCCACCAATCAGCCATTTCAATTTCGATAGCTTGTACTTGGGAAATATTTTTTGTGAAGACATTTAGATCCGAGTCCGAAATAGTTGCAGTATCAGTTCGAAATATTCAAAGAGACAGGTCACATCTATGGTTTCAAGACAGACTGGTACATGACGCATTCATGTGTTTGACAAATGTATGCGGTCATAGAGAAGGTGTATATGCGAAAACACACTGAGGACATAAGCAAATACCAATTTGGTGCAAATTCATAGAATTTTTTTCATTGATAGAATATACCATCACCTACATGTAATTCTTTTATACCAAATTCACATCTGCTCCTCATACATGGCCAAATAACTTGGCACGCTTGCATGTTTTTTTCTGAGGGAAAATTATCTCGGGCAAATGAAGGATGTGCTTGCGTCTGATGGCCAAATCATGTAACACATAGCATCTAGAATCTCAATCCAATGTAATTCCCATGCGGACATCACATCATGTTCTTGTCTTAGCTCGAAAATTGGTCAAATGATCTCTCTTGTCCTGTGCTCTGTAACCTTGATTAGAACAGGCAAACTTACATGATGTAACGACTCTATCAAATTCCCCTGTATTCTCATAGTACTTCTTGCAGTTGAAGCCTACCTGACCTTCGTGGAATACCCAAAAGTTCTAAGCCTCATCCACACTAGTAAAATTCATGCCTATTTAAGGCCCAAGAAGGTGAGTTATTTATCGTGCAAAACCATGTCACACATTTTTTTCATCTTCGGATTTGATGAAAACAATCAACCTAACTAACATTAGACAATGCTTTATTATGAAAATGAAATGTGCATTCACTCCGTTTCACAAATTCACCCCTCCTACTCTAAGATCAGATTATGCTGCTGGATGCAACATGTTTTAATGGCCTACATGTCCTTGATTTACAAATAGGAAGAATAATATTCTTGCTGGAACTCTGTAAAGTTTAGTACTCCCTCCGACTCCCAAAAATAGGCGCACAAGTTTTGGATCGTTTTCCACAAAATCTAGGCGCCAGGAGGGAATCCGTCGCTAAACTGACGAAACTGCCCCCGCTTCTCCCGTTGCGTACTCTCCTCGTCTCTCTCTTAAAAAAAATCCCCTTCGTCTCTTCGTGTTCCTCCGCCCGTCCGCCACCACACGTCGTCTTCAACTCTTCGAGTTGTGAGCTCCAAGGCTGGTAGTAATCCCCAATCCCAGTGATGTTTACCCCCAGATCCTTTCCCCACCATGCCATCCCAGCGCTTCCTCTCCCCCGTTCACCCCGGATACAATGGAGGCGCAAACGGCGGTGGATGTGCAGGCGATGGAGATCGATTTTCCAGTCGATGGCGAGGAGGAGGTGATCGGAGCTGGTGGAGCCGAGGTTGCGGTGGCCGCCAAGCTCGGGGAAGAAGGCGTGGAGGGCTTCGACGTTGTGCGTGGCGAGCACGCACGGCCCGACGTCCAGGGCGTCCCCGCACTGGACGGCGTGCGTGCCGAGCAACTCTTTTCCGGCGTCCATGGCGTCCCCGTGCACGGCGAGGAGCCCGTTGCCGTGGCGCGTGGTGGCGATGCCTTGCTAGTTGACTACGGCGTGCTTGGCCAGGAGGAGGACGAGTTACTCTCGTTCGCGTCGACAGACTGGCGTCTGCCGTCGATGGCTTGGGTTGCAAGTGTGCAACCCCGACTTGGATGCGTGGCTCGCCGGCATGGATGCAGCAGTGCAGGCAGGCGGCCAGGCAGCAGTGCAGGCCGGCGGCAAGGCGGCAGCAGTACAGGCAGGCGGCAAGGCAGTAGCAGTGCAAGCGGGCAGCGAGGCAGTAGATGTGGAGGCAGGCAGCGAGGCAGTAGACTGGCTTCTCCGTTTCATAGACCCTTTTGACATGGTTGGCTTCGAGGACGACGACGACGTACTGCTTTGGTTTGCCATGTGTCATTTGCAAGGGCGTCCACTAATCCTGACCTCATCGCAGCTTGACAAATATTACCCTTCGCCCGACGAGCCGGTGGCCGACGACGGAGCCATGGATGTGGTGCCGGATGAGGCGGTGCATGAGGTTGCCGAAGAACACCGGGAGGTGCACAATACGTTCATCTCGTTGATGCTGCCTGCTTATTTTCTAGCTGATGGAACCATGATTATGCCTGACGAGTAGATCATGTTGTCAATTGTTGTTTGGAGTACTAGGTTGGAGTGTTTTGGACAGTGGTGATGAACTAGTTAGATGTGGATTTTGGACAGTGGTGCACTAGTTTGTTCAAGAATTGTATGGAATTGTAATCTTTTGGAGTTGCCAAATTAAGTTGGAAGCTTGGACTTGATAAATTATGTTTCCAGAATTGTATGCACTTGTTATATTTCGGGCATGCTAAATTATGTTTCTAGAATTGTATGGACTTGTTATATTTCGAGCATCAACAGTACATTTTCTTTGACATATACAACCAAACTCCCTCGCAAAACACAACTTCAATCAAGCTGTGACATACACCAACAAACTCCCTCTCAAAACACAAGTACTCCCTCGCCTACATCAACAACCTACAGCACAAACTCTCTCGATGCATACACAACAGCAGGATTGCAAGCTATGGAAACAGGGAGAATGCCAAGAGACTCCAGAACTCCCTTCCTCAAGTGTGGGATCTTGTAGTGATGCTCTCCCCTAACCCTCATGATCTCTTGCATGCATGACTGATGTGTCAAGAAGACATGGTTACTCTTCTTGGCTGGAAATTCTTCCCATGCTTGAATAACCTGAGCAACGAAGAACAAATCAGTAAAGGAAAATAGTGAAAAATACTAAAGGAAAACAGTGAACAAATAAGTAAATACTCCACCAACCTTAGTAACAATGTCATCTATTGAAGTGGGTGATTTTTTCTGGAACAAAGACTGAAGAGCTGCAAACAGACCCAAGTCAAGGATGTTGGTGTCCGGAGAGTTGGCGGGTTGGTAAACAAGCCGGATGTCGAACCCATCCGATATGGCCACCTGTTTGAAGGCATCGTCATCCGGTGAAATGTGGGTCTTGGCGCTATCCTGCTGGATATAGATGGTCTTCCCACGATCCTCCACCGGCCACTTTGCCTTGATAGCTGGGATCACTTTGTTAAGCATGTAATCACGGCTAACCGCCTTTGTTACCTTGGTCGGCTTCATCTCCATTGTTCCTCTCTCCCGGTTGATGCTTCTCCTCTCGACTGCCTTCTCGGACACAAATGGGTACATCCCTATCTTCCCATCAAATGTGCAATTCCCCTCCTCATCAAACCTCGGTCTAGCCACGGCGGTTAGGAACATCACCTTGTCAATGTGGTGCTTGCTATGACAGTGTCGGTGAACTTCTTCTTCATTATTTGCCATGTAAATCTTCATCGAACCCTTCGTGTGATAGAGCCACTTCTCATCAATAAAAACTGTGTCATACAAGTCCTTAAATCTGTGCCTATTAGGCTCCATGTTTGGCTCAAGCATGGAAAGGGCATACCGAACCCTAGCTTTCTTATTCTCTTCGGTTGGAGAAGGCTTGATGGCATTGCTCACCCTCTTGAAGTTTCCCTCCTTGAACCGCTTCCAAAGGTATGACTTGCTCACTCCCAACTCGTTTGCCAAATCCTTCAAAGTGGTTCTCCTCGACAATGGAATCTGCTTGATGACTTCGGGATCGAACGGAATTTTCTTGCGCCCACATCTCTTGTGCTTCTTGTTGACCACATTTTGTACACCGCCAAGCTTGCCAGCTTTCCATACCCGCTGCACAACCCTGCGCGGCACGCCGAACTCCTCCGCAACAGCCTTAGTGACACCTCTCTTCAAAACACCCGGTCTAGTTCTACGGAGAAGGGAGGCATAGATTGTCTGTTTCTCGACGTCATTATAAACCTGTCGGCTATTCACCCATCTACCGAATTGGAACAGCTGCATGAAAATGACTAATTATCTAGTAAATAACATGTGATTTTCTTCAACTATCTAATCTACTCTAACTTAATCTGAAACTGCATGTACTCAGCGCATCAAACTAGTATACTCTATCATCATCTAAAAAAATCAGAGGCTGTTCCGAAACACACACCTGGTTGGTTGCCGCCAGCATGGCCTTCGTCGGCAGCATGCTCCTCTCCGTCCACAGCGCCACCATCATCTCCTCCGTCCCCAGCGCCACCATGCTCCTCTCCGGCCCCAGCTCCGCCATGCTGTTCGCCGCCACCATGCTCTTCACCGTCTTGCACGTCGCCGCCACCACCATGCACGCCGCCACCAGCACCCAGCACATCATCGTCTCCGTCAACTTGCATGTCCTCCACGCCGCCGTCACGTGCATGGACTGGTACGCGCCCGCTGACACGCCTGGTGAGCCCTAGACGCCGGGCACCGCTAGCACCACCGGCGAGCGGAGCGTTGGTGTTGAACGGACGCGGCTGACTGCGTCCGGCAAGCCCAAGTTTGCCGGCGCGCGAAGAAGATCCGCCGGGAGCACCGTTCGTGTCGATGTGGACACGGGAAGCAGCACAATCGCCGGGAGCAGCGTTCAGGTTGATGTCGAGCCAATTCTGCACTCCTTCCTCTATCAAATACCAAACGTGATTACTGCAAATCCATGGAACAACTGCATGACGTGATCAGTGCAAAGAGAATGATAACTTACCATCGCTGCTTTCGTCTTGGGCCCATAACTCGAAACCCACCTCACTCGCATCTCCCTGGACCTCCTCCATCGATACATTGAGATCAATATTGGCCATGGCGGAAGGGAGTATGAGCAGATGATGAACTTACCTCGAGCTACAGAGGGATTCATAGTTTCAAGGCGAACTCGAATTCTTTCCCGTGTCCATGTAATCTCCTTCATCTCCAATTTCCTCCTTCGATCCAAACCGTTGATGCATCTGCAATCCGCCATGGTAGGTTTCTCGCCAATGGAGGAAGAGTTCGAAGCTCCGGATTGGTTGCAGCACTACACGATCGGATCGAAGAGAAACAAAACAGAGAAAAGGATTTCTCACGTCCTCTAAATCTAGCCAATGAGAGATATTTGCTGGTCTGGTTATTGGCCGAGCAAATGCATGCAATCTGCTCTATTGATACGGTCATGCGTGGGGAGATAGGAGAGAGAACGACGCACATGCAGGCGGTTAGGGAAACGAGGAGCCAATTTCGGTGGGATAAATCTCCACGAGAGCAATACAAGGGGTAAAACCGGAAAGGAACCCACCCCTCCGCACCTGCCTTAATCCACGAGCCCAAACTTGTGCGCCTATTTTTGGGAGTCGGAGGGAGTACATTATACTCCATTAACACTATATGATTGTTTACTTTTGTTTGTTGGAATTACATATGGCAATGTGGCGCTTACTTGTTCGAGGAGTCGAGTCGAGCAGATTTTTCCTGAAGACAAGATGCAAATTATATTACTTGTATGGATCCTCTCTTGCTGTTGATGTACTTTGATATGAAGAATTATCAAGTGACCTCCTCCATCGATACACTTATGCTAAACCCCAGTAAAGTACTGGAAACAAATCCCTCTCTCGCTCCTTGCTCCAGCATTTCTCCTTCCCGGTGTCCGCCGCCGTCGACGGTGCCGAGCCGTACTCATGGAGAGCTCGTCGGAGACGGCTCCATCGCCGGAGGACTCACCCGTGAGCTCAAAACCACCACCACCACCTCCTCTCCAAGAAAACCCCTCCCTGACCACCGCCGCTCCACCGGAGCCAGCCCCGCCCGATCACGCCGCCCCGTCCCCATCGCGGCCGCCGGGTCAAGTCAACGAAAATTCTCCGGCGGTAGAGGAACCGCCGGCGCTGGCGCCAATCGACGGGAGCCCCCGCGGGGCGGGCCCGCCGCCTTCGCTCTCTCCTCGGGAGATGGCTACCTCGGCGTCACCTGCGCTCGAAGCCGCGGCATCGGAGGAGCGCACTTCGCCCTCGCCTTCGCCGCCGCAACCGGTGGGAGTCTCCCCAGAGGCGGCTGCGGCCGCGGTGGCATCGCCTTCTCCGTCGCCCCAAATCGTGGAGGCCTCGCCGGGGAATGCTCCACCGCTGTCTCCCTCACCTAGTCATCAGGCTTCGATCTCAGGCGCTTCGCCGGACGCTTCCTTCACCGATTCGGTGGCAATGGCGCCGAGGAAGCTGCTCGGCCACCCCCTGAGCTCGACTTGATGGACGCGGACCTGCAAACAGCACTAGTGCCGCCGACACTGCCATTGAAGAGTGGACCAGAGGAGTTGTTGCCACAGCAGCATCCCCGACCACCTTCTCCCACGACGCATCCGGGGTGCGTGAATTCCGAGCCCGCACAGCTTCCTCCTCGTTCCCCCTCTCCGGTTGGTACCACATACGCCGTGCCGGACGCGGCCGGCGCAGTTGCAATGACGCCAGAAGAACCTGCTTGCTCGCCGCCGCCTGCATTGGAGGCAACAGACGGGGGGATAGACACCGCACCCGCCGCGCCGCCGGCATTTGAGAGTGCCGCAGAGGGGTCATTTCAAGAGCCAGTTCCGAGATCACCTTCGCACCCAATGGAAGCTGAGCCCTCTTCACCGGAGATGGCACCTCCAGGGTTTGAGAATTTTAAGTCGTCATGGCCGCCACTATATACACCTGTATTGGAGGCAATGGATGTGGACATGGATGCCACACATCGGCTACTGCTACCACTTGAGAGTGGAATGGAGGGATCATTGCAAGAGCCACAATCAACACCACATTCTCCTAATATGCAAGATGCACCCTGTTCGCCAGATATGGCACCTCCGGGCTTTGAGAATTTTAAGTCATCACAGCGACTGCTACCCTCTCCACCCCAGGCACAGACTGCATACACATTGCACGATCCAGCCATTACTGAAGCTGCACATTTGTCAGAGGAAGCCGCTCAGCCATCGCCTGCATTGGAATTAATGGATGTGAACATGGACACGTCACCTTCACTGCAGCCATCATCGGAGAGTGGAACAGAGGGGTCATTGCCACAGCATCTGCCCAGGCTGCCATCTCCTAATCATAACGGTACAACCTGTTCACCAGAGATGGTGTCTTCAGGGCATGAGAATTTACAGTCCTTGCAGCAGTTGCCACTGCCAGCTCTTCTTCCTCAAGTTCAGACACCAGATGCCTTGGCTGATGTGGTCGCTATGGAGACAGCCATAGTGTCATTGGAAGAAGTGCATCATTCACCGCCTGTACTGGGAACAGTGGAAGAGGGTACAGTGCCCATTCTGCCACCAGCACTGGAGAGTGGTTCTGGGGGGTCATTGCCACAGCTAGAGCCACAGGCACATTGTCTTAAAGCACAGGCCGTGGACACCCCACAAGATGCACCTGCCACAAATTCTGTGGCTGTGAAGTCAGAGGAAACAGCTCAGCCACCACCTGCATTGGAGGCAACGGACACAAACATGGACAGTGCAACTAGATCACTCCCACTATCGGAGAATGGAGCAGGGGGGTCATTGCCACAGGTACAGCATAAGCCATCTTCTCCAACTGCAAAGGCTGCACCTTGTTCACTGGACTTCTTGGAACTGCTGCCACAACCGCCACCTCCTTTCCTAAACAAAGGTTACTAATGTTTAATTTTTTTTCTGCATTACATATGTTTCAAAATTATTAATGTCTGTGTTAACTTAGTAATTGGTGGTTATCTATGGAGTTCTCGATACAGTTTCCTGTCCATTGATGAATGATGTGGGGAAAACATACCTATCTTAGATTCAATACATTGTTGCTGTAATTTTTGCAACAGTTTAGCTTGGTTTGGTGATTGTCAGGCTTGGTTATGATACCCCCAAAAAACGAATTCCCTTGCAAACTATATGTTGATCTTGGTTTCTCACTACAATCTAGCATGATAACCATGGTGCACTTGTGTTGTAGTTTTAAAACTGGACTGGACCCACTGTTCAACCAGAAAACCCCTGGAACCGGTGCCAGGTCCGGTCCGGTTCACTAATTGAATCGTTTTAGAAATAAACCAGAAACATATTTTACTCAGAGAAAAGCATGGAGGAAGATTGTGATTCAACTGTCCAAGCCGGTGGTTCAATGTTGAACTGAGCCATAGTTGTAAACTCTATGTACCAAAACTGCCATTACAAAATAGGTATCGCAAACCGTGATATTGTACTGTCTAGAGTTCTGTTATTCCTCATTGCCCTGCAAAGCACCCTGGTGGCATCTCAGTGTGAAAATATTTAGAAATTTTGTGCATATCAGTTGCTTAAAATGATTGGTGCCAGGCAGTACTTCTTCAGTGCTGTTTTTGCTTTCACATTCTCAGTCATAAACTGCGTACTTCCATGGGCTAGTAGATATAAATTGAACAAACTAGATGAGATAATTACCATAAATACATTAACTTTCACCAAGTATATTATTTGCTAGCTTATTGATTCGTTGATCTACTCTCTATAGTGGTTCCAATACAGTTTCAGCAGCAATGATGCACTTGATGGAGGCAATTAATTAAATTAACTGCATGCTGAAACTAATGCATACCACTGAACAAATTGAACAAACTGCATGAAGAGCCAGTAAGACAGCTTGCATCCATAAAGTTCCTAAGATTTTAGGATCAGTGGTCAATTGATGTGTTGATGATGACCCTGAGAATTTTGTCCTTGAGGCTGTTTAGATGTAGACAGCCCTGGAATCTACGAGGCAGCATTATCAGACCTGGCCTGGGCATTGACCTGGCTGAGGTCTAGGCTAACTGGGTTACTGGTAGTGATTGGACCAGTGGGTCACTGGTCGGGCTGCATGCTTTTTTAAGTGTAAATGACATATAAAAAAACATATATAGTCACATATAAAGGATATGATTGCAGCACATTTAAGATAGCTGTAGCACAGGACATGAAGACAATCAGAAAGCTCTAATTATATTAGCTGGTATTTACTAGAAATGGTCAAATGGTTGCATTCTTTAAACTTTATATATATATATGTCTTTTCCTGTGAAAGTCCAAACTAATTGGATGTGCCTTTCCCTCCAGAAGTCAACAAAACCGTGGGCCGCAGTTGGCTAGTCTCCTTCCGTTCCGGATCTGATAACCATGCTGAAACTCAAAATTGAAATTGCAGTTATAACATACTTTATTTGAGAACAATAGTAGACAGAAGAACTGTGTTGTGCACATGCCCTTGGCCATTAGCCTATTAGAGTTCGTTCCAGACTTGCATGCCTTCATCTCGGTCATAATATCCATACACTAGGCTATATATTAACAAAATTCGCATATGTGCTGTTATAATAGGAATCCACATTTAATTCTGAACTAAAGAAGCCCATTTCCGTACCTACAAATAAATCAGAGGCCGGGGCGTTATAAGTTATAACAATGTTCCATATGTTTCACTTTGTACAGAAATGGGTCAAATAGTATGTGGAAGCTGCCGTGATCTTCTTGCTTATCCTAGAGGTGCTGTCCATGTTCATTGTGCTGGCTGTCGGACAATAAACCTTGTATTGGAAGGTACAAACTATTTCTAGTTTGTTCAACAGTGCTCTGCTTTTCCTATTTTCTTGTCATTCATTTTATTTCTGTATTTCCCATGCAATTGATATTTTGTCATTGAACATGATTTTATAGCAACGTCTTGTCTCTTATTTCTGTTATAATAGTTTATGGGTTGTGCCTTTTCTCTTTCATTCTTCTAACATGGTCTAAAATTTTATGGAACAAGCCTTGGTTTGTCATATATCAATATTGGCACTTAATAAAGAATTGAAGAGTTGTGAACTTCTGATCCCTTACTTTTAAGTTAATATTGTGCATGCATACCATCTGAAGGTTTACATGTAACAGTTTGCAACTCCACAAGTTTTGCATGGTCATTTGCTCAATTTTGTCTCAATCAAAACCTTTTGAAACATGGACAGCCTTAATGTTTCTAAGGATAATAGCTTTTACAAAATACTGATGTTGAAACATGGACACACCTTCTTATCCTTCCAAGGGTGTTTAAACATGGACACACCTTCTTATCCTTCAAGGTTATCTTACCTTCTATTTTGTTGCAGCACATGAAGTTGGTAATGTGCGCTGTGCACGATGTGAGACATTGTTGATGCATCCTTTTGGGGCTCCTGCTGTTAAATGTTCCTTTTGTCTTTTCATCACCGAATTTGGAGTAAGTGAACTATGATTCTTCACATACTTTACTTGCTATATGTGTTTATTTGTGTTAATATCTTTGAGTGAGGGAAAAGGTATAAGCCACTGACAAAAATAAACAGTGATTATATATGTGCAACTTGTTTGAGTTAGATCACTGCCTCACATTCCCTATGCGGCTGATTGGATCTACGAGCCAAATCACTACCCCCATAGGTATTGATTTTAATGCTGAGCAAAATGTATTGATAGACTTATTCATTTTACTAAATACCGATGGAAATGTTACCATCATTCAATGGGTTTGGATTGGAAGCTGTGCTCCTTTTGCAATCTAATCAATTATTCAACTTCACTTAGTACTTCTTGGTTATTAGTAGAAGCATATTCTGACTGCAGCTCCGAAAGCTCCTTTTATAAACCATTCCGTGCCAGCTACTTTAAACATGTAGCCTTCTCTGAACCAAAGCCAATGTATGGAGCTTTTCTCTTCTCAACTCGTCTTAGCTAATCATGCTGTGAACTGTGATAGATCTGGAGCACTAGAGACTGTCTGTGCCTGTGCCTCCACTTGACAGTTTCAGCTTTCATTGTCTTGGATCCTTATTGTGTTCACGCTTTTCTACCTGTAGGAGTACAGCAATGTCAATTGATTGATCTCTTTCAATTTCTTTTGTTCCAGGAGCGTAACGTTTGTCCTCGGATATCAGCTGAGCAGGCTGTATCGCCCCAACTACCAGAGGTCACTAACTAGGGCTAGGTCAACCCTAATCAATTTTGGTCGTGTATACCTGGCTATGCTGGCATGGATAAGTCTTGCCATATTCGGCACGGCCATTTTACCCTCCTGGAGAAAGATGTAGAGAGTTCAGATCCAACCTGTGGCGTGGGGATAAAAAGGAAAAATCCAAGATAGCGTGCCCAAACCCAAACTGTAAAAAGATAGTGCAGTTGCTTCAGAAAATGTGAAGGAATCGTGCAAACTTATCGTTGGAATCCCATCTGTAATATCCCTTTGTTGCTGGGAAGAATTGGGTAGCAACAATAGCAGCTACATTGTCCCTTTTACCAAGCGGAAGCTTCTGTGGATTCACTTACAGGTTACAAAGCCTAAAAGTCTAAAACCAAACCAGTTCTGAATATGTGCTCTCCTCCTATTGAAAATTCTCTAAAAATAAGCTGAAATTGCGCAGGGGAAGTTTCCCAAATATTTTGCAGACTATCCAGCTCCCAAGGGAAGTTTAAGCCCTTTCCATACTGAAATGTTTTAGGTCACTTGACATCAGTTTGTCAGTTTCTCAAATCATCTCCCGATTCTGTAGGATTCCTCTCCCTTTTAATTAAGACATAATTTCACTTATTTATTTATTTTAAAACATTTCTGAGAGGGGATGAGCTTATGGAATGCCCATTTATGGGCTTATCAGACTGCTAAATATTCGTAGGGCTCTTCATATGGGCCGAATATTTTACTGGGCCTAAAGACTGTGGAGGCCCAGCTCTAGGCAGCTAAGGAAAATGTTAGCTAAAAAAAAAGTTAGCTCCACGACGTGAGGCCGGGAGAACGTCGCTGCAGTTGCCCCCCTCCTCACCCATGGAGTTCGGGACCGGAGGACGAGACGGCGGGGCCCGCGTCCGGCGGCAGCTCCAGGCGGTGGGACGTGTCGCGGCGTACCTCGGCGGCGGCTTCCTCCTTCTCTCCGCAGCATCCACGGCCGCCGTGCGCTCCCTCCGCTCCCTCACCGCCGCCAACCAGGTAACCCCCACCCCATCCTCCAAAGTCCAAAGAACAAACCAACCCTCCTCTGCTAACTCTGCCCACTCGTTGCCATGCCGTGCACTGACTCTGATAGAATTCCAATTTGTACTATTACCAGAGGAAATTCGCGATGCCGTGCGGTGCCTGCGAGGGGAAGGGAACCTACGCTTGCAGGCTCTGCAGGGGCAGCTCGACGGTCGAGTGGTCTCCGCTCTACGATCCGGTGTTCGTCAACCCGTGCCTCTGCCCCACCTGTGATGGGACCAGGTTATCCTTCTTCTACAGAGCTTTCTTGATCTTGGATTTCTTGGTTGCTGCTGGGTCTCCTGTAATCTTGTCTTGCCATGGATGTCCCTTGATTTGCTTGTATTTTTCAGGGTACAGCGCTGCTTGAACTGCCTTGGGAA
The DNA here is from genome assembly GCA_019208055.1 of Stipa capillata. Taxonomy (NCBI): domain Eukaryota; kingdom Viridiplantae; phylum Streptophyta; class Magnoliopsida; order Poales; family Poaceae; genus Stipa; species Stipa capillata. The sequence goes on along the minus strand of JAGXJF010000026.1, from coordinate 362,340 downwards.
AGGCTATGCGTGAAGAAGGAATGTGCCTGAAGTGTTGTTTTTCTATAAATGGCCTTTTCACACGGTCAGGTGTGTATTCTTAGGAGGGAGTGTTAAGTGTAAACACAGGGAGGCATGCTGTTTTGCTCATGGAATGTAATTGATCCAGGACTAAATTGAATGTTTGTGTTGAGAAATTAGAAGTGTAAAAAGAGATTTCTGATTTAAACCAAAACCAAATATCAGACAGAAGCTGTAGAATCAAACTTTTTTTAATGTGCACATAGTAGACATTTCAGTTCATTGAGTTTTCAGATAATAACACTTTGCTATAAGAATGGCCAACTATTGCTTTTGCTTTCCAGTATCAACTGAAATTAGCAACCTTATTATAAACATAATTTTTGGGGAGAAAATTGTAGCTTAACAAAGAAATATATAGCATGAAAAATAATGATGTAAATGTTGAGTTGGATGGTTGGTTGGAATATGACCTTGCTCCTTTGATTATTTTGGGCTCTGTAGTCCATACCCTGTGGCTGTGAGGACAAGGTTGGTCATTCACTCTCCATCTGAGACTCTGAATCAAGATTGCATCTGGTTGATGACATGAAACCACACCTCTGATGGCTGGCATCCTCATTCCTAGAAAAATCAGAACATGTCTCTGGTGGAGCGATTTGTTCACTTAAGTCTGAGTCTGATGTGAATTCTTGAGGACCCATCTCTTAAATACCAATGCTGACATGATGAAGGAAAAGTGAATCGGAAGCATGATGCTTTTCCACTACCTCTTGTACTTATGTGATGGCTTGTTTTGAAACTTATATTAACATACGGCAAAGCTGTATTTGAATTATAAGCTTAAACCATTTTGTATGGAAGATGTAAAACAGTGTACGGATGTTTCAAGTATACCGTACACGTTGAGGAAATAAACATAGCAGTTATATACTAGTCTGTTACTGTATTTTGACTATTCTCATCTGATAGCCAGTCGGGGCATATTTGCAGTGTTATCATGGGCAGAGCTGCATAAACTATGAAACTACTTGGTATGATTTCCAATAAAATGACCTCTTATAGCTCTGATGTATGATTGTTTCATCTGTCTGAAGCAACTGTTGATGCTATATGGCTACAATCTACTGTGAGAATGTCGGACATGTTAGTCGTATTTTCCTTTTCATTTTTGTCATTTCGTTGGAACCTCTCATTTCTATTCACAAAAGCATATGTAGACACATGTTATTCTTCATTGCTGACATCAGTTGCATTTCTTTCACCTTTTATCTGAAGATGCAAACAATGCATGGCATAAAGGACACTTGTGTGCACCCAGATCTAATCCGCACATCTCTTGTAATAGTCAACCTTAAAAGAGTTCATCAAATTGGGTAATTGGGATTTGTATAGTGCAATTAAGCATTGACCTGCTTCCAGTGACATAAAAACTTATTGGTTGCCTGTTCATTGTACCTCCTTGCCCTACATTTTGCATGACATCACTTCAAGTTGGCCTGAACTTTGTGCATTGTATTCTGCAAGCAACTGCAATGATCATTGGGCACAGACATACAACAATTGTCAGTCAACTATTTTTGGTACCTACCAAATGTGTGTATCCTAAAGAGTCATGTTGTTTCCCATGTTCTAAAAGTATGGAACCAGAACCATGCTGTTTAAATATGCACACCTGATCTGAACTGACAAGGCTTCATGCGGTTTGCAGTTACAGAAAGCTACGTTTCCTTTCTTTATCATCTACTTGCCCTGTGAAGTTTAAAATATGGCAGCATTTTCCCTAAGATATGGCAGGAACATTTGTCATTGGTAGGTAATGTTAGCTCTTGAAAAAACTAGTAGGAATCAGACAAGTGCTCCTACTTCATGAGGTGCCCAAGCTCCTCTTGACGATAGAAAGGGACTGGGACTCAGGCTCTCTGTCCAAATCCAGAAAGGAACACACAATAATTGAGAGAGGAGAACAGGTTTTGTGATCTCAAGTCGTATCTTTATTCTGCTGCTCTTTCCATGGCGTCATGTCACCCTTACCTTTTGCTAGTGGCGTTGGCCGTTTTGATTTCTTTCTTAAGGGGAACATTTGCATCTTGCTATCTCTGAAGGTGCTCTCCGGTAAGGAACAAATTGTCCACACCGGAGATGGAAATGAATCTCAGAATTTATTTAGTTTGAAAAAGGGAGCAAAGAACTTATAATTGGTCGATGTGATCGGGTGAGCTTAGGCTCCGTTTGACATCGCGATGTCTATGGAAGTGGTTTTTTCTAACTTTTGGACGTAACTTAAGTTGAAAACATTTTGTTAGCAAAATAAACTAAAGTTAGGAGATAATCCTGTAAATAACTAGATACAGCAGCACACACAACAGAACGACCACAAACTTTTTTGGCCGACTTTGTAGAGCTCTGAAGTTGAGAAATTGTGAACATGACGTTCGTTTGTTAGCGCAATACGTCAGCATACTCAGTTCCCGTTTGCCAGCTCCTTCCATCGGATTGAAGGGGATTAGTTGAAACCAGAGAGAAACTTAAATGTTTTCACATATAAATTTGTGTCGGTTTATATTTCTCGAGGGTTCTGACTTTGTCTCAAATTGTTGTGTGTGAATGTGCTCTGGGGATGCTGACGCAACCACCTATTGGTCGCGTTCTTCACGGTCCACGTCTCATCGTTTTCAATTCCAAGCCGCACTTGGACGTGGGCGGTGCAACTTTCCTGCATCAACTACAGAATCAATTATTGAACTGTTTTGTACCCTAGGGTGTACAAATTATTAACAACATTTTTTGACTGAAATGTTGCTATAGACAACACTAGAAGACAAACCATATTATCATGCTGTCAGGAAAGATTTGCAGTAAGTGCGACGGCGAAAATACTGTGGTTGTCTTCTCATGTGTAAAGGTGAGCGCACATGGTTGAGAACCTACCTTCTTATGTTCGAGTCTCGTTTTTACTATAGTTTCGAAAGTACAAGAAATAAGTATTATTTTTCGTGTCTATACTATTATAAAAGTACGAGTTTATTGAAATCTATATGATTATAGCCATCCGTATATTAGATCCAATGACTCAAAAATTAAATTGGACTCTTATAAATTACCTGGTAGTTGAATATTTAAGAGAGAGTTAATCCTTATATAAAAAGAGTTAATTATCTATTATCTTTTTCACTTCCCACGCCCAACTTCGACGGCCTTCTCACGTCCAATGACTAATAGAGACGCCACGTTTCGATGCATATATTTGCAAAACGTACGGGGTTGCTAGTCTCACTACTACATAAAACGTCAACACTGACGGGCGAAAAACCTTTATCAGTGACGGGTACCCGTCCCGTCAGCAACTAATGGTCAGTGGTGACTCGTATTATCAGTGACGGGTAAATTACCCGTCACTGATAAAGGTCATCACTGACGGGTCAAACAATCCACCCGTCAGTGATGACATTTTTAGATGCGCGAAAAAAAGTCATCACTGACGGGTATAATATTTGACCCGTCAGAGATGACTCACATCACTGACGGGTATACTTCACCCGTCAGTGATGACGTTTTCAGAGGCGCAAAAAAAAAGCCCTACCCGGGCAGTGCCGGGTAGGGTTTCACTAAAAGGGCTGTAACTTTTGCATACGGTGTCCGTTTTGGGTCCACGACCACTCAAAACGACTGTATCGACGAGGCGCACCTGAAAAATCTACTAGTCTTTAGACTTGTACATTTTTTTTACCTCCAAATTCGCCCTCTAAGACTGACTTTTGCCCCTCCGAACGAAACATCGCCTCTTTCGACCCTCCGTTGAACTTCTTCCCGAGCTCCAAATGCAGTAATCTTTGCGTATTCTGAACCATGAGGGAGTAGAGCTGCTAGAAAAAATACGAGAAAATCTTTTTAAAATAAAAAAATTGCACTCCAAATTCGGCCTACCGAATCCTCCGAACGAATAATCTCCCTACCGAACCCTCCGTTCCCTCCGATGAACTTCTTCCCGAGCTCCAAATGCAGTAATTTTTATGGATTCCGAACTATGAGGGAATAGAGCTGCTACAAAAAAAATACGAGAAAAAATTTAAAAAATAAAAAATTTAGGCACTAGTAGAAGGATGGAAGGGAGGAGAGGAGGGAGGAAGATGGGGTGCTCACAGTGACTCCATGGAGTTGGAGAGGAGGAGGGGCCGGCAGTGGGGAGGAGGATCCGACGGTGGGATGCTTGAGGAGGGTGCTTGAGGAAGGAGAGGAGAGGAGGGTGGAAGGGAGATGGAGTGGAGTGGCCTGAGTGGAGTGGAATGGCCTGAGTGCGCTGCACTGAGGTGTATTATATACCACGCGGGATTCTAAAATTTCAGGTTTTAAAATTTCAGAGTTGACGGGATTCACATCACTGACGGGTCTCTTTTTTAACCCGACCCGTCAGTGATGAATGAAAATTTCGGGTTTTGAAATTTCAGAGTTGGCAGGATTCACACTACTGACGGATCACTTTCCCACCCGTCAGTGATGAAGTCCACACATCATTAACGGGTCTAACTTCGGGCCCGTCAGTGATGACTTTTCTGTGAAATCTCGTATTTCTGCTGAAGTCATTACTGACGGCCGACTTTTTGCCCGTCAGTGATATTCTCGATATCTCTGACGGGGCTAACTTCATGCCCGTCAGTGATGACTTTTCTGTGAAATCTCGTATTTCTGCTGAAGTCATTACTGATGGCCGACTTTTTGCCCGTCAGTGATATTCTCGATATCTCTGACGGGGCTAACTTCATGCCCATCAGTGATGACTTTTCTATGAAATCTCGTATTTCTGCTGAAGTCATTACTAACGGTCGACTTTTTGCTCGTCAGTGATATTCTCGATATCTCTGACGAGGCTAACTTCATGCCCGTCAGTGTTGACTTTTCTGTGAAATCTCGTATTTCTGCTGAAGTCATTACTGATGGACGACTTTTTGCCCGTCAGTGATATTCTCGATATCTCTGACGGGTCTAACTTCATGCCCGTCAGTGATGACTTTTCTGTGAAATCTCGTATTTCTGCTGAAGTCATTGCTGACGGGCCGACTTTATTACCCATCAGTGATGACTTTTCTCCCCCTGAAACGGAACATCTGATAGAGACACCACTGACGGATATCCGGCTGCCCATCAATAATAGGTGAGAAGCCTGACGGGTTTTTTCCTGCCCGTCAGTGATAAGATATAGCGGATGACCTTTTTTATAGTAGTGTCTTCAAAAAAAACTATGTGATCACATTAAAGATGCACTTTCATCATTTCTGTTACCATCTCATTGCAGCTAATTAATAACAAATCTATCCATTCGCATGTAATCTTATGAGTTCATCGCCAAGATTTGGCATGTTCATCATGCATGATCGCTAAGATTTGCCGTGCCTTTCCTTGTACCTCTCCTCATTATCTCTCCATTTACCTGAAGAAACCATAAGAGGAATGCACGAACGGAGAGATGGCTAAAAACACACTGCTATACATGCTCTTGAACACCAGTAGCCAACTAAACATATCATATCATGTCGATAGGCAAAGGTTAGCAATAAGGGGGACAGTCCCGAAGACGACACCGTGTTTGATGACACTTAAGCTGTACCGTACTGCCATCTGTGCTAGGCTACGTCTCGATCGTTGGGGTCCCGCCGCGTTGGACTAACAAATCAAATCCATTCGCATGGAATCTTATGATACGGCCGGTCCCCAAGATTTGGCGCGCTTTCCGTATCCCGTTTCTTTTTCTTTCACGGATAATCTGATGGAAATCACACATGATTGCTAAGATCTGCCGTGCCTATTCTTGCATCTCTTCTTCTCCTGTTGTTATCCGACGGAGATTGTGGCCCCTCAGCCACAGTTTTCTCTCTGCTTTTTTGTAGGGAACTTTCTCTGTGTTCTGAATTTCTGGTTCTCTCCGGTGTAGTTTTTATGGCTCCGCCTTTGGATCACCCAGTGTCTAGTTGCATAGGAAAAGGTAGACACAGTGCCATGGCATCCTTTTGGCACCCAACACTGGGAGGTTCAAATTCCAAGGGGTCCTATATATCTGTACGCTCAGAAGATTCTTGATGTGCACTGTACTGCTTTGACCACTGTTGCTAATCCACTGTTCATGCAGATGCAGACAGGCACCCAGCCTGATCTAGTGGCTGTGATGGATCGGTGTCGTGTCCTACCTTGAGCACGATCTAAACCCGGCATGGCTCGATCAGCTTGAGCTTAGTTAGCGAGAGCGGATTTTCTACCGTGCCCGCTATATAAAGTAGCAGAATCCACCGTTCAATGCTTATCGAGATTCGTGCACCATTTTCTGGTATTCAGACCTATTCTTTCAATACACAAGTTGTAAAGTATACAATACGGCACCTTTATCTCTCATGTGGTCCCCACGCATGTCAATTCATTTATTCCCCATCTCTCTCTCTCGTACACTCGGTCTGACATCACAGCACATTTATCTCTCCAAAAAGCTGAAATGTCTACAGCACCTCCCATTCTCTCACCCCATTAAAACTTAGGAATTTTATTTTGATTCTTAAATTTAAAACGCTCATATATATTGAGCAAAACATCGGATTAACAATCCATTTGAACAGTTGTGTTTCTTATGAGAAGATCTTCAAGATAAGATCAATATTGGATATATTATCTAAAAAATAATTTTTTATTTTGAAACTTGATGAAACCGACATGAAACCGACACGAAACTTGGTGATTTTCAGTATGGTTTCGATTTGTCATGTTTCATAGAGTTTCATCATGTTTCATATCAGTTTCATCGTGTTTCATATGAGTTTCACTCTGGTTCGCTTTGGTTTCATCGTGTTTCATATGAGTTTCCCTCTGGTTCACTTTGGTTTCATCGTGTTTCATATAAGTTTCACTCTAGTTTGCTTTGATTTCATCGTGTTTCATATGAGTTTTACTCTGATTTACTCCAGTTTCATCATGTTTCATATGAGTTTCGTTATGATTCATTCTAGTTTCATCATGTGTTTTTTTATGGGAACATTATGGATGAAATTTCAATCTTGTTCCATGAGATTTCATTATAGTGTGCATACCTAGATGTGATATTTCCCAAAATTGATCCTTCTTCTTTCCCTAGCTTCTCCCAAAATTGAGAACTCACTAGCTGCTGTATATAAGATCGATCTTGCACAAGAGTAAGAGTGCGATCGCTATATACACTGCTACAAACTATTAGATTATATGAATCCTATCTAGCATCGCAGTGTAGAACGCTTTGCAACAAATAAATCATGCTTAAATACAAACTATTAGATTATATGAATCCTATCTATACGTGACATTTCTTAATTTTTTAAAATCATGTATGAGTTCCAAAAAAATCTAAAAAAATTTATACCGGTTTATAATGGAATAAAGTATACACACGTAAATTTTTGTAAAATAATATGCATTTTTGTGAGCTGTGTAAAAAAAAACAAATTCAAACAAATTCAAACGGGAAAAAGTTAAGACGGAAAAAATTAACTGCTGTGTCGCACCTGCACTGGGCGACGCATGCACTGCTACAGTGCACCTATAGCGCAGTTAATTTGTTTCCGTTTGATTTGTTTTTTTTACACAGGTCACAAAAATGCATATTATTTTACGAAAATTACGTGTGTATGCTTCATTCCATTATAAACCGGTATAAATTTTTTTAGATTTTTTTGAAACTCATACATGATTTTAAAAAATCGAGAGAAATGTCAGGTATATTTTTAAATTACGCTTGCGGGTGCGACGCGAACCCGTCGCCCAGTGCAGGTGCGACGCGAGACCGCCAGTCCGACGCGTGTTCTGTGGGGCCGCGCTTAGCCAGCGTCGCCCTTCAGAAGTGCGACGCCAGCGTCTCGTCTCGCACTTCCGTAGTGCGACGCCAGCGTCATTTGACACGTAGCTCCCTCGGCCTCGGCTGCTGAGCTCCTCGCCGTCCGGACCAATGCAGTCGGCGGCGCACGTGTGCAGGACGATGAAGCCATGCAAGCTCGCAAGTACAGAAAGAGAGAGAGGAGAGACGGCGACCCTGGACCCAGGAGCGGTGAGACGGCGGCGGACATAGGCACGGCATGGTGGCGCAGCAAGAGAACCGGTGGCGGGTTGGTTGAGAAAGGAGAACCGGATCGGGGAAGAGAACCAGAAGAGAGAGGGGAACCAGGCAGCGCCGGCCAGATCCGGTCACGCGGGGGAGCTCCCGGTTCGAGCTCGTCGCCGCCTGCATCTGGTGCGGCCGCGGACGGGCGGCGGAGCTCGGGGACGGGCAGCGGGACTCGCGGACGGGGGCGGCGGAGCCTCGGGGAGCTCGCGGCGGAGCTTGGGGGGGAGAGCTTGAGGAGGGCCGGAGGGGAGGGGCAGCGGCGGCCATGGCGAAGCTGGCATTTTGGATCTGAGGAGAGAAGAGAGGATGACGGAGATGGGATAAAGAGAGAGATGATGGGACATAACAAGATGGAATACAAGGGAATACACGAGGGAATACACGAGGTCAGAATATGTACGCACAAATCTTGATGCACACTGGATGGTGGATTCTACTACTTTATATAGCGGGCACGCTAGAAAAGACTTTCACCTTAGTTAGCCAACTCTAAGAGAAAAACATGTGCTTCGGCTTCGGTACTCGATTTGATACTACCTGAAAGCAGTTTCTTGTTCTTCATTCAAGCTCGTGACCTCGCGTCATGGTTCGGCAAGGCATGACGTCCTTTTACTGAGGCGGTGGTTGTGTTTTTTGACCAAGGAGTTAGACGACTAAGCGGCTACTATGTAATTCTTTCTTAATTAATTAGCACTACCCACTTTGTCCGTGGTCCATACGCTGCAGGACAGTATTGTACTCCATTGGTAAGACTCCACGACAGTAATTGTCACGTTGCTTAATGCTCACCATTCATTTGATATCGGAAGGGGTTCTATTGCACCGGATAGTGACCAAGAACAAGAGAAGTACTCCCTTCGTCTCAAAATGTAAGGCGTATTTTAATTTGTTAGGACAAGAATTTGATCAATAATTATTTTATTAATATGTGGTTTACGTGATATAAAATCACAATTATAAGTAAGTACTTTTAAATATGAATCTAATGATATTAATTTTATATTATATAAATAACATACTAATAAACTAATCGTTGGTCAAAACCTTATCTTAACGAATCAAAATACGTCTTACATTTTGGGAGAAGTAATTGTTTAACCATGTGGGGGATAGGTACCCGATCTTACATTTTGCTTGCTGTGTTCACTTGTAAACCATTCATACCACACGAATTTATAGAAAAACTAGCCCACGTATTGCTATAAAAATAATAAAAATAATAGCTATAATATGGCATATCTGTCGCCTGACTTTAAGTTAAAAAAAAGGCAAATTAGAAATAGTAAAATCGTAAAAATAACTATACGATATACTCAAATATTTTACAAATCTCACAATAAAATAGCGAAAATGATTTAAAACTATTGGTGGAGAGGAGGCGGGATAAACGCACTATTACTACTTACTCAAGTATTTATAAAATAAAGATAATTACCAGAACATGCGGCGCACTTGGACTGCCGCTTTCGTGCAACCCCCTAAAAGATGTCCTTAAACATACTAGGCTTGCTGTGACATTACCTTTCATCTTTGCTAATTTTTATAAAACAAAGACGCTGACGCACGCGTGTGAACACCACTGCGCGTACACATCGTATGCAGATACAGGCGCGTGTGCCTCGTTGCATACCTCTACAATTATGGATGGCTGAGATAAAATTCGCATGTGTGTAGAGGTGGCAGGATGATTTAAATCATAATATACACTCACCAGTCACAACACACTTGTTGATCTTCTTGATTGTCTCCTGAACTCCCGTCAAGCTCTTTTGAAGAGAGATCAAACTTACCAATCGCCTCGCAAAGACCGTTTCTTGTATAGGATAAATTATGATGATAATGATGCTTATCTTTACTTGATTGGGCTTATGTCACATGGACAAAACAATACCCAAAAAAGATCAGGAAGATGCGATGCTACGTGGATATATATATCGTCAATAAATACGCAACAAAGGTGGAAAGTCAACTCTCGAGAGAGAGAAAATAAAGAAAGGAATGTCAATTAGGCCACTCCCAATGCATAGGTGCTTAGAGCAGGTGCTTAGTGTATGAGAAGACTTAGCAACTAAACTCCCCAATGCATAGGTGCTTAGCTTTTTGTAGCTAAGCTTTCTTCATTTAATTGTTTAGCAACTAAACTCCCAATACATAGATGCCACATATGTGTTTTGCATAGGTCCGCGCGCTTAGCATCGGTTCTTCCTAGAGACACCAAAACTATCTCTCTCCTCCTTAATTGCTTTGCCACGTCAGTTTTTCACCTATGTGGCATTCTTAGCACCTGTCCAAGTTGGAGCATTGGGAGCAGCCTTAGGATTCGGTGCTAACATTCCATTTTCCTAGGCAAGGGCACACACTGGTAGTAATTCCAAATTTGTAATGCCAAACTCCGCTTATCTTGTGGGAATTTGCATCTCCTCCTATAAAATCCATGTGTTCTGTACGAGTTCTAAACTTCGAGTAGTGCTGAGAGATATATTATTTTATTTTAATTCTTTTCTAAACAGTGGCGGGAGAGCCACCAGGGACTATAAATTGAAATTGCAGCTTATGAGTCACAGGGTGTAGCATAAAAATACATAGGAAGGGAAAAAGATAAGCCCGGGACCAAAAAGAAATTCAAAAGGTGCATTTTGAAACTTCAAAAAATTATGAAAAAAATGCACGCAAGTAAACATTTGAATACCACTTGCACTCAAAAAATTCCATGAGAAAACTCCCAGGGTTATGCCCTGTATGAAAACAACAAATATGATGCGAAGTAGTTTGCTATTTTAAACTTTTTTTTAACAGGACACAAAAATGCAGATTTTTTGGCCAGTTGAACAAAATATCCCCCATGACTACATAGGCTTCTTCTCTCTTAAAAAAAAACCAATAACTTGTAAATACACATATGCACACACTTATAGAGCGTCTATTGAACAATTGACTCACTGAGTTGACGGTTGACAAAGTCATCACAAGTGGCTCACTAACCATCAAAGCAACAAGTTGGTTTTCAGTACACAACTATCACATATGTCGTGAGTTTGTTGACATCACAGAGCTCGGCCTCCCCTCTCTCGTATTTGGGGCTACGTGGCTGCATGAGCGTTCAAGCCTTGGGCGGGCTTCTAGAGACCCATCAATGTCTCATAGGCATCTTGTTGATCCGATTGTCGTTGCCACCTTCTTCATCTGGTTGCCAATATTTTGATGTCTAGTCCATATAGGAAATTGATGAATAAAAATATTATGTAGGATTCAACATGAATAATGTTTCTGGTCTCCACCATCTGAGTCAACAATAAAATGTTAAAAATGGAACATATGTTGTTAGCAACAGAAGAACGCTCTCCACTCCCCTTTTATCTTGAAGATGAACATAAACAACGAAAATAGTGTGCATATTCCTTGAAAATGTACATGATCAAACAAAGTGCACACAAAGTATGATGGAATCCATGAAATGGTTCAGATCAAAGAAATCATGAATCAATTTCATGACCAAAGCATCAAACAAATCATCCAGATCCAAAATGCCCCTGACCTAACAAGTTTCATGAAAAAATCATCCGGATCTTCAACTCATGAACAAAGAAAGAAGAACTCATGAACAAATGAACCAAAAATGCATTACAAAAAATGATGAATATGATTCCTTTTGGGCGACAACACTTCAAAAGAGGGCTAAGATTCTTTTGTAAAAGGCACTTATAGCGCTAAGCCTTGTCCATGCAAACAAACTAGGTAACCTACAAATACCAGAATATGCATGCCATCCCCAGGGCTGCACCAATGCCGGACCAACACAGTTTAAGATATTTGTTGTATTTGAGCTGAGCAGGCTGGGTAAGATGGTTGGGTCATGGGCTCCCTCAGAGAGGAGAGCTTTAGATTTTATTAAAAAAATATTTTTCCTCCATTTTATTTCAACTTTAATATGACAGAATTTTAATATTTTTTTAAGTAACACTGTATGAATTATTGTGCTCATATTATTTACCATGCTTTATGTCTTGAAATCCAAAAAAGCAACTTGATAGCAACAAGTCATAAGGAATAGTGAATTATGTTCATACTCTTTAGGCATGAATTCAGAATTTTTGCTCCCAAATTCAAGTAATCATGTGGTTCGGCCAAATTGTATAAAAAATCATAGAGATGACCTGCAGGATCCACCAGTTTGAAAGAAAATTTAATTAAACTTTACGTCTCTTAGGTTTCCTCCTATATGAAAAGTCGATATACGAAACTATAGTATATAGTTGAAATTTACTAAAAACTCAATTAGCGTATACGTACATGTCTATTCAAATTAAGGATTTCGTCTGTAATAATGGACTATGATAATTTTCATTTAAGCTACGAGAATTACCAGCAACAAAACAGGATGAAAGCTTACGTGACGGTCGCGATGAAAGGCCTTCCAGTAATCTACGTTGCACGACGAAACGAGACGAGGTGGCGTGGAGCAAAGATCGCCCGGGTGCCTGACGACGCCCACCGCGTCGGGCCTAGGCAGGAGCCGAAGCCGAGACAGACAAGACGTATCCTTTGTGACGCTCAACAATCCGGCCGGCACGAGCCTTGGACCTTGGAAGCGGGGACGATGCCAATCGCCGGTAGCATCGACCAAGCCCATCGTCGAGCGTCACGCGCGAGCCGTGTGTAAGCATCGATCAAATAAATGCGTGAAACGACGCCACCAAACACAGCAGAGAAAAGCGCTCTCAGGGCCGGAGGCGGAGAACCCGCCGCGGTCAGTCAGCCGCGAGACGCCCACCACCACCCGCCACGCAACTGCACAGAAAGGACAGTCGGTCGGGCCCACGGACCCGAAAATGAGAATCACAAAAGTATTCGAATCCCCAGTTCTTATAACTAAATAAAAAATACTAGTAAAAATTAGTATCTTCTCAAACGGAAAAATAATAATTATATATCCTATTTTTTTTCCAAATCGAATGGAGCAGGCAATAGCAGCAGCGATTAACAAGGCAAGTTGGGAAGGGGTGCTGGATCCCCTTTAAAACCACGACCACCCTCCCCCTCGCCTCTTGGTCCCCTACGTCAACGGCCAACCTGCTCCTCTCCCTCCTCCTCCTCCTCCTCCTCCTCCTGCTGCTCCTCCTCCTCCTTCTCCTCCGACGAATCCTGGGTTCGGTTCCTTTGGGCCGGCCATGGCGTTCGCTGCCCGGGGAGCACGGCTCGCCTCCGCGAGCCTTGTCATCGGCGTGGTAGCGGCGGCGTTGGCGGTGGTGATGCCGGTGGCGGCGGCGGAGGGAGGGGTGTGCTTCGACAGGATATTTAGCTTTGGGGACTCGCTCACGGACACCGGCAACTTCCTGCTCTCCGTGCCGGAGGACTTCCCTGACCCGGCCCGGAACCTCCCCTACGGCCAGACCTTCTTCGGCCGCCCCTCCGGCCGGTATTCCGACGGCCGCAACCTCCTCGACTTCTTCGGTAAAAGAAAAAGAGATAGAAATATACTAGTGTTGTGTTACTACTTATTTCCTTGTTTCTCTCATATCGATTATTTCCTTAGTTGCTTTCTTTTTTATTCTGCTGGTGTTGGGTTCTCCGCCTCCATTGTTTGAAAGGGATAATGGTGTTCGAAACTTCGAATGGTCAATCGATTGGTGACACGAAAATTTCCCAAATTCTGAGGCAAAATTACAAACTGATGGTGGTTTTTACTCTACTCTAACAGAGCTGACTGATAGGGGCGTTTCTTGTTTGCAACGCTGCGCTATTATATCGATTAGTTGTCTTGTGACCTATATCCTTGATGATGGGAGTCTCTGCGCGCTTGATTTCTCTTCAAGTAATGGACTCATCATCGTTTCTTTTTAGGGGCCGCCACAAGCGGCGTGGTGGCAATATAGTATGCCCAATTCCTGCTACTTTTGTATGCCTGTCTCCAACAAGAACGTGTTTCCAACTTCAAAGGTTGCAAATCTATCAACTGGAGCATTCCTGCCAACCGTATTTCCGTAGCACAATAGATTGTTTCTGAAGCATACGTATGAAAATTCTGTACTCCAGAACTTAAAATTAGCATTTCTTCGATTTTCTAGTGTAATACAAAACGAAATTGTGTGAGAATAAAAAAAAAGATGCAAATACCCAGCTTATACAGGGTATATCCCCAAAACTTGCTTACCTTCCCCGGTTCTCCCCAACCACTAGATCATCATGGCATCGTCTCCTTGAACAGACACACAATAGTTGCTCCAACCACCAGTGAATTGGCATCCACATCATCACGTGGTCAACGTTTCCATATCACTCTTCCAATGTTTCTGATTTCATTTACTTTTTTTTGGAGTTTCTTGATGTTTTCTGCATCTTACCAACTTTCCTCAGTGGTTTCTTGATGTGCTTGCTTTCTTGTCATGATCAGCGGAAGCATTTGGGCTGCCGTTCGTGCTGCCATACCTTGGTGGTGGTGACTTCCTGAATGGCGCAAACTTTGCGGTTGGCGGGGCAACTGCCCTCAACGGCTCGTTCTTCCGGGAGCGTGGTGTGGAGCCTACGTGGACGCCACATTCCCTTGATGAGCAAATGCAGTGGTACAAGAAGCTACTTCCATCCATCGTCTCGTCAGAGTCCGGTATATATGCACCTTCCTGAGTCCTCTGTTCTGGTTCTCCTGTTAGGCCACAAATTTTGTTCCAGAAAGTTGTTCGATGAAATGTCCCCGTGTGTGCAACCGTTACCTTCTTACAGGTTGAGTAATAAATGTCAAGAAAACAAGTGATCGTGGCTCGCGGCACGCCAATGGAGACGGTCAAACAGTAGTACACATGTTGAAAAGCATGCTGACTAGCTGGCCACTCACTGGCCAGCGTGTCTGTTCAGTGAGATTAATTTTCTGCATTTAGTGGGAACTGGAAAGGTGGTTAAACTGTTTTAGTTGACTTGTGAAAGCAAAATTCAACTGATAAAGTGCGCCACAAAATTGGCTAGTTTGAGCCTTCTGATGAGGTGAAACATGAGTTTCCTTAAATTTGTTTGGTTCAGAGCTTGCTGCAGAGTTATTTCAGGCACATGGCCCGAAGCTATGTTTTCATCAGCAAGAACCTTGTTAGAAAATGTTTAGTAAGTTCACAAGGTAAAGCCATCTCGTTTGACGGTTGGAGTGAATGACTGCAAATGACACGCATGATGAAGACATAAAACTTACTTGCATGTTGATACCATAATCCCAATACTGTTCCATTTCAGAAGTCACCCAATGAGTTCTTGCTTAAATACCATGAATAGAATTTTCAATTGTTCAGCTTGTAGTGTAACACTAGGTTATGTCAAATGCATTGAAATCTCAAACTACCAAATCCATTAATTTTTTACTTATGTGCAGAAAGCGACGATATGATGTCCAAGTCGCTTTTCCTTGTCGGTGAGGTAGGTGGGAATGATTACAACCATCTAATTGTCAGGGGAAAATCTATCGATGAGCTACACGAGCTTGTTCCTAATGTTGTTGGTGCCATAAGCTCAGCTATCACGGTATGTACATGCACCTGCCTTTTCTATGAGGTCCTACTGGGAGCATGTATGTATTTGCATTCACAGTTTATATTTTGCAGGAGCTTATAAATTTTGGAGCAAAGAAATTAGTTGTTCCAGGAAATTTTCCAATAGGGTGTGTCCCCTTGTATCTTGCAATATTTCCAAGCCAAAAGGAGGATTACTATAATGCAAAAACTGGGTGTATTGAGTGGCTAAATGAATTTGCTGAGTACCACAATCGGTTGCTCCAGGAGGAGCTGGAGAAGCTGAGGAATCTCACCCTGATGTATCTGTCATTTATGCTGATTATTATGGTGCTACATTGAACATATACCGTGCCCCACTCCAGTTTGGTGAGTACCACCTCCAAAGTAATAATAAGAAAATAGAAAGCACATTATAAAGTGGGAAGGATATTTGACATTATGTTATAGGTCAAACATGCCTTAGTTAACAAACACAAGCCTTCAGAGCTTCAAACCGAAACTGGACTGCAGTTTGTTCACTTCATGAATGAACTTCAATTACGGAAAACTGATGGTTATAGGGAAGATAGATTTGATAGTACATAACTGTACGTAGTGGTATTGCTTAACGTAGAACCTATGGTTATTGGCTGGCTATAGCCTGTATTTGGCCCGCAGTGACGAAGCATGTTTTCTAGATATCATGGCCTGTAACTGGCTAATACCTATGTTAAGCTAAATGGAGGTAGTTGACAATATATTAAGAAAGAAAAAAAATTAAATGGTTTGCTAACTCAGTATATCCTTGCATTCTGTTTTTGACTAATGAAACTATATGATGTTAGATACTCCATATCCAATGGGTGACAGGATATGAATTAGTCTTTGTTTTACCTGAGACAGACACTAAGGTGCAGCTACCTATTTGCTCCTCCATGGCTTGTCTTTAGCTTGTTTTGTCCTGATGATGCAACCGACTCTGCAGCCTTAAAGCAGAGATCTAAGTCAACCTTACGCTGTTCCGTATATGCTAGGCTTGCTTAAATATGTTAAGGTAGTTTCTAACCATCCGAAGGTTTAATAACTAGCAGCCGTTCAACTTATATACATAACACATAGACAGTCCAGGTGTGACATAAGTTTCTCTAATCATATTGCAATCCACAGTGATCTAATAATCTATATTCCAAGCCTTTAATTTCATGTGCCTGGGAAGCATGGCTCAGCATTCGCAGATGATATGACTCAGCAAACTCACTAAGGCCCATTTTTCCAACCAGACCACCTTAATTTAACACGTCAGATGGAATAATAGAGAAGTGGAAAGAGCAATGAGAGAATCTGCTAGTCTATCTACCTCTTTTTTGTTGTTCTTTCATAATGTTGAACTAAACAAAGACTGGTGCTATATTGCAGGTTTCACTGTCCCACTGAACTCATGCTGCGGAAGCGATGCTCCGCACAACTGTTCTCCGTCTGTAATGTGCGGAAACCCTGGATCTTTTGTCTGCCCTGACCCATCACAGTACATCTCATGGGACGGTCTACACTTCACCGAGGCGACCTACAAAGTGATCATTCAGGGAGTGCTTGGGTCTTACGCCGTTCCACCTCTTTCAGAAATTTGTCAGGGTGGAGAATACAAAGTCTCCCAGCTTCATCAATGTACAGACAATATCCTACGAACACTGTAACATACGATGCTATGAGCTCGTTTATTTGATCTGCCGAGCTCTGGTGCATGTAGAGTTTTTAAGAAGCAATGTAGATGTTACAGGGTTCCAACGGTCACCTTGGGGTTCTTCTCGAAGTCGAGAAGAGCAGTGGTCGGAAATCTCATACTTCTCCGATCTGTTTTGCTGGTGCAAGGAGAAGAGATTTTGTAGAGCAGAACTGAAAATCGCAGCTGCCGATTCCATTGCTTTGCTCCGCTCCTTTTTACTCAGCAACTTACTACAACAGGAAACTGGAAGCACACGGTACAGGTTACATTGCACTCTACTCAGGTCGCGGTGCTATGTAGGAAACAACATTTGTGATTCAGCCCCTGAGGGCAATGTATTCAGTACTACACTATATAACAGATAAAAGCATATACTTCTTGAAGATTGCTTGTTTAACATTCTGCAAGCATATAGTCATCATCATGCGTTGCCCGTGTCCAAAACCGAAAGTCATGCACTGCCGCCATGAGCAGGACGGATCATCACCATCGCTGGTCTGCACGAGGTTAGACTCTCCGGCCGTCTCGATTCTTTCTCCAGCAATCGGATGCATAGTGCCCTCGCCTTTCCTCCATTGGACTTGGACGTGCCGTCACCGTGCGCATCCGGTTCCCGTGTCGCCTCCCACTCGGCACGGGTGAGCAGGCGGCTACGTAGCCGGTCCTCGTGCACTTCAAGCCTCCCAATGGCCTCCACCAGGGTCATCGTCTCGGCGTCCCCAAACTGCTCGATCGCGCACACGGCGTCCACGAACCTCGCCGGCACTGCCCAGAGAAAGTTCCTGACGACGTAGTCCTCCTCCACCTCTCCGCCCAACGCCCGGATCGTGCCGACGATGTTCATCACCTTCAATCCGAAGTCGAAGATCGACTTTGTCTCCTTATGCGAAGAGCCCCGAGTTCCCTCTTCAACGCCTCCCAGGTAAATCGTCTCCAGCGCCTCCCACGCCTCCCTGGCCGTCGCCTTCTCGCCCAGCACGAGGACGGCTTCGTCGGGGATCCCCTGGTAGATCGCGGCGAGGGCAATCCGGTCCGTGCGCGCGTCGACGACGCCCGGCCCCGCCGCGCCGAGTCGATCGCCTCCCACAGCCCTTGCGCCTGCATCAGCACCTTCGTCTTGATCGCCCACGCCGAGTCCAGTCCAACAAAGACAAGCACAAACTCTCACCATCATGGAAGGGTATCGTGGGAGGGTCTGCACGTGGTCGCCGAAGTACTACGCCTGGGGGCTTACCGACTGAAGGATAACGATGGCAACGTCATCACCAACGCATGGAACATTGAACAGCTACGTCGTTTCTATGCTTAAATTATGTACTTCAATATTACGGATGAATGAATAAATATTCTTTCGCTCCATTTGAAACAATTATCGGTGTTCCCGACTGGCCCGCTATGCACACTAACAGCCATGCATAACGGACACTCGGGGGCTACACCACCCTGGGTGCGCCCAACCGCACTCGGGCTTCTTTCATTCGGACACATTATTTTAGTACTGTTTATACAATTCGACGTTAAACTCTTCGTCTTCGATCACCGGTCTACGCCACAACCCTATGCTACACGAGACAACAGCCCACGGCTAATCTCTACGTAAAGGGGGCTACGACGGGTTGGCAAGAGCACACACAACGGATTAACATACACACGATAAATCTTTTGCGAAGGAAGAAAATTAATAGACTTTAAGCCAAGTTTGCTACAAAACGCATACATTTCAAGTATTCACTCGGACTTCCCGAACAATTGACCTACGCATTCAACATGTTTACCCTTACAGACTGGCACGGTCGACGAGGGAGGTCGCCGTGGTTTCGACCATCGCCATCAGCTCCGGAACTGCTTCGTCAAGAACATCGACGGCATACCCTTCCCTGATTGCTTCCATGTCAAGCAGCGGGTAATGGGACTTAGCCACCGCAAGAGACAACACAGCTCCGGATACTGTGGCCTCTTTCTGTAACAACCTCGCCTGGTCGGGCACCCGTCGAAGGCGCTCCGTGATCACCTCCGCGTGGTCCGGAACTGGGTCATCCTCCCACAAGGTGTCACAAGCTATCCGACCCGCCGCCTTCAAAGACTCAGCCGTCGTGCTGACCTTCTGGAGGCGTATTTGGAAAGCTGCGGAGACAGAACGAAGCTATTAGCAGGACATACGGCAGACCCCGATTGACCAAGACCCGAGTCAAGGACTTACCGGCGGCGGAGTCTGCAGCCCTCTTGTTCACCGACTCGATGGCCTCCAAAGCCTGCCTCAGGCTACCGTCCATGACGACCGTCTCCTTCTCCAGCTACTCGACGCGGGTTTTCTCCGCCCCGAGCTCCTCCTAAAGCTTGGCGGCCCTATCTTCGGCGGAGGCAAGTTGACTGACGCGAGCCTTCATCACCTCAAGTTCCTCCCTAAGCTTAGAGGCCTCGTCTTCAGCAGCTGCAGAAGACAAGTCAACACAGCAAGAAACAAAAGATGATCAAAGAAGTTCAGCTTCCTTACCTTGAGCCCGGGCGGCTTCTTGGAGAGGTCACTCCTCAGAGTGGCGATCTCGGCCCCTCGAGCGCGGGCTACTTCCTGCGTCGCCTGGAGGCTTCCCCTCAAGTTGTCCCACTCGGCCTTGCGCTGGCCGAGTCGGTCGAAGGCCGGGAGCTGCTCTTGGAGGAATTCGGTCTTATCCCTAGACCGTTTAGTCAAGTTCTGCAAGAAAAAATAAAGGAGGTTAAGCTACTCGGATACATAGCAAAGACAACAAAGACCCTCCGCCCGACTATCCTAGTTAGCCGAAGGCTCGGGGGCTACACCCTCTGGGTGCATTGATCGTGTCCCTAGTGTGAAATCTAGAGAAGACAACAAAGACCCTTCGTCCGATTATTCTAGCCAGCCGAAGGCTCGGGGGCTACATCCTCTGGGGGCACGGCTACACCCTCTGGGTGCACTGATTGTGCCCCCAGAGTGAAATCTACAAGATGCAAGAGAAAAAACAACAAACAACAACAAAAGACGTACCTGCATCAACGGCAGGATCTTTCCGTTCACCAGGTTGGCGCTCTCCCGGACCGTCTTCAACAGCGTCGGAAGCTGCTCCCCGAGCTGGGAGGTGGTGTTCATCACCTCCTCCCACTCTCCCACCTCCTGGACGTCGTCGATCTCCCGGAGGATCGCACTCGGCCTTGAGGGATCTGCTTGCTGGACCCGTAGAGGTTGAAGCGCCAGCTGGAAGCATGGCGGAGGAGGTGGCACGCGCCTGATGTCCTCCACCTCCACCGGCGGCACCAGGTTCCCCCGGCGGTCAGGTGGGGTGGTCTGCGCTTGGCTTGACTCTACCCGCTCCGCCACAGCAGGAGCCGAGGAACAGGCGGCGGGGTCGGTGGTGCACTGCTTTGCTGAGGGGAAGGTGGCGGCGGAGAAGAAGGCCTCGGAGGAGTCGAGGGCCGGGCATCTGGTCCCGACTGGCTCCTGCCTCGATCGGATCCCGGGGCACCCGACTCATCCCTTGGAATATCCCCCGCTCTTTGTGCCCTACAGAAACACCCAGGGCCGTTAGTTTCTGAAGACAAAGCAAGCAAGGAGGTGTTCACGTCGACGGCTTACTTGGTGGATTGGGGAACGGGACATGCTTCCCGAGCCTCGGGGCCTGCAGCCTTGATGCATCAGCCGCCGGAGTCGGCGACGCTGGAGAACCGCTCTGCCCCCCGAAGGCAGCATCACAGTCCTTTTCTCCCCCCGACTGGGGGGGGGGACTTCATCACCAGCCGCTTGAGGAGTTTCCTTGGCGGCGGCAGCTGGAGCTGTCGGGGCAGAGGAGTCGTTTTGTCCCCTCGGGGCGGCGTCGGCGGCCGTCCTCCTACTCCGCCGTGCGCGAAGAGGGACATGATCCTCATCCTCTTGGGGTTCCTCCTCTGGCGCTGCTGTCACCACCGGCGGAGGAATGCTGGGCACCTTCGACGCAGGTGTTCCTCCCCTTGACGACCCGGCACCAGCGGATGACGGTCAGACGTTTCCCTGCGTCGGCTGCCCTTTGCTTGGAATATTAGCGTATTGGGGCTGATTCCAGATCTCGTTCTCCAAGAGAGGAGCCGAAGAACTGAACTCGAATAAATCCTGTGAATTAGGAGGACACAAACGAAGGCCGAGTATGACTCGCTTGAAACACAGACTACAAACGATGACATCGGAGGATTGGTTGGTCACCTGGTTCGGGGAGTTGGCGCGGCTATAGGGCGCCGGGTGTCTGGAAGTGTCCAAGTCCGCTCCCTGGGCCATTAGCTTCCCGACTCGTCGCCTGACCTCCTCCTCCGAGAGCTCGACAGTTGACTCCCGGGTTACATCCCGATGGTCGGTGTACTGATACATCGAGTGGACCCTGAGCTTTGCCGGTTGGATTCGGCATCTGATGAAAGTGGCCACAACCCCGACCTCGGTGACTCCCGACTGGAGCACTTGGGAAAGATGAACCATCAGGACTTCAACCCCAGGCTGCTCCCACTCCTTTGGCAGCTCAGTCCAGCTCGCTCTGACCTTGGGAGGCTGACCCATGAACTCTGGGAGTGAAGGCTCAGGGTTGCCACAGTAGAACCACTCCAAATGCCACCCCTTGTTGGAAGTTTGGAACGGCAATTCCAAGTAATACTTGACGGTCCCCCGGCCTCAGCTAGAACCCGGTGCCTCCGACAACCGCCGGGTTGTTCTTGCTCGGCTGTGGCTTGACGATGAACAGCTGCTTCTAGAGCACGAAGTGCGGCGGTATCCCAAGGAAACACTCGCACAGCGTGATGAAGCACACTATGTGGAGCAGTCCGTTGGGGTTGAGATTGTGCAGCTCCAGCCCGTAGAAGTAGAGGAGTCCACGCAAGAACGGGTGCACCGGGACAGAGAGATCACGGTGGAAGAAAGAGGTGTGGGCGACGAGCTCACCGGTATTGGGAGTCGGCACCTCTTCTCCAGCGATAGGACGCCACTCAATTAGCTCCCTCGACGGGAGCACCCCGCCTCCACCAAGATCCGCAGCCGGGTTTCTGTGGCGGTGGACTTGGACCAAGGCACCATTGTAGTAGTGGAGGAGATGTTCTCACTGAGTGAAGCCCACACCACTACGTCTTCCTCCTCTTCGAGCAGATCTACTTCCCAGACGGAGATGGGCATTCAGCGGTAGCGGGTCCGAGCTAAGGTTTCTATTGGATGCCTGCTCGGGGATTGGCCGGCTAGGATGGGGAGGCAAATGCATGGAATGGCGGCGAAGTGGAATCCAAGCGGCGGCGAGATGGATTCGGGATCAACAGCGATTCGGATTTGCTGGGCGGCGGCGCTCTCAACTCAGAGTAGCGGGAAGACGAAAGGTTTTGGGTGCACAGAAGAGACA
This sequence comes from Stipa capillata, assembly GCA_019208055.1. Taxonomy (NCBI): domain Eukaryota; kingdom Viridiplantae; phylum Streptophyta; class Magnoliopsida; order Poales; family Poaceae; genus Stipa; species Stipa capillata. The sequence continues at coordinate 339,681 of JAGXJF010000026.1, read as the reverse complement.
AAGAGTGAAAAGGTAACCAGTGTGAATGCACCGGGTTTTAAAGAGGAGAGACAGCCTAGCGGGTGCGAATCTTCTGCCCCCATGGGACGACCTTTCCGCTTCCACGGCGTAACTCCTCCGCACTCACCACGCGAATTTTCTGTTTCCACGGCAAGGCGTTACCGTTTCCAGCATCCGTCTGACCAGGGTTTCAACGGTCGGTCTTCCGGGACTAACGGGCCGTTTGAATACACCCCACATAAAGAGTGACTGTAACTACCTTTAACGGGTCACTAGTCAGTTACCGAACAACTCAGAACTGAACGTTACGGTTTTGAAGGGTTTCGAGGATTGGCTCCAGGGGAACGCAATCACTTGAATACACCCGAGTGAAGGGCAGCTGTGGTGTGCCTTTAGTGGGCTACTAGTCAGATACTGAGTAGCTCGGAGCCACCGGTTTCTCCACCGGACATTCCGGAGATTTTACCCTGGAATCTCTGGGATCTTGAATTTCCGGATTCAGTGGAACGTCCGGGCCTTATGCTCCGCCACTCGGAACCGAAGCGCCATAGTTTGTGTTCTGGTTCTGACGCGAATTTCAAGGGCATTCCCCCAGAGGGACACTAGCTGGATCCGAAACCACTCGAGAAACCAGATGCCACTCAGGAATTCAGTCGGAATTCATGGTATGTCCCCCGCTGGGCTATCCGCCGGTCTCCATCCGCTGGAAATGACTGGATACCATCGGAACTTACTCGTTATTAACTCAACCGCCATGATATTCCTGCCCTACGGGTGAATATTACTCGGCTTAATATCTTTACTCTACAGGAGTTCTATGAGTCTCTCACAATCTTCCTGCAGGCTACGAAAAGGGCGTGCCTAAGCAGATGCTACTCGAAAAAAGGAAGGAGACAAAGGCACCCGGGTTGGGTGTTACCATGATGAACTGCAGTCAGATCGTGAAGGACTCGGGGGCTACTGACGATGGCATAGTACCCAGGTATCGTCAAGGAGGACAAAGCTGGCCCTCTGGACACAGGATGGCTTAGGCCGACTACTCAGAGTCCGACTTCTACATGGGGGCGCTTCATCGACTTGGAGTACAAGACAGGGATAAGTACCTGCCCGGCAATCCCGGATTCAGTTGTAACTAATTAGGAAATCAATCTGTAAGCCGATCCGGACTCTTGTAACCCTTCCTCGGTCGCCTATATAAGGCCAGGTAGGGATCCCCCGATCGGTAGGCAATAAAATAGATTTATAAGCTCTCATATTCTCATACCCACATAGCCCTAGGTAGCCGAGAGATCTGTTCTCGAGGCCTTGCGGCACTCGGGATACAAGCAATACCATCCACCAAACACAGGACATAGGGTATTACCTCTTCTTGAGGGTCTGAACCTATCTAAATTTTGTCTCTCGTGTGCACCCATCTGGATCTGTGCTCACGCTGCCCTATATTCAATATTGCCGGGATCCAAACACCAACAATGCTCAAGCCCATTTAACTATTTTGTAGCACATGCCGATTGTTTCACCATATATGAATGAACACAAGGACATTCTATGTCAAAAAATCCGACTCACGCAAATGACTGGATCATAAAACATCACAATTCCAAGTTCAATGAATGGTTCAAAGAGCGATTCCGTGAACTCCCATCAAGTGGTGCATTGTCATATTTAGCTAGAGGTCCAGCATGGTCGGTCATCACATGGAAAGGGTACGAAATTAATGGATACACCTTTTATACAAAAGAACAAGATATGAAAAGCATGGTGCATAATAGCGGTGTCTGTGTAGAAGCTCTCAAAACAGATGGCAAGAAACAACTGTACTACAGGTACATAGATGAGATTTGGGAGCTTGACTACGGCGAAAATTTTAAAATCTCGTTGTTTCGTTGCCGCTGGGTCAATAAAAAACAAGTGATACCTAACGACAAAGGCCATACCACCGTGAACCTTGAACGTGTCGTGTACAAAAACGAGCCTTTCATCCTAGCTCAACTAGTTCATCAAGTCTTCTTCATTACCGATCCATCCAACAAGAAGTGGCATGTAGTAATGCCCTCAAAAAGGAGTATTGTCGCAGTTGAACATGTGGTGGATGAGGAAGATTACAACAAAATCGATTAGTTCCCAGCCCCCGATGATGGAACAAGGGTCGAAGATGAATTGCAGCATGATCCTGCTCCCTATAAACGAAGTGATCATCAAGAAGGAATTATTTTGTAACATAACTTCTGATATTAATGATATATGGTACTGTTTTCTATGATTTAGAATAATCATATATGTTCTACAAAGTTAATACAAAGAAAATAACTTTTGTGCGCATAAAAAACTTGAATACGATGAAAATACTGTAAATACAAAGAAAATAACTTAAATACAAAGAAAATAACTTAACTCTAAATAAAATAACTTAACTCCAAATAAAATAACTTAACTCTAAATAAAATAACTTAAATACAAATAAAATAACGTAACTACAAATAAAATAACTTAACTACAACTAAAATAACCTAAATACAAGAAAAATAACTTATCTACAAAGAAAATAACTTAACTAAAAAGCCAACAACTAGAATTCTAAAAAAATAACTTTAGGGTTTAGTGCAGGCAGCATGTATTGGTATCTAAGTCGGTTCCTCTAGAGAGCCGACTGCGTATATATATTACAGTCGGTTTCAGGCGACCGAACCGACTGAGATATTATATTATCTCAGTTGGTTTCCTTTCCTGAACCGACTGAGATAGTATATTATCTCAGTCGGTTTCCTTTTCTGAACCAACTGAGATAGTACATTATCTCAGTCAGTTTCCTTGCTTGAACCAACTGAGATAGTATATTATCCTAGTCAGTCATTTTCCTTACCTGAACCAACTGAGATAGTACATTATCCCAGTCGGTTCGACAAACTGACTAAGATAGTATATTATCACAGTCGGTTCTGTGGGCCGAATCGACTGAGATAGAATATTATCTTAGTCGGTTTTGTTGACAAAACCGACTGTGGTATATTATCTCAGTCAGTTTCTCTGAGTTAACCGGCTGCGATGACTTGGGTTAATAAAAATCGATTCATCTCCCTCCTCTGGAACTTCACAAAGTTTTCGACTCCCGCCTTTCTTGCAGGACCCGCCGCAGCCTCTAACTGCCGCTGCTCCAGCCGCCTCAACCACCGCCCTTCCTCCGACATGGCCTCCCCGACGCGCCGGATGAAGTCCCCAAGCCGCCGAGCTGCCGCCACCTCCGTCGCCCGGGCTGTCGCCGATGTGGCCCTAGCCGGTGCCTCCGTCGCCCGAGCCGCCGCCACCTCCTCCCCGGTCCAGCACACAAGGTACAAGGCCGCCTCTTTGACCCATCTGAAAGTTACTTGAATCATAAGGCAATTATCCATCGAGTGAACATCCAAGTAGCACTCAAGCTTGGACTAGAGTCAAATAGCTTAGCCAAGAAGGCCACCATATACAATTGAATCACCACAATGGCTATCCAGTAATGAGATAAGGAGAGTAAGGTAGCAGGAGGTGGCAAGGGAAGTCCACCGAAGAGCCCTAAGGGAGGCTCGGTACCAATAGGGGTAGAATAACCAAGTGAAGCAAATAATAGTAGCAGTAGCCCTTTTACCACCTTTACTATCCAGACCACCACTTCTAGTGTTTAAGCCAAGCCCCCGAAGCTCATCCAAGATCAAGAACAGCAAGAGAGCCATCAAGGATAGGAGGAGGAGAAGATCACTAGTAGACCAAGAGCAGCCATGGCCAAGAAGAGAGAATCACCAGCAAGCCTTGGAGACCCCAAGTCTACTCTTGTTCCAATTGGAGTTGGGCCCAAGATCATCATAATTCCATAGGAGAACTTGATGATATAGGGTATAAGGGGGGAGTTGGGCCCTCAGATTAAAGCTCATCACAGGGATTAGGGGCATCTTTAGTATCTGTTCTTACCAGAAATTCTACCTCCTCTCTAAAAACTATTTCTTAGTTTTGATCATCAGAGATAGAAAAATTCAATGTACTAGAAGAAGAAAGATAAAAGTGGTGTAGTTGAATTTGTTTTCGATAGTTATGTGAAATAAAAGTGCAAGACCAGTTTTAAGTTAGTTAAAAATCAGTATGAGATGATGAGTAGATCATTAAATAGATATTACTTTAGTTTCTATCTGACAGTGAGTATAATATGTTCAGGAAATTCTCAATGTATATTCATTGCACTTAAAGTTCCAGATTTGATTATTCTTTATATCTTTCTGTTTTCCAGTCTTGCAAAATAAGTGCTTCTGTAAAATTCATGAAGTTTTAAGTTAGTTAATTTAGAATGATTTAAATGGTTTAGAATTAGTTGATTTAGAGTGATCTAGATGATTTAGAACAATTTAGAATGATTTAAATGATTTATATGATTAAAATGATTTAGAATGATTAAAACTTTATACTTTTCCTATATTATCCCAAAATCGCCGGACAATGGTGCCTCTCGGTCGCCGTCGCCACCTAGGCCGTCCAGCGACACAACCAGCACCTCCGGGCCTAAGAAAAAGGCCCGTCGAGGAGAAGGAAGGAAACGGTCGAAGAGACCTGATGCGAAGTACACGGTCACACACTTGCACGACTCAGGGACACCAGACGAGCCCGAGAACGCAAGGAGAAAGTTTTCCACGGTCTGCGGGATCGTAGCAAGAGAGCGTGTCCCAATCACTTTAGAAAATTGGAAGAGAGTAGGAACAGACCAGCTCGCTGCGATTTCAGGGGAAATCTTGGGATATTTCATCTTCCCCGAAGAATGGAAAGCTCGTATCGAGCGAGCTACTAAGATGACAGCCTGCAAGGCTTGGAAGAACTGGAAGATTGTCCTCGTCAACGAGTATGTTTATGCCGAGGTGGAGCCTTTTGGGAAGTGGCCGATGATTACTCCTGAGGTTTGGAACGAGTTCGTCAGGATGAAGACGACGAAACAATTCAAGCTGAAGAGCGAGCAAAATCAGGAGCTCTCTAAGAGAAACAAGCACCCGCACAGTCTAGGGACTGCCGGCTACGTGGGAATGAAGAAGAGATGGGAAAGGGAGGATGAGCAGGCATCGCAATCGGATGCCCCTCTGTAATGACCCTATTTCTTAACACACGAGATCAGTGAAGATCATCGTGTATAATCGGATTTCTTCTCATACATGCATGCATATAGATAGTTCAAAAATTACTCCGATTAAAAACACGAGGACATGTTTCGATAGCAACTTAAGTTAATAGGAAAATTTATGAAGAATATCTATACCATGACCAACACTTGTAAATTTTTCATATATATTTTGGAAATGGAATTGTTTTTTTCCTGTTGTTTAATCTTTAAAAACAGCAAAGAAAACAAAACAAAAGAAAAAGAAGAAAATAACCTACCTGCCGTGGGACCTGCCGGCAGGAATTATTCTCCACGTAGCAAGTCTGCACGCCACCTCCCCTATTCCTTCTTCCCTTCTTCTCTCCCCATACTCTGGTTTCTCCAAGAAACCGCCGGCTGCTTCTTCCCCTCCCAAAGCCGCCGGATCCATCCCTCTTGCTCCTTCCACCAGCAACCACCAAGTGGAGCACCCTTCACCTTCTTCCCTCCCCACTTGCCGCGCGCTCCCCCGCGCCCAACCCCCACCAGTGGCACTCGCCGCACCCGCAGTCTCCGCCCTGAGCTCTCCTCTTCCCCCAAGCCCACAAATCTGCCGTCGTTTTAGCCGAGCACCGCCGAGATTCCCCAAATCCGGTGCCCAAACCCAAGCTTCAAGCTCACCGCCACGGACGATGTCGCTGTCGACCTCAATACCGCCTGCAGCGCACGTCGTCGCTGCCGTCCGCTTTAGTCCCGAGCTCAAGCCAGTGCCCTGCTGCCCAGGTCAGCATCGCTTCCCACCGGTCTCCTTTCAGCTCAAGGTTGCCGCCCTGTCGCCTCCATCCCCAACCCCAGTGCCGACGAGCCTCACCGGATCTCTTCCCTAACCCGGGCTGACCTCAATTGTTCCCGTCCTCGTCAAGTCAGGGTGAGCTCCTGCTCAACCGACCGAGGTCATTGTTTCTTCTGTTAAGATGAGTTAAACCGCAGTTGAGCTCCAATAACCAATTAACTTTTGTTACTCATCTTGATTAATTGATGTTAAGGTTGATTGATCAGCGTATAAGTGTTCACTAATTCTGATTATCTAACATGTTCTAAGTGAGCTAGTATGACTAGTGTCTGTGTCATTTTAATTCGGTAAGAATAGGGGCTCACTTGATTGTTACATGATATATGATGGTTAATCTGAAACAAAATTAGAGGAAGGCATAAACTGGTCAAGAATATATACATGCTAAGCTTGAAGCTTATTACTACGATGATTAAGATTGATAAGGACAGGCATAATACTTGATTGTTGATCATCTAGGGATGATGCTAGCAATTGAAGCTCAAGTGCATAAACCTGTATATATATATATATATGCGTACTTAATTTGTTATTGATCGGAAAGAATAGAAGCATTGCTTGATCTGTAGCTTATTTCAGTGAGGAGTGAAATTGGTATGCTATTCTGATTACCGACTAATCAAACCAAGTAGTCAATTAACAGCTAGTCAATTAAGTTAGATTAGTTGTTAGCTGCTAGGTTAGTTGTTAACAGCTAGCTGAAACTAATGCACTTAAGAATTATGGTTAGTAGAATTTCCTACACATAAACCTCGGTCAAGACAATCCTTAATGATTGGTTAGCACAATGAATATACTGGCTAGGTCCGGACAAGACTTAATTAAAGTGCTAACAATGACAATGATTAGCAAATTGATACACTGATCACACGGAAGTTAAGCTAATTACAGGAGTACTCATCATGATCTTTAGTCAGTAATGAGGTTTAGAACGTAATAATTTTTCCAACTCTTTTAACCAATGGTTAGCTCTTCTAACTATCTCATTAAGGAAATTATGGAACGAGGCATGTATGATTTAGCTAGTGTTTTATTTGCATGAGTTTTCTGTTAAGACCTAAACAGTGCTCTAGGCGTTAATGAGCGTCAGATGAATGATTAATGATTGGATGTTGGATGCACGCGCATTAGTGAATAGAACTATGTAAGATTAACTATTGTTTAGCCAATATGGATACTCCTGAGTGAACTTAATTAGTGCAGTAATGTATTAAATCGTCACTCCAACGAAACAAGAATAAGGCCAGAAAGGATATATCAATTTGAAACTACATGTCATTTCCAGTAGGAACATTTTCAGTTACTATACATATACTTGATCCATTGACTAGTCAAGGTTGACCAATCGACCCGAGTAAAAGTGGACCCACTTGTCATCTCCTAGTCCCCACCACCCAACTAATTATAAGAATATTTAAATTCTTTTCTTTATTGAGAAAAATACAAAAAGACTTTAAAAATGACTTAAACTTCAAAAACTCATAACAAATTCATCCAAATGGTTCAAGTTAAGTTAGCCTTGTAATAAGATTTACTACTTAATTAGATGCATTTCATCAATAATCTCATAACCTTCCTTGCTGGTATTGATCGATTGTTTATCTCCATCTTTTCTGGCATTCGGGATTTCCTATTAATAGAGTCAGATAACGAAGGTTAATTGTGGTTATTCTCAACAAGGGGGACACATTCAAGGGCTAGGCAAGCATGCTCACTTGTTGGAAATATTCCGGTTTTCTTATGTCATGCTTGGTTGATAAATGACTTGTTTGTTTCTTGGTTGTTGTATATCTGGATTATGATTGCTTGGTCATTCGTAATGTCGTTAGCATGAATATGGTATGTTGGATGTTCACGACTGATTGGGTGGTATGAAATATCATAAATCGTTGGTAATTGGTGTTACCACGGAAAGGAGGTTTACTATGTGATGCTATGTGTTACTAAGTGTGCTATGTGCTAACTATGTGAGCTATGTGCGACTACGTGTGCTATGTGCTAACTATGTGAGCTATGTGCGACTACGTGTGCTATGTGCTAACTATGTGAGCTATGTGTGACTACGTGTACTGTGTGCTAACTACGTGTACTATGTGCTAACTACGTGTGCTATCGTGGCGCCCCCGGTTTTAAGGCCGGAAACACTCCTGTGATTACTGCACCGATCTCTGGATCAGTAGCCGGCACACACAAGAACTTGATAATGTCGTCATACAGTACCGATTATTTTACAATACAAGCCATTCAGAGTCTTAACATAACATGGCCTATTGGCCGAATTCAAAGTCTTGCAGCGGAAATACATAAAAGATACGTAGATAGACCCATCAATATGCCAAACCCTCAGGCAACTGACTGGGGAAACGCCCTAGCCCTCAAAGTCGGTATCTTCCTCGTCGGAGCAGAACTCTTCTTCTTTTTCTGGCCAAATCAACAAGCCAGGTGAGTACATTGAATGTACTCGCAAGCTATCCCCAAAGGAAGGAGTATACGGAAATATTTCATGTGGGGATATAACAAGGAATAGCTCTACCCTAAGTTGGTTATTGTGCGGAAAGTAAGTTCTTAATTTAAATACTCGAATAGTAGATTCAAAAGCAATTTAGTAAAACTGTTTAATGTAGAACAAAAAAATTCTCTTGAGGTAGACCCGGCTACCTCTTCTTTCGATCCTCGAGACAGCTCAGACCATACTACCCCGGGCAATATGTCTAGCTTCTCTACTTAATGCTCAGCTGGCACTACCCTCGGTAGTACAGCAAGTCTTACACGCGCCCAGCCCGTGTTATCCCGGATAGCACGACTGGCGCCTCCTCCAGCAATTCCTTGCTACCAACCATGTAGCGTAAATTGCCCTCTGTGGACACATCATGCCCACGTTCTTAATCCCTTTTCCCATGCTTTCGCAAACAAAACTTAGTCTAACCAGTGTGTGGCCTTGCCAGTTCATGTCCATAACCGAGGACGCGGCTATTCGAATAGTTTTTAACACTCTGCAGAGGTTGTACGGCTTTACCCACAAGATGTAATTTCACCCCTAATGCCGAGCGCTAACAGATACACTACGCAGAGTGTATTGGCAGGGTGGTTACAACGAGACCTTCGCCCGCTTCCATACCAGAGTTGTACCCGCTAGGTGGTTGACTCACTTTTGCGTCCCGGACCAAAAGTGGGACTCCCCACCTTTGTGTCGCATCAACACCCCACGCCCGGCGTAGGTGGATCTCTAGGACTTTAAACACCTAGCACAAACTCCCTACTTCCCACGGGTCCAAACTCTAATACTTGCCGGGGTACTAAGCCAAGTCCTTCCCATAAAGGACATGTGGACGTACGGTGAGGAACCGGTTTAGCGGCACTTAGGCTCGGTCCTTAGCTGATTTGAGTAGGACTCCATTTCCTGACCCCATGTCGTCCCGGACGAACATGGCTCCATCCGATGCTCTACATCCCCGAACATCTCTTATCATTCCTACCCGAATCGAAACCATCTCCTATTTTCTGTTGTTTTTCGACAATCCTTTCTTTAAAAGCCACCTCGGATAGCACATGCTACCCGAGGGTTTTGTTTCCCATATCCCAACGGGTTTAATAAAAATTGGTTTTTAACTATAGCAGGGCTAAGCGTGGTTAACACCTATAGCCTTAATTATCCGACGGTCGTGAAACGACCGATAGATATACCTAGGGTTACAATGAGGGATATTCAAACCTAGGTATCGTGCAACTAATGGGTGTAGCTATCTCTACATAAATTATCGGTATTAATCACATAGCATGCAATGTTTGTAAACAAAATATTCATAACTTCGCATATACGAGATTTCAACATGATCAAAGTGGGGATGCTTGCCTGGCAGTTCCTGCTCTTGTTCCGAACGCGGGGGTGATGCCGGGTCCTCCTGGCGTACGTATGTCGCTCCGTCAACTACGCGCCGAAAGAACACCGAGTAAGAAGCGAGAAAAGCAATTCCAAATAAACTCAAAAGTCTTGCATGACTCAAAATAATGATATGCGAATGACGATGACATTTTCCGATGACCAGGGTTTCGATGTTCTAGGGTTTAGGTCTATGGGCATAATACACATTTCAGGTGGTGGGTATATGCAGGTATAACACATAAAATGACGGTGAAAAGGTTAGAGGAACAAGCATGGGTTTAGAATGTAGCTTCCCATTCATTTACTTCCGAGGTCATCTTGCATTAAAAAGAATACCTTAGGTATATTGGCAGGGGAGAAGGTTCATTTTGGAATTTTAGAAATTGTTATGACAGTACATGCATGCAAACCCTAAAGAAAAGAATAATAGCTCCGTTTTAAATTGTACTGTTTCAATGTTAAGAAATTTAAATTGAAAATGCATTTGAGCTAAAAGCTGGTATTTATCTTTAGCCTCTCAAAACCGAAACTATGCCTGCAAAAATCGGTTGGGGAGAGGTTTAAACTAATTAAACTGATGAAGCAACGGTTCTGGAACAAAAGAAACCGGCGTCAGCCAAAATGCGTTTTTAACGCGCTGTGGCGGGAGCGAGCGTAGGCGCGTTTAATTGGTCGGGCGCGGGATTTTGGTTCGGACCGGGTTCATGCACATTAAAGAGAGGAAAGCGGGATCTTTTCCCGGCGTCAGATTCTCACCAAAACAAGTGGGTCCTGCTCACCTTGGCCCACGCGTCGGTGGGGTTTTTACCTGAGCTGGGGGTCGAACCAGTTGGGGACTCGGGCGTTTGGTTGGTTGCTCGGACAGGGGAGTGGCGGTTGCGGAGACGGCGGCGGTTGGGGTGGTCGGCAGCTAGGGTTTCGGTGAGCTCCGGCGTGGGGATTAGGGAGTGGAGGTGGGGATCCGGCTCGGCCGCTGCTTACTGAGTTCACTCGAGTTGCCTAGGTGCGCTATTGGTTGGTTCGGGTGGAGCTTTGGCCATGGCAGGGGCGGCGGAGGAGTTTGGCCGAGGAGCCAAGACTAAGGCTATGCCTGAGGTGAGTTCGGCTTGAGCTAGAGATTCCAGAGGAACTGGTGAAGTTTGGGTGAGAAAAAGAGTTCGGTTGATCCCCTTTTATAGCGAGAACCGAGGGTGCCAGGTACCGCCGCCGCTAGAGCTTGCTTGACTTCGAGATGGGACATCGCCGGAGCAAGGGAATCGATGTCGTGGCCAAAAGGGAGATGGGTAGGCCATCGTGGCGCAAGACGGCACGGTGACTGGTGACGCATCGACGGGCAGCGCGGCCTCGTGCTCCGGTTGCGTGCTGTGGCGAGGTCAGAGTGTGGCAGGGCGCGTACCCGGGCGATTGCATCCCTACGGGACCGGCTGTCCGAGGCGGAATTGATGGGAGACGAGATGAGGGCGACGAGCGGTTGACCGGCGAGCAGTGCTGCTACTGGGCTGGCTTGGCGGCGGGATGCACAGCTCAGAGATGAGCTAGGCCAGGGCGACGCGAAGCAAAGAGCTACGGGAAAGGTGCTGGAAATGCACTGGCCGAACGAAGGTTGCTGTACATGGCACTGTGGATTGGCACTGGAGGAAATTGGAGTGTGCACGCATGGGGCAATGGTGTGCCAAAGGAGATATGACGTTGCCGGAAGGTCAATCCTTGCCACTGGTGCTAAAGAAAACATGTCTAAGGAGATGGGAAGAAGTTTGGCACCGACAGAATCTGATTCTCTTGCGGAACTTGCATGCCGATGCTAGAAATGACTAAAGATTCAACTGAGGAAGATGAGACGTGAGCTGCCCGGGAAAATAAAGGGGATAGATAGGTTGGGAGGATGGTAACAATACTTCACCAAGGTTTTTGACAGCGATCGGTTGGGAGTTATTCAAGATTTCATGCGCCGCGGTATTTTTAACGAAGGCGTTCGATATTGATCAATTCGGATTTTTGAACTAGGCATACCTATGTTTTTATATATTTGGACTCTAGGAAGTGTAAGGATCGTCGTGGTAAATTATTAGAATTTTTTGGAGAATTATTTTGATAGGTTGCAGTTGAAAGCTGATTTTAATCCTAGGGTTTATCAATTTCGTATATAAATATTTTTTGAACTGGATCCTATTCTTTTATGTTATATCGGAGTTAAGTATATTGCTAGGTTGTTCCATGATTTATTATAGAATTTTTGGGCAGGCCGAGGAACGTTAGATTTCGCGCTTAGGGTTTCTGGAGAAAATGGGTTAAATGGGACGGAAAACTCGAGGACTGGAATTAGGGTTCTGGGGGTGCGGCAAGGGGTGGAGAGTATACAGGACTCTCGATAGGTCATCCATCTCGACTTAGGGTTAATTGGTGGTGGGGTACCGCGGGTGCTCCGATGAATACGGTGCGTGTGTCATTTGATGCGATTTGCCGTATTAGGGTTTTACCTGACTGGAGTGCGTGTGTGCGGGTTTTCAGTGTATTGGGTTTGTGATTAGTGCAAATGCCCTAGCTACATGCGATGACATGCTTGAAATCATATTCGGGGAAACTGGGCGTGACAGCTTTGTGTCAACTACGTGAACTATGTGGCCAACTATGTGGGCAATTGCGAGACTAGTGATGGGAGTCACTAGTGCTCTGAATCCTTGTTGGGACGAAATTGAATTATGAATCGAGTGGATTCTAGTGATTATAGTCACTAGTGATCATGATATCTGGTTATGTTGATTTTGAAACGATTGGTTCTACTTATGGTGATGGTTGTCACATGAATATTTGTATGCTTGTTGGGTTAACTTGGTATATAGGAAATTGCCATGCTAACATGATAAGGATAACATGTGTAGTTTTCTTTACCATGCTAGTATGAAATTGGTTAAGGATCTAATTTTTGCTATTTATTCTTCCATGTCATGTCTAAGTTAACCTGGAATAAGCAATTAGCATCTTGCGAGTACGAAAGTACTCAGTTGGGAATTCCATTCCTGCAGGTGCTTTAAATTAGGAGAATTCCATGGTCTGTGTGTGCTGAATTCGAAGTGTTCTTGCTTGGTTTCCCCGGTCAGAAGATCATGTAGGATTGTGAAGCTTTTGAGGGTTGGCATGGGCTGCCACCTCAGTTTATTACTGTTTTCTGCTGCTGTTGTTAAAGTTTCTTTTGCTATGGATGACCTCTGGATCACCTGAATGTAAGTTAAATAACTGCCCTGTGTATGGGACGTGATTATATATATCTATAAACCCTGTTCTGTAGAGTTTTGTTGTGGTATTGAGTTGTTGAATGTGGCTGCCCATACACCGTGCGTGTATGAATTGAAGTGTATGGGTTTGCCGTGAAGGTTTATTGTGGTTCTAGTCTTCACTCGGTAGGACAGGAATTCGGTTGAGTGACCCGCTAGCTGAGATGCGATGCCGGCTAGGCAGGGTGTGGGTGGATCATACCGGGCCTTCGGGTGACCCACTGGTCTTAAGTGCCAGGTTAGGGTGTGGGTATGATCACCGGGCTCTTCCGATCTTGTCGTACATGGTGGATTCGAGAACGACCTTAACCCTTCACAGGACTTCGTGAATTGTATGTGGCTTTCGGAAGCTTGATCGCTTCTGGCCGGCTTGACCAACGGTGAAGGCATACGGCTCTGGTGATCGTATGGTGCGTTGGTCAGGTGTCGGATCATGCCATTTCGGTGTGCACGGCGCAGGTACCGTGTCACTGAATGGGTGATTGCTCGGTCTTTGGCGATAATCCGTTCCTTAAGCCATATGTAATTCCGGGGCCCTGACACCCTCCTAGATTTGCGAACATCACAGATGCGAGGACCAAAGCCTGGGTTAGAGCCAGGACATCTGCATCGACATCGGCTTCAGGCGACCCAGCATTTGAGAACCTAGCTGACGCACAAGTGTACAGACGTTTGGTGACATGTAAATCCCGCCTTAGTCGTACTAACAGCCTGTCAATCATACCAATTGTAGTAACAAATAATTCTGGCTTTTGCTGCTGGAGTTCGATGCGTCATCCTAGGCTGGCACATTCATAGGAGGTGTACTCGAAGAGGGCTTGGGAAACCCCGAGCACCCAGGTCGCACGAGGGGTGTAGGTTCTCTCGTTCAGCACAAGTATGGACTCTCCCAGGCTTTGAAGGTGAAGCGCGAATGCAAAAGGGTGAGGAAAGCCACTGAAGAACAACGCAAGCGCGAAGAGTTCAAGCAAGAGATACTTCGGGACTTAAGAGCGGAGTGGATTCTAACTCCGCGACAAGAACAACCAGTTGCTGCCAGCCCTGGGGCTCGATGCAGTAGCTACGCGTCGATCGACCTCCCGACTCACCAGGAAGATACAACTTCTACCTTCCCCTGTGATGAGATTGAGGTATTCTTGATATACCTTGAAAAATTATTCCACATAAGATTGTTTGTGGCCTGTTGGCTGAAACGCGTTCTTTGATGTAGGCTCCCATGAGATGCACGATTCAAGTTAGGTTGGTAGGCATGGATAATCTGGTGGATGCTGCTTGGGGGCTAGTGTTCCCAGCAACAGGAGAGCAGAGGATACATAACGTCCCCTTAGACCCTATGAACACAAAGGTGAGCATCGATGGGGTTAACGACACTTTCAGTAAGCTGAAGCTCCCGATTCCACCGAATAATGAGATCTTAACTCTAAGTCAAGCCAAGGGGACATTCATCTAGTGGCCCAAGAGGGACATCTCTCTCGATGCATCACGGCCGACTAAGAAGGTTTCACCGCGACCGGTAGATGAACCATTGGAGCCTTTGACATTCTCACTTCTTGTGGTAGTGGCGCTGTCACTGAGACAGCTTGAGCTGACAATACAAGAATCGCCGAAGAGGTCTCCCAAGGTGGCATCACCGAAGCATGGCAAGAGAAATGACTTGATGAAGGTAGCTGCTAGCCGAGAAATGACCATCGAAGAAATACAGGCGATATATGAAGCTGGAGGGAGTCTCCCTAGCGCTCCTACTGTCCCGACATACAAGGGCGGGAAGTCAATGGTCAAGAATCACAAAAAGATGATGTCTGAACGTGGCTAGGTTTGCGCTGCATTGCACAACCGTTACTTGGCCAATTTTAAGAAACCAAGCATCAGCGGAGCGATAGCATCATTGGCAGGTTCGGACGTGAGCACTTCCTCCATGATAAGGGTCGACTGTTCGTCGTGACTTGGGAGGACTTGTTCCTTATTTACAACCTAAGCGCCTTGGACACGGGCCTCGTGAGATGCTTCACACTGTAAGTGCTTACAATCGTGCTCCATTTAATTTGCTATAATACCTACACATGTCACAAATACGGAACTCTTCCCTCTATGTATATGTAGGTTTGCTTATATCAAGGCGAGAGAAGCAAATGAACCGATAAGATTCGTCGACTCACACCTTGCCTCCGAGCAATCCATGGAGTATGCTGAAAGGGTTGTCGAGGATTATCTCGTCGATATCATGGAGGCCAGCCAGCATAAGAAATTCATCATCTATCCCTTCAACAAAAGGTAAGCACTATAAACTTGTTAATGTCTCCAACTTGTTCATTTTGCATCTTTGGCGCATCATCAACTAACTTGGGATTAATGACCCTTTAGCTTCCATTGGATCCTTATTGTTATCATACTCCCTATCAAGAAGGTGTATTATATGGATTCATATCTCGAAAACATGACCGACTTCGAGAGAGTCAGCAAAGTGATCGATAGGTAAACAAATTATCTCATGAAATTCGATGGTAATAGGTCATTGGTATAATTACGGCTTTTCTTCCACAATTCAGAGCGTACCAAATATTTTGTAATTGCGTGGGGAAAAAGGATGATGTGGGGGCCCCCTCATAAGTTGTACCACCTGTTTTCTTTTTGGTATGTATCCTATCGCATCAATTCTATAGAACTACATACCGAGAGAATATATATCTTTGCAGTGCCACTAGCAACCCAATTTTAGCAATTTGTGTGGCTTCTATGTTGGCCATCACATGAACCTTCTCATGTCTCGAGCTTCCGTTCACAAATTCTCAGTTACCGAGGTATGCTAATTATCATTTCGATTTTGTTTTATTCATCTTCTATCTAGCATCAGTATGATCTTCATATCGACAGGTTGGTACTGTTGTACGGACGGAATTACCGAAGACGGTTCTAGCCAGGATTCGAGAAGACTTGCCGCGTTTCCTTCTTGATAGCGTCATTGATCCAAAAGGCGAGTTCTACTACGACGGATCCGACGACTAAGACAATTGTTTTGAATCAAATGATCGATGTTTAGTTGTCACCTGCATTTCAATCTGTTGTAAATTTCTCAAGACATGTGATGAATATTGTGGTTTAAATATTGAATTTCTATATACTTTCATTTGTGTTTAGTTGTCAATTGAAATATGATGTCAATATGAATCTCTATTATGAATTCAAGTTAGATGTGAAATGTGTTCTGGGGATTATGGTAATCTGGGAATATAAATTGCTTTTTCTGTTTCAGGGCAGACAAAAACTCAGATTCTGCCTGCTACCAACGAATATCCCAGCCGGTTGTTTCCCTAGAACCGGCTGAGATGAGCCTTCATCGTTGCCTGTTGAACAGGGGAAACCGACTACAAAAGTTTACTCTTATGTCGGTTCGGCTGGAAAACCGACTGAGATATTATATTATCTCAGTCGGTTTTTCGTTCAGAACCGATTGGGGTAATATAATATCTCAGTCGGTTTTTTGTTCTAACCGGCTGAGAAGTTGTTATCTCAGTCAGTTTTAGAACTGGCTGAGATAATTCATATTATTAGCACCCTTTCTCTACAGCCGGAAGGTAAACCGGCTGAGATAGCAATTTTGAACCGACTGTAATTGTGTGTTCTGTAGTAGTGACAAGAGGTACATGCAGCGCTATCTTGTTAAACTAGCGAATTAATGCACTCGAGAAACAGATTACTTGTATTACCGACCAAAACTGTTGTCTTAGTCAATTTGATGAAATATTTGTCGCAAGGAGTCCCATCGAGAGATGCTATATTTATACATAGTAAACGTACACAGCAAGAATTACAAGCGATTGCGTATTGATCCTTTCCATCTACAAGCCATGGTATCGGATCAATGCAATCCTAATACAATCACTAATCAATGCTAACCGATTCTATTCTATATTTCAACACTCCCTCTCAATCTGAACCGTCGTTTACAAGATTTAGATTGTGCCGAAATCGGTCAAGCATCTGTCTGGTCACCCCAAGGCAACCTTCTCTCGCACAAAATGAAAGTCTATCTCAATATTCTTTGTGCGGTCATGGAACACCAGATTGGCTGTCAGGTATGTGGCTCCAAGGTTGTCGCGCCACAGGACTGGGGATCGCGACTATGAAACTCCAAGTTCCTTCAAAACTGACTAGATCCAAAATGCTTTTGCCGTCTCGTTTGCTAGTGCTTTGTACTCGGCTTTAGTACTCGAATGTGAGACAGTAGGTTGCTTTCTTGAGCTCCAAGATATGAGATTTGGTCCAAAAAAGATTGCAAAGCTGCCTGTCGACCGGCGGTCATCAGCACATCCTGCCCAATCGGCATCGGTGAAGATGCTAAGTAACACGGATGGTGATTAGTGTATCTTCAGTCCTGTGGCCAAATTCCCTTTAATATACCTCAGTATGCGCTTTACTGCCTCCCAGTGTACATCTGTCAGCTGTGACAGGTATTGGCATACTTTATTCACAGCGAAAGATGTATCTGAACGCGTCAGTGTGAGTTACAGTAGGCCGCCCCCCATGCTACGGTATTTGAAAATGTCATCTGCATTAAGTTGTCCACAATCCTGTGCAAGCTTCTCTGTCATGGACATCGGTGTTGAAGCTGCCTTACAATTCTCCATACTTGCACGATGAAGCAAATCTAGTGCATATTTGCGTTGCGTCAAGGACATGCCCCCAGAATTGTAAGCAACTTCAAGGCCTAGAAAATACTCCAACCGCCCGAGATCTTTGATGGGAAAAGCACGAGAGAGGGATTGCACGAGATGATCAACGGCATGGGGAGTAGAGCCAGCAATGACAATGTCATCAACATAGAGCAACATAAAAATGGTGACCCCATCGTGGGCAAAAATGAAGAGGGATGTGTCAGCCTTGAAAGAAGAAAAACCAAGTTGGTGAAGCTTATCACTGAGCCGCGCGTACCAAGCACAAGGAGACTGCTTCAGGCCATATAAGGCATGCTGCAGCTTGCACACATACGTGGGGTGACGAGGATCCTCAAAGGCAGGAGGTTGCTGCATGTAGACATCTTCGTCAAGAAATCCATGAAGGAAAGCGTTGCTAACATCAATTTGATGGAGACACCATCCGCGAGACACAGCCAAGGACAGGACAAGCTGGACGGTGGCAGGCTTCAGACGGGGCCGAAGGTGTCGAGGTAGCCGATGCCATGTTGTTGAGTGAAACCACGGGCAACCAGTTTATGCTTATCAACCGAACCATCCTGACGATGCTTGGTCTTGAAATATCCACTTGCTACCCACAATGTTAGTTCCAGCAGGACGAGGCACCAAAGTCCAGGTGTGATTCTTGCAAAGGGCAGCAAATTCGTCCTCCATAGCCGCACGCCAAGTTGGCTCAGTAAGAGCTACACGATGCGACGTAGGCTCAGCGAGGAAGGCGCGCCGTGAAGGATTGTAACAAACAGTGTCGTCTGTGAACTGCTTGGGCTGGTGCAGATTGTTTCGAAGCCTGGTGATCATCGGATGAGCCGGCGGAGGCGCGGTTGAGGCAGGTACGTCTGGAGAGACTAGTGGCGATGCATCGTGAGCAGCAGTAGGTACGACGTCAGGGGCACCATGCAGAGGAGAGGCAGCTGTGGGGGGTGGCAAGCCCACGGCGCGTGGGTTGGCGGGGTCGTTGAGGACCGCAGGAGACAAACCAGCTGCCTGGTGTGGAGCAGGTCCAGCTGGGGGGAGGCGAAGACGAAGCGGGAGGCGCCAGATGCTCGCCTGGGTGCAAGTGGATTAGGCGGGGGGGACGTGAACAGCGCCAGGCACAGTGCCCCCGCCATGCACGTCGATCGGCGCTCCAGGGACCTGCACAGAGGACTCGCCAGCTGCTCCTGCAGGGTTAGTAGGCAACATGGATAGATTGTAATTACGCATCTGGGCACTCTGAATAGCCGGCTCTACATCAGGAAAGGACAAAGGAGGAGTGAGTTTGGAGACATCGACGGACACACCAGGAGTTGCAAACAGAAAAACTTGCTCATCAAAAATTACATCACGGGAGATGTAGATGTGCCCAGTGGTCTTGTCAAGACATTTATAGCCTTTATGCATGGGGCTATAACCAAGGAAAACACACATTTTAGATCGAAATTCGAGTTTGTGTGAATTATATTTGCGGAGACTCGGCTAGCATGTGCATCCGAAAGTGCGAAGGAAGGAGTAATCAGGTGTGCCCTGGAGGAGGCGTGTGATGGGGGTGGTGTTGTTGATGACTCGGCTGGGCATTCTATTAATAAGATAGCAAGCTATGAGAAAAGCTTCATCCTAGAAGCGCAAAGGTAGAGATGAGTATGCAAGAAGCGCAAGGCCTATCTCAAATGTTGGTGTTTACGTTTGGCGACCCCATTTTGTTGGAACGTATGTGGGCAAGAAATACGATGTGAAATACCAATGCGTTGGAAATAGTGGTGTAGCCGATGATACTCACCCCCCAATCAGATTGGATGGCTCGGATCATTGTGTTTAAAAGTCTTTCAACGTGGTTTTGGAAGGCATAAAAAATATTCTCGACATCGAATTTATGTTTCAAGAGATATATCCAGCAAAAACGGCTATAGTCATCAACAAAACTAACATAATACTTGAATCCCCCAGAAGAAGAAAGAGCAGGACCCCACACGTTAGTGTGGACAAGTTCAAGAGGTGTGGATGAGATACGATGAGAGTGATTATAAGGTAATTGGTGACTCTTAGCACGTTGACAAGCCTCACAAACCGAAGACTCAGAGTTTGAGGAACACAAAAGTTTATTTTCCCTAACAATGGACTGCACTACATTATTCGAGGGATGACCAAGACGCTAATGCCATTGTTGAGAGGAGACCTTGACACTGGAAGACGCATGACGAGTGGATGAAGATGCTCGTCTAAACGGAATGGCGTAGAGTCCACCACAACTCCTACCGCGAAGAATGATTTTCCTCGCAGCCTTGTCCCTAACAAAGAAAGAGTCACGGTGAAACTTGATAAAAACATTATTATCGAAAACAAGTTTATGCACGGACAGGAGATGTTTGCTGATATGAGGAACATGAAGGCCCCCTTAGAAACAGCTTCCCATGAGCTTCTAGGTGGAAATAAGCTTTAAGCCAAACCTAAAACGTTGTTGAGTTGTAGCTTAATTTTTAAGCTTGCTTCATTTCCCATTGGTGGCAGGAAGCCTCAGATTTGAGGCTTCCCGAGCTTCCCCAACCTTCACATAATGTACCCCTATCTTTGCCCTTAATTTTCAAAAGAATTACGAAAAAACTGCCACTGGGAAACCTAAAACAAAAATTCCCCCACTCGAGCCCGCAGCCCTCCCCTGCCCGCCGCCCTCACGAACCCCCTCCCTCCCCCCCCACGCGCCTGCCGCCGCCGGCCTCTCCCGGTGCTGCTCCGCGTCCCGCCGTCCGCCCCTCCCCCCTCCCCCCGGTCCAGATCCGCCTCCCCCGTCGTCCGGTTGAGCTCCGCCTCCCGCGTCCGTGCTGAACAGCGAAGAAGTCGGCCGGCAAGGCCCGCCGCCGTCCTCTGCTGGTCCACCCCCCGCCGTCCGCCCCTCCCCCCCCCCGGTCCAGATCCGCCTCATGCGCTCTCCCGGTTGAGCTCCGCCTCCCGCGTCCGTGCCGAGCAGCGAAGAAGTCGGCCGGCAAGGCCCGCCGCCGTCCTCTGCTGGTCCACCCCCCGCCGTCCGCCCCTCCCCCACCCCCCGAGTCTAGATCCGCCTCATGCGCTCTCCCGGTTGAGCTCCGCCTCCCGCGTCCGTGCCGAGCAGCGAAGAAATCGGCCGGCAAGGCCCGCCGCCGTCCTCTGCTGGTCCACCCCCCGCCGCCAGTCCCCCTCCCCCCCGGCGGCAACGTCCAGCACCGAGCGGCGGCCTCCAAGGTGGTTTTTTTCCCCTTTTTCTTGCAAATGATTGCTTCTGTAAATGCTGAGATTTTGGAATGTATGCAGTGTAAGAATTTGATCAATGCACTGTATGGATTTATTAACTGGTTAATTTTCAAATGATTGCATCTGTAAATGCTAAGATTTTAGTGTATGCAGTGTATGAATTTGATCGATGCAGTGTATGAATTTATTAACTAGTTAATTGATCTATGCAGTGTATGATTTTGTTGATTTTGTTGATAGCTCACTTGATCAATGCAACGTACGAATATTGTGCTACTGATTTTGTTGACCTTGTGGATTGCTTAATTGGTGAAGTTTGAATTGTAATGGTTAATTGGTGAAGTTGATTGATGAAGTTGCTCGAACTAGGATCAGTTATGGGCTGCACAGTGGTGATACATATGATAAAGGATATGAACACTGATTTACTATTTTATAAGGTTCGATTGTTAGCAATTTGTATACATGCAGCGTAGATTCATATGGTATTCCTTTTACATGGTGTAGTTATTATTTTGACGAGTGAAATGTTCGTAGATGGAAAAAGGGAAAGCTATCGGCAAAGCAACGTGGGATGCCGTTGCTCATAAAATATTTCTTGATATATGTGTGGACGAAGTGCACGCAAATAATAGACCAACTCAATGTCTGAACAACAAAGGGTATTCCAACTTGATTGCGAAGTTCAATGAGCGCACCAAAAGAGAATACACGCGCAAGCAATTCAAGAATAGGTGGGAGACGCTGAAAAAGGAGTATAATATTTGGAAATCATTGAATCAACATGCTTCCGGCCTAGGAAGAGATCCTATCACCGGTACCATAGCAGCTAGTGATGATTGGTGGGAAAAAGAAATAGCGGTATGTTTATCTTCATTTCATTTACAAGTATGAGTATGTGATATTCAATCTAACAAGTTGTTCTTATGCTTGTATGCAGAAATGTCCTGATGCGGCGAAGTTTCGAGTAGCTCCACTAGATAATGAGGACAAAATGAGGACAATTTTTGATGCTCATAGTGTCTCAAGATGAAAAGGCGTATACTTCGTGGCATACCTAGCTACCCTGTTGATAAACAAAAGAAGATCGTTTCTGCATGTATAGCTTTGCATAACTATATTCGTGATAGTGCTCTACGTGATGAACATTTTGAGATGTTCCAAGGAGAAGAGTATGTTCAAGATGAAGTTGCAGGTGGTGGAGTAGATGTTGCTGCATCTAGTTATGATGATGGTACTATGGGCATAGTTCGAGATGGTATTGCGGCGAATTTGTTTGCAGCGAGATGAATTGCTATGTGCAATCTAGTTATTGTTATTTTGTTGGCAATAACTTGTAGAAGGTGCAAACCTATTTTGATGTCAAGAAAACTTTTAAATTTGACTTTTCTTTATTTAGTGCTACAACTTGTCATATTATTATTGTTTTGAACTTTCACATTAATTTTTCTAGCTATTTGTGCAAATAAACTCTTCAAAACAATGATTTAAACTATTAAAAAGCAAACAAACTCTTACAGGGGTAATTCAGACTTTACACCCTTTAGCATACACAATAAGCTCAATTCCATAAGCCGTTTCTAAGGGCTCAGATAAATATCAGTGGCTTATTTGCACCGCAGCTTATGAGGGGCTTATTTGGGCAGCTAGCTTATGCACAAGCCCAAGCCGTTTCTAAGGGGGCCGAAGAATGTTTTTCAGGAGCAAAGAATCAGTAGAGTCTGCAATTTTAGTGACTAATATGCATAATTGACAAACCTGCACCATTGGCCACTTGAACTTGATCCTTCCCGGTATAGCGCTCGTGCATGGTTAGGCGCTTCCAAGTCGCTGGTGAGATGATCGGTAGCGCCCATGTCCATGTACCAGTCGTTGTGGCTGTGTTTTGTAGAGGCAAAGTTGCCGGAGCGGTAGTCATCCGACTGGTACACTTGGTTGAAGCGCTGACGGCAGTTGAGTGCCTTGTGACTGTAGATCTTGCAGATTTGACACCTGGGGCGGTAATGTCCACCGCCAACACCATTGCGGCCACCTCGCCCACGGCCTTGTCCCTGCTGTCCACTGGTGCGCCCGCCCCCACGGCCGCCATTGCCGTCATGGACGCGGGGAGCTTTGTTATTGCTAGTGTCACCGTGGCGAGCCACAGAATTTGCCGACGTGGAGAAGTCCCTGGAGAGAGCATGCTGCTTCTGCATGGCTTCATAAGAGAGAAGATATGCATAAAAATCAGTGAGATTCATGGGGGTGTTGATGACGGTGAGTGACGCCGTGAGGGCTTCAAATTGTGGCCGGAGGCCGGCAAGAGTGTAGTCGATGAGCTCATCATCAGACAGTCGATGCCCGACGGTAGCCATCGTGTCGGTGAAGTCCTTCATCTTGTGAAAATATTCAGCAGCCGTCATGTCCTTTTTCTTCAGCGACGTGAGATGGCAGCGTATCTGACGGACGCTCGCCCTGTTCTACACCGAGAACATGGTGTGGTGCGCCGACCACACCTGGGCGGCCGTGGTACAGCCGACCATTTGGCTGAGGATGTCCTCCGACATGGAGGAAAGCAGCGTGTCAAGCACACGTTGATCTTGCTGCCACCAGTGCTGGTAAGTAGGATTGGGTACCGGCTCAGCGGTGGTGCTGGTCCCCTGGGTGATCATCAGGGGCGGGGCGGTAGTGGTATCATCGAGATAGCCATGAAGGTTTTGACTGGAGAGGTTGGGTACGACCTGGGCTTGCCACAGGAGGAAATTTGAGCGATCCAGACGCACGATGATGAGGCTTGAGAATGAGGACATTGACATGGTGGTGAAAGGAGTGGAGACAAATGCTCCAGCAGTGCCGGAGAGTTGATCGCGTGAGGTGGTCATGGCGATGAGAGAGGATAGATGGGGTCAAAGAGCTCAGGCTCTGATACCAAGTTTGATGAAATATTTGCCGTAAGGAGTCCCATTGAGGGATGCTATATTTATATACAGTAAACGTACGCTGAAAGAATTACAAGCGATTGCGTATCGATCCTTTCCATCTACAAGCTATGGTATCGGATCAATGCAATCCTAATACAATCACTAATCAATGCTAACCGATTCTATTCTATAATTCAACATAGTCTTTTGTTACAGATAGATCTAGCAAACTTCAGACTAGGGATCTTCAGCCTTCAGCTTCGATGTGATGATTTGATTATGCATAAATTACTACTTGATCATGGAATTTTGTGTGGTAATTAGGATCTGATTGCAGTATGGTTTATTTCTTTTCGGTTTGTGCTTGTAGATCTCTGATGACTTGGGCGGTCTTCAAGCCGGTCAATAAAGATTACCTGTTCTCAACAAAATTAGGATCTGATTATGTTGATTAGCTATACAATCTAGTCTGTTTGAAGCACTTGACTAATTCCTTACAAGATTGTTGTCCTAGTGAATGTAGCACATGATCAAGTTGTGCTTCCAGTGAGCAGGGGATGTATTTTTTAATTCAGTAATTAGAATTTCACTCGGTGCAAAAGTTTGAACCGAGTGAGGAAATTGACTATGCCTGATGGTTAGCTGGCCGGAACCGACTGGGAAAATGAAGTATCTCAGTTAGTTTGGATTTTGAACCGACTGAGAGATTATTTTCCTTGCCGGTTTGAAACTGAATGAGATAAATTGTATTATTAGCTTCCTTCGTCGATAGTCGGATCCAAAACCGGTTAAGATAGCCATTTTTAACCGGCAGTAGAGCCCGTTTTTTAAGTAGTGTTGGGCATTTATCATGTGATACATATGCCTCATCAAAATTCAGAAAAACCAGTGGAAAAATTTGGAGAAAAGAGTACATCGCACAAGTTACTTAATATTGCACTAGTTGCCTCATTAAAAACCTTACAAACCAAAAAATTCAGAAAAGCTCATTTAAGGGAAAAAGTGTACAACCATGAGTCAATTAATCTACTATCGATCAATCGTGAATGATGCTTCTTATAAGGTTCATCATTACTATGCAGCATTCTAGTTATATTCCTATCCAGGGATTTGGTCCCTTTGAATACTGCACATATATAGCTAAAATTCATTTTAACGCTAAACTCTTCACGGGTTCAAAGATACCTCAACGAACACTAATTATGAACATTTGATTCTTTGATGTGAATCAATTCTAGGAACTTGCATGGTTCAATCACTACTACAGAATGGCTTATATAGGACGGCTTATCCGAGACGGTTCATCGGACCCGTCTGGAATAGCAACCATTGCAGACGGGTCGGAAAGCAACCCGTCTGCAATGACTGCGATGAGATATCCCAGACGGGTCTTTTATTGAACCGTCTGTGATAACAGGGTCATCCGAGACGGGTTATAATTTCTCACCCGTCTGGGATGATAAATAGGTCATCCGAGACGGTTTAAAATTGTCAGCCCGTCTTTAATCTCAGTCTGGCCCATAAAGCCCAATAAGCACCCATATATAACCTCCCAGGAACCCTAACTCCCTTCTCTCCCTCACAGCGCCCCCCTCCCCATCCCTTCTCTCCCTCACAGCGCCCCCCTCCCCATCCCTTCTCTCCCTCACCCCCTCCTCTCCCTCGTCCTCTCCTTCCCTCACCGGCGCACGCCGCCCCCCTTCTCTCCCTCGTCCTCTCCTTCCCTCACCGGCGCACGCCGCCCCCTCCTTTCCCTCGCCCTCTCCTTCCCTCACCGGCGCACGCCGCCCCTCCTCTCCCTCGCCCTCTCCTTCCCTCACCGGCGCACGCCGCCCCCTCCTCTCCCTCGCCCTCTCCTTCCCTCACCGGCGCACGCCGCCCGAGCCCGGGGCACCGGCAGCCAGATCCAGCGCGCACCGCCCGAGCCCGGGCACCAGCGGCCCTTGCGGCACGGCGGTGGCGGCGAGGGGGGCCCGCTCCGTGGTGCCAGCCGCGGCCAGATCCGGTGAGAGCGGTCCGTCGGTGGCCGGATCCGGCGAGGGGGGCCCACTTCGTGGCGCTGGCCGCGGCCAGATCGGGCGAGGGCAGCCCGCCCCGTGACGTCGGTGGCCGGATCCGGCGAGGGGGCCTGCTCCGTGGCGCCGGCCGACAGATCCGTTCGGCTAGGAGGGGGTGGCCGGATCCGTTCCACAGCGGTGATGGCCAGATCTGGCGCGAGCGGCAAGCGGGCACGGGACAACGGCGATGGCGGGGTCTCTTAGCCGGGTCTGGACGCGGCGGTTGCAAGAGGTTGTCACCGGCGTGCGGCGACCGTGTTTTTTTTATTTTTTGTAATTCAACATCGCAGACGGGTTTGACGCACCGTCTGGGATGACTTTTAGTCATCACTGACCATCAATCCGAGACGGTTCTGAAAACCGTCTTGGATGATGAATTCGAGCCGTCTCTAATGTATGTTTGTGTAGTAGTGAATGTGTGATAATTAATGTTCATATGCATTTGCTCCCCCTCAAGATAGCCTCCGCTAGAACTTCAATATTTTCACTATTTTTATGTTTCCCGAAGAAATATTGAGGGCAATATTGTGTGGATAATATTCTGGTTAAATGCAACATATAACTTTCTTAGTGCCCTTCACAATTATTTCTAGAAATTGTGGTAAGCTATATCTTGATGTTTCGATATATTCATCTCACTTCGTTAAATTTATTCAGGAATAATGTGACTGGTATAACATGGAGTAATATATGTCATTAATGTGAAAATTATAACCATACTCAGTTGTACAATACGAGCTTCATTATCTGCTTGGATATTTTAGGGGTTAAGGTAAATAAGTGTACCATAAGCTTCATGCTCTTGCATAGGCCAATCAAACTACCCATGAACCATAGTTCTCTTGAATAGTTCAATATGATTTTGAGATGATGTCCCACCAATTACTTAGACACAAATACAATATCTCCATATGATACATGTCCTAATAACCAAACTTGCAGTTTTTCATGAGCTACATGACTCGTTATTTGGTTTGCCAAGCATAAAGCTTGGTCACGGTGTTTCATAGTGCTTCTCTACAAAACTCATGAGTTGCTCATGTGATATGCTACTACCTTTGAGCATTTCCCGCAAATGGATACCATTTGATTTCTCAACAAATTGGGTCAAGCGCTTGTCGACATACTTGTTGATGCATGTTGGGTCTAAGTCTAGTTCTAGGACTATGTACCCATTGGGTCCATGTAAATTCTTGGACTTTATTTACACTCTAGGTATAAGTGGACCATCTACACTATTATGAATGGTCCTCTAACCATATATCCGAAACCAAAAGATACTCCCCTTTGTGCATTATCCATGTACTACACACTCGTAGTGCTGCATCTTTAAGTACGTGGATAATGCATCCCTACGATGTGCTTCATTTCTAGTGTTGGTATTCCTCTATAACATAAGTGCATGTGTTGCCAAGCTTATTTCCGCATGGAAGATAGCTTTGCAATACTTCTAGATTGTAAGAGGCATTATAATATTCTCCCCCTTTTTAATGTTTCGAGGTTGAATACCTTGCATCTAATGACTTGTATCCTAGAACAGAGTCACAACATTTTATTTCTTATTTTTATCTACTTACTGCCACTGTTTCTCTAAAAATAATATTCGCTTAAGGGCAACTGCCTTCTTACAATCGTGTTATGCTACTTTCTGCTGTTCCTCCCATAATTCAACTTTCATACTTATTCATGTATATAAGGAGTGCCGATGTCCATATTGCCTTCAAATATGACCCAACTAGATACTTTAGTATCCAGCAATAGGCAAAATAGTATAGGTGACGTCAGTAGACTTATATCTTTTCCTTTATAGTGATGCTAATATTCCCTCTACTCTTCTCCTATTTTCATCTCAGAGATGAGTAGAGTTTTCCAATGCCCTAATTGAAAGAGTTATATGGTGCACCATTTCTTTAGTCTAGGCTATGTTTCGAAACATTCCAATTTCTGATTGGATTCTTCAATTGCTTTTTTCTTTGCATATTGCTTTTCCCCATATATCTCTAGGTAGTAGGCAAGTAGAGTATTGAAAGTTTTGCCTCTCAAACGTCTCTGAGTATGTGGCAAGAATTTCAGTACATTGTAGTGCATACTTTGCATACCTTTGCTATGAGTCATGTTTGGGAGTATGTGCTCAGTTTCTAATACTAACCAAGCGTGTGTTTTTAGTTTGCAAATCAGTTTCCTCATATAGCTTCTTACCTTTTGTTGGTACTCATATTTTGCGTTATTATTGCAAACAACATTACTTCACCAGAGGTGCACATTCTCTCCCTGATGTTGCCAAATATATACCCGGATGAAAGGGATATTTGCGTACAAAGCTGTTTGGCCCGAGTTATATATGGAGCAATATAACTTCATAGTTTGCTTTAAATACATACGCTATTATGAAATTCATTGATCCCATAGTCAGCGAGGCTATGTCAATACAATTGTGGAAAATTTCATGAGTACCAAAGGAGATGAAGTTAGATATGAAATGTTATGAATTGTGTATTCAAATTCTGAAAAGATTTTGCTCAGGTTTACACGTGCTATTTCGGATAGTTGAGACTGGTGCCTTAACCTTTATGCCAGAGATAGACATCAAAGCCGACATACTAACGATGTATCTCCCCCTTTGGAGCATCTGCTTTTCGTCTTACAGCTTTCAAGCCTAGAGTGTTGGTGGATGTGCATTATGTTGGTCTACTATGAGCTGCAGACTTCATCTGCTGTAATTCCTGTAATAAAAAACTTTTCAAATTGTGATATATGTGGTATCGCATACAGCTCATGGATACACTATGTTCATTCACTTGGAGACTTTGCATCTTATTTAAATTGTGTATGATTTATCTTGGTAGCAGAGATGGAAATAACTACACAAGTTGTAGAGAAATCAATGCCCATAATTGATCTTGTTTTCCACCTTTCTTACCATCGTTCGTATATTCCTCTCCATCACCGTGCCATTTGCAAAATTTAGTCTGCTTTCGGGGCAAGTGTTGCTATCATATGGTGCTAGCATATGATATTTCTTTGCGTGCAAGGCCAAATACTTAGTAAATCTCTACTTGGATAAATACTTGTATATTGGATGGAATATCAGAGGTAATAGTCTAGATGATCTTTTTGAGGGATCAGCATGCAAATTCTAGGCTTATTGGATATCAAGAGCACATAGGCAAGGATTATACTTTGCGCAAGAGTTGTTTACAGCCAACATGTTCTATTGTTACCTATAATGTTTTCTTATTCAGCAAGAGGGAAGATAGAAAAGATGCGGCTTTAGATAGAACAATTCATAACTTGTTACTAAAATAAACACTATATAAAATTCATAAGTTTACAGGACATTCATCATCATAAGATTTTAATTTCTCTCCTAGAACTTACAACCATTTTTCAAAATTTAAATAATGGTTGTGCACTAGAAATCAAGTGGATGCTTCATCTTTATCAGGGAACCAATAGTGATGTCCATAAAGAGAGCTTCCTTCTTCCATAGGTAACTGGGTGAGCTTCATTTTTCCAAGCACTTCTTCATATGCCTAGTAAACCTAATGTGCTTTTGGTCCCTTTTTGCATTAGGTTCATGCCTTATATTTGGTAGAGGTCTATATGGTGTTGGGAGTCCTGCGGTACCCACACATGACACTTGTTGCAAATCTGCTGCTGATTCACATTGTTAGGACCCTGGAGTTACAACTGACTCATATGTGATGCATAATCTAAATACCCAAGAAATTGCCAAACATACCACATGTATAGTAACATATGTATCCATCACCGTTGGACAACCCGATGCGGGACCAACATCTCATATCATACGCACCTCAGGCGCATGTGTCACCGTTGGTTAAGCCGAGCAAGGACACACATCACAATAAGAGCCTCAAGCAAATTCTAAAATCTTGTAAAGACTTAGCGCCATTCTCCAATTCAGTAAACACAATGATCTCGGAGGGGTCCGGTGATTTATCCTAAACCCTAAACCCTAACCTAACCCTAAGGCTAGTGGGTCGAAAACCCAGTACAATCACCCACATCCTGCCTAGTCGACCAACGCATCACAGCAAGCGGGTCATTGAACTGGGAACCATCATGTTTATCGAAACAAAAGAACAACTCTAATTCTTCCTAGCTGAACCGTGCACTTCAAAGGCATACACACGTGATATATGAGGTGCCACATAAACAACTTTCATATCATAACAAAACTCTAAAGAAAGAGATACGAAATACATAAGCACATCCCAATTATTTATGTTACAATCAACACGACTCGAATGTCGTTCACATCAAACGTAAACATGGTCCAACAGTGGTAACAAAGTAAAAACACCCGAGATGGTAGCCAATGACCATCTCCAAAAACCACATTTAACCCACATATGGCCGAAAGAGACAAACATAACAACTAGATGTCAGACTTATCATTTCGGCATCATAGAAGTCTCCTACACTAGGATCACCTACAACATTTTAGGATTTGAATTCCTATAAATACTTCCGTACTTTCAAGATGCTTTGTAAACATATCCTAATTAGCTTAAGCACGATAGTGAACAAGAATTAAAATATTATATAAGTATTTCATCATCAACATATTAAAGCATGGCATGAATATGAAAGATAAACCAATATCAACATGTATGCACCATAACCATTAATCTCAGATTTCACTCATACATCTCAGATCAGCAAGCATTTGAAGTCAACAAAGATTTCATCCATATTCATCACATTAAGTCAACCAAGACTTAATTCAATGTTCCGTGCAAGTCAACCAAGACTTGACCAACTTTTCTCAATCGAAAAGTGTTCCGAAATGTCGTAAGTTCATACTTGGCCAAATATGACTTCCTGACATTTCCTCCTAACACTTCCACCTAGGTGACAGGTAGAGCGCCATGACACCGGCATCGACTGGATGGCTGAGGTGCTTACGATCACCTCACCCATTGATCCATCTATGGAAGCAATACCCCGGCTCTCACATCTCAAGTTTTAGGTTTCATAATTCATTAGTCCATATTAATGTCATGATCCACTTATCATGATCCAAAATCAAAACCTAATCATGCTAGTATTTACATCCATCACAACTGCAACATATAAACATATGCAATTAGTCATATCATAGCATTCATAACCATAACTCAAATTAATTTAGGAATCTTAGCAAGCATTGTAGAGCTTGCCTTGCTGGTAATACCCTTGATCATACCGAGGATCAACTTTGTACAATTCTTCGTTGCCTGGTTCTATCGAAGAGAAAACCGAAATGTCAGAAAATGATGAAAATGAGCAATTGATCAATACCTAAAATTTTAGAGAGTATATTATGCATGAAAGGCATCCTAACATGTAGGAAATTAAATTATTAAACTAATTCAGTTGGTTTCATTCAATTTTGAGGTATAGAACTCAAGATATGAAAATATTAAGTCCGAATTTGAAATTTTAGGGTTTGAGGGAAATTTAGGAATTTTGAAAATTTTCATAATAGTAACATGAATGAAATACATACCATTAAATTAGAACTATTAAAATATGAATTAAATGGGAATCAACTCATGTGGAGTTCATATGAATTTTCTACAAAATTTAAACATTTTTACCCTTTTTGTCTTTTTCTCAGTAAAGAAAAATATGAACTTTTTTATTACCCAACTTTACTCTGGCATAGAGGATGACATGTGGGGCTACTAGCGAATGTTGGCTGGTCAATCTTGGCTGGTCCAATTGACAGTTGTGCCCACATGTCATACTCTCAAGATAATAATGAAATAGCCCTAATATTCTATGTGCCACTCACCAATGTGGCCTACATGTGATAAGTTTTTCTTTTATCATTTTTATTTTTCCTGTTAATTATGTGGTGGGTCCAACATATCATATACATACTATTTGAAGTTGCATTTAAACATATTTAAAATGAGGTTGGCAATACCTGCCATTAGGTAATAAGCACCCCAATTAAACCTAACCCTAAACTAACCGTTCCGATTGTATGATCAACGTTCATACCGATCGTAACGGTCGTACCGGCCTTAACGGTCAGAGCAACCGTAACGGCTGTACTAACCATAACAGCCAGACCAACTAGGGATTCGATGAGACCGAAGGGCGATGCAGCGCTCCTGCGAGCACCCGCGAGTGCAGCAGAGGGCACGCTCGGAAGTGCCGATAGGTGCGTTTGGTCTGTGGTGTTGTCGCGATTCCATTTGAGTGGTCGCTCGGACCAGAGGCTTACTGGAGGTGGCAACGACGGCTTGCTGGTGGCAGTTAAAAACAGGGGAGGAGGAGGACGCGCAACTGCATAGAAAGAAAGGCTGTAAAGTGGGGGGGGAGGGGGAATTCCCAGGGGCTCACCCAATGGTAGATGACAAGGTGTTCTTGCACTGGCGAGGACCGATGAGAAAATGTCAATGTCAACGGCGGCTAGCAGAACTGTGGGTATGTCAGGATAGTCGGATTCATCGCTTAGGTGATCGAGGGGGCGTTAGCAAGATTCCTAGGGGCCATCGAAAACTGAAGAATCTAGCAAAAGGTGTAGAAACCTTTAAAGATCAAGATGTCGACCTAGAGGGGAGGGTGAATAGACGACTTAACAATTTTAATCAATTTCTAACAATTCATGCAATTTGTGCGGAATTAAGATTAACGAGATAGCAAGAATATGTAAGCATTATGATAAGAGAGCAACAATACAAGCAACATCAAAGTATAACAATATAAGCAAGACTTGCATATGTAAATTGCGGAAAGTAAATGATCACAAGGGACACAAGAGATTTGTTGCTAAATTTCAGATCCTTGGGGGGATCCTACGTCTCCGGTTGGGGAACTCGATCACACGTGATTAAGAGTTGGCGTCCTCTCAAGCCTTTATCCCTCGAGGACACCGTCGCGTCTCCTCGACTTCTTATTGGTGATTCTTTCCTCGCGGAGGCAAATTCCGGCTTTCACAAAATTCTTGAGGCTCACCACAAAGATGGGAGCTCTCAAGGACTCATAACTATCTAGGAGACCCCAATCTCTAAGAGGAATGAGCCTTATAAACAGTCAGAGATGAACTCGATGCTTTGCTTGGGTTGAATCTCAAATCACTCAAGACTTTCTCTTCCTCTCAAAGTTTTTCTCTTGGTGCTTGGAGGAGTGGAGAAATGCTCTAGAGTTGGCAGGAAATGGAATGGGCAAAGAGTCTCCTTGCTTGGAGCAAGAGGGCTTATATAGAGGTTCCCTAAAAACTAGCCGTTTGAGGGAATCTACCAAAATCTGGATTGTCCAGAATTGGGCCAGATCCTTCTGATTTTTAAATCCAACGGCTATGAGATGAGGTGGCAGAGGGAATCTTTTGGACTGGCTGAGAAACTCCGCACCTGGACTATTCGGATTCCACCTGGACCCTCTGGGTGCCCGGACACTTCGGGCCAGGGTCCGGGCAGTCCAGTATCAATCCGGACTGCCATCCGGACTATCCGGGCCTGGTGTCCAGGTCAATCCAGTACGATCCGGACCCTCACTCAGAATATCCAGGCTGAGGTCCGGGTCTCCTCTGGACGGGCTCGGATCCCCCGGCCAGACTGTCTAGGCTGAGGTCCGGATTCTCTTTGGAATGCCTAGACCTCTTGCCAGACTGTCCGGGCTAGGGTTCGGATTTCCTCTAGAATCCGAGACTTAGGGTTTTTTGTTGCGGCTTTTGGCGATAAAGGATTTTCGCTTGACATATACTCTTCTCAAGATATATTCATCAAGCCTCTCTTAATAGTACAGTGTACCTAAACTCAATGTGACTTGCGTCACTAAAATTAGGAAATCTACAACCCCGAGATTTTCTCCTTTTTCTTTTGAGGGGTCGTTAGTGCTTCTCCTTTGTATCCACTTGGGAATAAACCTATTCAACCACTTATTAATAGTCATTAGTCCTTTAATCATTTGTCATTAACCACTGAAACGATGTTTAGGGGCCTAGTTGCACTTTCGAACCTATCGTAGGAGGGAGACCCATGGACAATGGATCTCGCCAGAGTTGGAGAAGAAGTCTCCGAGCTTTCATTTCTCTTGAAAATGGGGACATAGAAAGAGAAGGGGTGAGGCCGAGGGGGTACGGTGAGCTTTTGGGTTAAATTTGGAGTGGAAGGCATGCCGTCGGAGCTAGGAACGATGGTGGTGCTATGGGGAGCTTGGCCGCTAGAGTGAAAACTAGAGCACATTCTTGGCAATGGCTCGACGACTAGGTCTAAACTTCACCAGGAGGATAGAGCGGAGCAAAAGGAGTCAGATGGTGTAAATGGGTGAAAGATAGAGCAGCCAAAACAAAGAAAATGAGAAGGGGTAGATAAGGGGGTGATGACGCCGGCGGGGATCATCGATGCTGCCGTTGGTGCTCATTTGAAGAAGGCAAGGGAAAGCTACGACGGTTCACGTGGAGAGCTCAGTGGTCACATCGAACGATGGAAGGGGCCAGTGGTTGCCAGATGAGGCAGGTAGCCATCGGCTCGCCATCTCCCGTGCCGGCCACATCCTGCGCTTGGTGAGGATGCGTGGAGGAGATGGGCTGATCGACAGGGCCGACTGGTCTAGGTAAAGGAAATGGTTAAAAGGTGCCTTCGCATATCGAAGGCAGGAAGAAGAAATGCGCGGGTGCGACAGCCAGGGGAGGCTGATGGTGGGCTTTGGCCCGAGCGCGATGAGAGTTGGGCCGGTTAGCCAGCCCATTAGGTAAGGAATTTTCCTTTTTTCTTATTTTTTGATATTATTTCTATTTTGTTCTAGGGTTTGACCAACAAGAATTCAAACTTGATTATTTCCTCTTGGGAAAATTTAAATATCCTTCACAAATTTTATCAAATTAAAATAATTTAATTTATGCTGTTTATTTAAATAAAAATTCAAAATTTTCCAAATTTAGGTTTGAACTGTAGGTAAGTCAAATTATTTTCAAATATTTTTGAAAAATTTATATTTGAGATCAAGGATATAAATAACCCTCTTATATGAAATATTGAAAAATGTGGGTTAGAGGAAATTCACTTAATTAACCTGTCACAGTTTTGTTCTGTGAGAACCCTAGTTATTGAGAAATCGAGAGAGATGTGAGGTGAAGGTCGGATCAACTTGCGCTACTGAGTTGACCTAATTCCACCAATGATCGTCTTGAACTAAGTCGAAGGGGGGAGAATTTTTTGTTGCGCATTTGCATCATTCATAGCACTCATCATTCATACATGTTAAATTAAAAATTGAAATTGAAACTTTATTAATTAAATGAATATTACAAATGTCATAATACAACATTATTACAAGGTGAATAAAGAAGAAGAAATAAAAACTACATAAGGAGATATTTCTACGTATACATCATCTAAACCTAACCCTCAAAATCTTCCGAGTCTTCGGGTCTTGAGTAGTCGAGGAACGCCGAGAGTCGGAGGGGTAAGCAATCTTCAGAAACGTAGGCGAAATCCGAGGTCGTCGAGTATATGCACTCGAGACCGTTGGATTTTTGCCATTGCTGTAGGAGGCAGGTTTTCGAAAACGGTT
This sequence comes from Stipa capillata, assembly GCA_019208055.1. Lineage (NCBI taxonomy): Eukaryota > Viridiplantae > Streptophyta > Magnoliopsida > Poales > Poaceae > Stipa > Stipa capillata. The sequence goes on along the minus strand of JAGXJF010000026.1, from coordinate 304,204 downwards.
TTGAAATAAATGTGGTTTCACCGGCACAGTTCCGCCGACATCCGTAGGGTTAGCCGCGGGGGCAAAATAGTGCCGATGACCTAGATAATTTTTTTAGTTTTGAAAACATTTTCAAAAATTGTCCGAGGGCTACATGGCTAAGACCCTCATTTGGACAAACCTAATATTTTGTATATTAGAGATAAAAGGGGTGAGAAGTATTAAAAATACTTTTATTTTTCCTACACTAAATACCTCTATAATTTTTACTTTGAAAAGGAAATTGTTTTCTAAACCAAATTAAAGAGATGAAAATCAATTCATCCAAAAGCCACCCATCGAAACTCACAAAGTTTGGATTTTAGCCAACTTTTCTTAACCGCCAAGGAAACTAGGCTCAGAAGGATAACTTCAACAATCATTTCGGTAATGCCACTGAATAACAAAGCAACAGGAGGGGCAAGAAAAATTCCCACCGGAGAGGCCTAGAAAGCCTCGGTAGGAATAGTGAGTAGGCTGTAGCACTAGCACCCCAGTGCTAATAGGCATCGTTCTCTCTGAGAACACAAAGAGCAGCAAGGAAAAGGCCACCATTTTCTCCAAAGTTAGTAACAACTAGAGGACAATAGTAGTAGCCACCACCAAGCTTAGGAGGAGCTCCAGAGGAGAAATCGAAGCCAAGCCAAACTTTCGGATAAGGCCATCAGAACCAAGTGAAGGAGAGCAGAACAAGTTAGGGAAGGATCAGCAGAAGGGAGCTAGCAGGAGCAAAAGGAAAGGAGAATCACCAGGACCTGGGAGGGAGGCCACAGCCATCAGGAGGAACAACAAGTATAGAATGCCAGCTTACCATTGTCCCAGCTAGCACAAGGTAAAAACCCCATCCAAAGATCATCATAGCTGCATATACACATGAATACCAGCTGGATGTAATGGATAAAGGAACCCTCAGAATCTACTCTCATCATAGGAATTGTGGTAGAGGATTTTGGTAGTGTCTATTCTTATCAATTAATCCCACCAGCGCCTGAAACAAAAAAATCCTCAGGTTTTATATTCATCACAGGGTTTTCATTAGGCAACATTGGTAGTATTCTGCTCTTATCTTAGTAATAACCATTTCTCAAGCTCTCTCTCTCAGATTTCTTAGAGAAATCAGTACGCATATACATTAAGGCAACCAAAAAGGCAACAGTATAGTAGATCTGCTCTTATCAGTTTCTGAAGAAAAATGTAGGCATAACCATATATGGGGAACAATAGGAAACAAGCGAGATCAAGATAGAATCTGTTCTTCAGCTGCTAAACAAATGCATATAGGTGTATGCATGGAACCAGCAAGAAAAGACTAAAACAGAGCATAATATTAGTTCTTATCAGTTTTAATCGCATAGGAGCATCTGTTTCACTTTAGATGCAAGCGTCATTTTTTTTAATCAGCAAATTCAGGATCAAAGAATAGCAGTTATCCTTGCCAACCTTTTTAAATCTTTTCTCAAGTTTCTTAGAAAACCCTAAAGTCGATCAAGGCAACCAGTAGGCGCCATGAGTAGTATTTGTTCTTTAGCTTAAAAGAACTAGTGTAGGCATATGTATATGCATGGGAGAATTAAAGAACAACCACATAGGACTAGGTATAGCATCTGTTCTTTAGTTGCTAAATTAATAGGTATGCACGCATGAGCATATGGGACCAGCAAGGAAAAGCTAAGAACAAGTTGGTATCTGTCTTAACAGGAATAAAAATCTAGTAGTCAAAAACTTAATTCCTTCCCTCAGTTTTCACCATTGCAGTATATGCTAGATTCAAGGGTAGTATCCATTCCATCAGTTGGGCAAGTGATTAAGATGTCAATTACCAATCTTAGCATCAAAATTGACCAAGTGAACCAAGATAGCAAATAATTAGTAGCTAAACCAAGCATCAACCGAAACTTAAAATCTCAAACCAGAGTATTCAGGGAAGAACCCTAGAATTAGAGGAATTGAGGATTTTTCTAGACAAGGAGAGAGTTGGGGAAGAAAGCACTTACCTGAGGGAGAAGAAGCCGATGACCCCAAACACAAGGCACGCCACCAGCGGGAGGCGGACCGACGGAGCTCCGGTGGTGGAGCCGCGACGCCGGCCTCAGCCATCCCGGGCGGCAGCGGGGGAGGGGTGTCACGGACCCGGAATTGCATATGATTAGGGGAACGCGAAGTCGCCAAGGACCGAAGGACTCGTCCACCCGGTGGCACGGTACCTGCGCCGTACGCACCAAGGTAGAACGATCCGACACCCGCCAGATGCGAGCCGGCCGGAAGCGACCAATTTTCCCAAAATCACATACGATTCCATAATCCGGTGAAAAGTCTGAGTCGTTCCCGAATCCTACCACGACAAGCAAGGTCGGAGGAGCCCGGCAATTCTACCCACACCCTAACCTAGCTCGGAAGCTAGTGGGTCGCTCGAAAGCCCGGTAGAACACCCACACCCTGCCTGGCCGGCACAGCATCTCAGCCAGCGGGTCACTCAACCAACTCCTGCCCGACTTAGTAGAAAATGGTACGGCCTCGATTTTTCACGGCATACCCATACACTTCATACCATTCACGCATTGTGCAGGGGCAGCCTGGATTAACAACTCGGATATCGTCACAAAGCTCTACATTACGATATTAATAACAACAGTCCACGAAGGGACTACATATTACATCAGTCGGTTAACACCGGAAACATATCCGAGTACGGAGAAAATTAACAACAGCGGAAGCACAATAATAGTCCCACAGCGACATAGTGATCGCTGAACAAAACACTAACTAACCCATACATCGAACACAACCGAGGAAACCAGACACGTCAAACATCGTCGAAAAACTCTTCGACCACCGGCTCACCTGCAAGCTCCAGGGATAACCTGGGTGAGTACGAATGTACTCGCAAGACTTATCCGTGCTTGATTAAATGTCCTACTCATACTAGTGCAACAATAATTAAACATGAATGCTTCTCAGAGTAACAATATACTTAATTATGAAAACAAAGCATAATTAACATGGAGGGAGGTCAAGTAATCAATATACTACTCAGGCAACCAACCAATCAACTTCCATTACTAACACATTTACTTGCATCATTTTCAATCACTTAGGGTACAGCCCCTAGATTAATCCCAATCTCAATCATCAACACCTAGTTCATTCCATCTCTCGGACCGTTCCGACGATACAACCGCTAGCGATATTCGAGAGCATTATCCCTTGGAGGTTGCAAAGCTCCAAGCGGCCTTTACCATTCGACATACCCTAGCGTTGATCTCGGCAACGTCCACGTGGTGACAAGGGAAGTAGCCACGCTGGAGTTACCTCAAGGTTGGTATCGCGACAATACACCCATTCACCTAGTCGCACCAGGCTCCTCCAGTGATACCAACTTTATCCAGCTGACCCTTTTTCCTTCGGCTCTCACATCTCACCTTAGGTTTAAATATTTAGCTCATCAATTAATTTCAACCATCACTAGGCACACAATACAACACATCCTAACATGCTAGTTTAATCGAAATTAATGACAAGCTACGAACGATAATACAATCATCAACACATGAACGAAATAAGCAAGTACTGAACGCAAAAAGGGAATGCAACAAGCTCTGCTTGCCTTGAGTGCTAGGATCTAGCTCCTGCGTGTCGTCGTAAGCCGAGTGGTCTTCCTCTTCACCTTCTGTTGCGATTAACACGAACACCGGAAAATAAACGGTAAAGGACTATAAGACTCAGCATGTATGCATGCTGAATAGATGAGGCTAGATGCATGTTCCTACAGGGATCAATTGATGCTGAGGAGCTTTGATTACTTTCATGGCTTAAGTTTATCTTGCAAAGATTATGTGTAATACTAAACATGCATGCATGACATTTCATGTTGTGTGTGGGGATTTAAGGTTAGCCATGTTTTAGTTGGAATGGGTTGTTAAATCCTAGGGTTGTATGCATGCTCAGATTCATGCGATTGCGAATTAGGGTTTTAGAGGTAATCACTTATGGTGAAGTGGCAATGAACATGCATGTTAATAATTGATTAATATTCTGAACTAATTGACTAGCGCAACTGAAATCAATTAAATCGAAGTTACAATCAATTAGTTATGCACTTGACGAGTTAGGGTTTACGGGGTTCGACGAATAAAGGAGCTAATACCTAAGACCTATCATGCATGTATTCTTACTGGGATTTCAGTGGTTACATAACGTAGTATATCTTATGAGGATTCCAGAACTATCAAGATCGTCGAAATCGGAGCTATAGTCGCGAGATTAGGGTTTATAGGCCCTCGGCAACCCTAAAACATCTACCCTAAGTAGCAATGGGTGTAAGTACTCAAAATCAACTTTTGATTCAGCCATCTTGTAGAGTTTTTCATGAGGTTTCCAAATATATAAATTTTATTGAATTTGGATCAGTGGTTCAAAAGTTATGAGAGTTTGAAGTTTAAGCCAAAATCTAACCCTAACAGTTCGAAACCCTAAATACTAAGTACACCCGAAGCGTACCCAACCCGATCTGCTAATCTAACGTGCACCCGAGAGGCTACCCGAGAACCCTACTCACTAATCCACGTCAGCCGGCAACGGGGCCCATCTGTCATCCGGTGTGGCGCTCGGGAGCCAACCAGAACGCGCCACGCGGCCTCACCCTCACTCTCACCTCTCTCTTCTCTCTTCTCTCACCAGACCCGACCGGAGTTGGGGGCCGACGGTGGCTCCCTCGCCGGAGAGGAACCCGAAGGTGCTCTGGAGGGGCGGCGGCTCTGGAAAACGAGCGGAGAGAGGCGGCGGCTCACCCCAAGCTGGGCTCGGTGCTCGGAGAAGGCGGAGGGGGTCTGGAGCGCGCCGGCGACGAGGGCTGTGGCGGCAGTGACCGGAGCGACGTCGAGGGCACCGCTCGGTCACGGATCTGAGAAATGTAGGGGAGATGGAGGTTAGAGAGAAGAATTTGAAGCTCGGGGAGGGGGATTGGGGACCAGAGAACCTTGGGGCCGAGGGGAATTCCTCGTCGGAGACCGGACCGGGGACGGAGACGACGGGCGGTGGCTTCGGGGTTGCTCGGGAGAAGGGAGTAATGGGCTAGGGTTAGATGGGGAGGTGGAAGGGAGAAAGGGGGCTGTCGGAAGGCCCCTTAAATAGGGCGGCGGCCTTCGGGCAGCCGGTGGAGCGCCGCCCAGCTCACCCAACCGGCGGCGACGACGTGGGGAAGAAGCCCTGGCGGGTGGGCCCCGGGCGTCGGGCGGAGAGAGGAGGGAGGCTGACGGCCGGGCCCCGCGTGACAGGGATGGGGGAGGAGAACGGGCTGCAGCGCCGATGGCTTAACGGGCCCGGTCTGGGCCGCTCGCATGGGCTGGGGGGGGGTCCGGTTAGTTTAGGTTTTGTTTTTATCTTTTCCTATTTATTTAATCAGTGTCACTCCAACTGTTATTTTATGTTCAAATATTTATCCAAAACTTCTGAAATTTTTACAGGAGGTTCTAATCATTAGTTGTGAGCTACTGTAGAAATTTGAATCCATTTGGAGTTGAATTGAATGGGTGTCCAGTTCAAATTTAAATCAGGGTTCGATTTAAGGTTTTGAGCGGAACTAGGTTTCAATTATTTCAAAAATCCTGAAATTTGGCGAGGAGGCAATGTTGTCATGTTGAAGCCTATTCCCAAGGTTTTGACAAGCTTTCTTCCACACTTGGTTGCCCTCTTCCCCAACCCTAGTTTCTGACACTTTAGGGTTTGAGTTCGGATGTTTTGGCTGAGTTGTTATTTCGTGTGACTTGGGGGCATGCCTTGGGGAGAAGGAAGAAGATTAGCGGGGAATTCGTTGATGGGGTTCAATGACGTCTACCACCCTTATTGATGACTTTGTTATTCTGAATATTTCAAATAAATTGATTGGTGTTTGCAACAATCATACACCGAGGATGAGATATTAACATATTCTATAAAGTACGGTTGATATACAACTAAGTTTAAATAGGGTGTGGTTGATGATAATGCCATGTATGCACGAATGCAGGGCAAATACCTATTTACCGTAAAGTGGGTATTACAAGGGGCCGAGCGGCGTGGACGAGGGGCCGAGGCAAGGCACCCGAGACCAAGGCATCGGCGGCGGCGAGAACCGAGCAAACCAACGGGACAACCGCCCAAAGCGGTGGCATGCGTCAGCAAGGAGCTGAGTAGGGGCCAGCGGGGCCGGGCGCGAGCCGAACTCACACCCGAGGCGACGGCGGAGAAGGCCGAGGAGGCGGCGCCGGGAGCCGAGGAGACCACGCTAGGAGAAGGCGGCAGAACCCGAGCAGAGCCGAGTGGAGCATTGAGGGCGGCGACCTGGGCAGAGGAAGGAAAGCCGACGGCGGCGGCACATGGGGCAAAGGGGAGTTCGGTCGGGTGGAGTGCGGGAGAGAGAGAGAGAAAGGGAGAGAGCTGGGTTGAGGGGCCGGAGGCATCGGGATGAGCCAAGAGGGGCCGACCGGGAAGTTTAGTAAAAGAAAAGAGGGACGAAAAAGAAAAGAAAAGGAAATAGTGAAAGAAATAAAGAAAAATAAAGAAGTAGAAACATATATTTATGTAATTACATATGTTGGGAGGTGAGTTAAACTCAAAAAGGAGTTTAGGCTTATCTAAAACTATAACTTGTTATAAATTAAATAAACTGTGTGTTTTTCTCTAAAGAAGAGAAATAAACATTAGATTAATCTAAAATCTTAACTTAGTAATTTAATTCAACTAAAGGAGGATGAGGGAAAATAGTAAACTTAAGTAAAGTAATCAATGTTAATAGACTAAGGTTTGAATGCTCTTCAGAATAATTATAAATCTTCAAAAGAATATCTAAAAGGATTACATTATATTTCTTGAGACATTTTAAATATGCTTGGCATCTCATGCACTCAAATACCATGCCATGTCACTTGCATTCATATTATGGATCTTTTGGATAAGTCCTTATTGGGCTATATTGCTCTTTCTTCAAAAGCCAGAGTTCAGCCAGCAGACCAATCGAACTCCACTATGTATCCATTGCCAGGCAAGTCCAGTTCTTGTTCATGTCCGTTGAGAATGATCCACAATTTCCCTCTTGTCTACAACCTGCATAAAATTGGAAATCTATTTTCTAAAGAGAAAGCAACTGTTGTTTTATTTTGATCGCCGGTTCTTGGGCGATGGCACAATGGGTGATGAAATCCTGGAAAGGTGCCGAAGGCACATCAGAAGGTGGATTTCATCACACGGGTTGTTTCACATAAGATTAATGCAATCAACGATCGATTATGCTTAAGCGCCGTAGCGAACGTGCAAACCACATACCCTGTATGGGCGGGGCTAAGCCAAAGTACCTTTGCCATAGGTCATACTCCCTCGGGAAAGGAAGACCTCAACAGTTGGATCCGGAGTATCAACTGTTGGGAAGGTAGCGTTAGCAGTTGGCTACCCACAATGCGTTGGACCCGTAGTGTCAACGTGAGATCGGTAGTCCCTGGCCTGTTGTGCGGGACTACGACATGGGGTATGACTGAGCGGACGGTGGAACGGCTTTGTGACCATAGGAGTGTAGATGAGGTTTGGCCACCTCAGTTGCACGACTATCGTCGTTTGTGGGTACAGTTGTGCACTTCTGCAGAGTGTAAAGAATTGTGGCTGAGTCACTCCATGTTCGTGGTTGGAACTGCAAACGCAGCAGGAAAGGGATCCATCGGGGATCCTAGCAGCCTGTAAGACATGAGATCGTAGTCTCTTAAATTAAAACTTGATTCTCTTACCTTCCGAAACTGCATTGCTTTTGCAGAACGTTGCCATTCTTAGTAGATAGTGCATCAAACACCTCTTTGCTATTCCTAGACTTGTTGAGTACCTTCTGTACTCATCTCTCTATTCTAATTCCTTTGATTAGACTGTGAGTCGACATCTGAGATGGAAGTGATCTACGTCGAGGTCGACGAAGAAGTTCCCAAAGAGCAAGCGCTGGGGAAGGAGGACGAAGGCGTCAACTACTACATTGACTTCTGCGATGAGAGCAACGCTGAATAGAATAATAGGTCGGGGGAGTCGAGAGTTGTAGGAAAGACTTTTGCTGTAGCCAGACGATAAATGGTTTTAAATTCCCCGTATTTTCGGGAATCAGTTTGTAAGACTTTGTATTTTGTTGCAAGTTGTAATTTTAGTTTGTAATGTATGGACCGCTGCGATGCTTCTGTGCGCTACTCTGTACGATGTATGGTGGACAAGAAGGCACTTCGTCTACAATATGTCGAAGACCGGCATATTATCCAGGAGGGTAGTATGTGGGTCGCCGCATGTTCTTTCTAAAATAATTTGAAAAATTATTTATTAAGATATGCATAGAAATTATAATTGACTTAAAAATTTTTAGAAGGCTTATATAAGGTGTTTAGGAATTTTAATAATAATTAGAATGGAATTTTGGTGAAATTGGTTTCACAATTTTCATTTGAGATGATGTCAGGTCAACATTGGCAAGTTTTTTATTTGAGTCAATCTTGAATGGTCTACATGCTGTAATGAGATGAAACACAATCACTTTATTACACATAAATTTTCAATGATTTCATAGTCATATGGTTATACAAAATGGGTCCTCACAAAACCTACCCCCTTAAAAGAATCTGGACCCATGATTCTCTAATGATTTGAAAAGAGAGAGGGGTATTTAGTTCGGAGCCGATCTTTGCACTCACATGTGGCTTCATCCTCGGTGTGGTTACTTCACTGGACTTTTTAGAATTTGATGGAGCGATGCCGAGTTTGACGATCAGCTCCTGATGTCCCACAAGTGCAAAGGGTATGTTGAAGCTACTTTTTAATAAGTATGAGTATGCTATCCATGAGGAGCGGAAGGAATGGGTAGGTTTGCTCAAGTATTGTCTCTTCGTGGTCCTGCAAATGTATTTGGAGGAGTAAAATGGCATGACAACGGTAGAGGTGTATATGATATGGAAACAGTTGTGAGAACAAGCAGAAAGTGAAAATAGAAATTAAAATGCAATATAAGTATAAACGGTTGTAATAATTAAGAAGGGGTTCTTGAGGGAAATGGTTTCACCAGTAACCATAGATAGATAGTAGATGACAACAATTTGTATAAATCATAATATTTATGAGAATAGAGCCATATAAAGATGTGCCTTGAACATTGGACACACAACCCTTGCAACCACTGTCTCGCCCCAATGTCCAATGGGCAAACAAGGTAATTAAGTTCACCTGTGGTAACGGTGTAAAGTAGATGGGTCTCTGTGAATCTCACACCTAGAATATCCGGGGGTTCAAGGTAGCTTTTGTCACCGTGGTACCTTTAATTACTTCTTGCCTAGGCGTTGACATCCTTCATGCCATGTAGGCAACATGGTGAACAGTCGACGTTCGTACACCACCATGACGAGCATCACCACAATCATATATCATAGCACAAATGAATTACTGCACCTCAATCACAGTTAGGTTAGGGCAACCCCATAACCTCAAGAACTAAATGAACTACTCAAGAGATCACAAGACATGAATAAAGTTCAAAAATTGAATATCATGGATTGAAATGTGCAAGAGTAATCTTAGAACGAAGCCACACACATAAAGTACGGAATGAACAAGTTCGTAAATCAATCTAGATGGAGAAGGTGGAAATGGAGATGATGATGGGGGATGATTCCTCAGTCTTCCTTGTGATCTCTCTTGATGGAGATGGCTGCCCTCTTGGTGTAGATCTGGTCTAGGGCAGTCTTCTTCTCTCTAGAGATGTATCGATCTATTTTCTTTCAGTTCTTCTCTCTGTTCAGCCTCCCCTGTCGCGTAGGAATGCAATCTGTATATATGGCCACCGCCACGAGGTAGGGTTTGATGTGGCGGTCTGGCTGGAGGTCAGTACGATCGAGTGGTACGGGCGGGAATGCATGTACCACTAGTCAGCAAACCTTTTGGTAACTCCTATCACAATGGGGTTTCTCTAGGGGTCTTCTCTCGGCGTGTAGATGACGTGTATATATTTAATTTTCCTAGAAAACCCTCTGATTTAATTGAATTCCCTTAATTATCCTCCATAAGAGCCTTAATCTACCTTTTAAGTGGATCTGCATCAAAACAACAGTAATTATTCTAAAAAGTAACTAAAAACTACAACTCATATGCAAGAAGTGGAATAAAAACATGTAAATGCACCCATGAACCTCCCCAAGCTTAGAGTTTTGCTCGTCTCCGAGCAAATACTAGCTTTGTGAATAAGATCCTCATGTTCAGAAAGCAACATATATGTCTAGTATATAAGCAAAAAAGATTAACTTAATAAAGCTTTTATGCAAACTAGGATATATGATTAAAATTGGTAAACACAATTATAGGACTATGAAAAACACAGTTTGTGAGCTCTAATGTCATATTAGAAATAAAAGTAACAGAGACATCAAGCAATATACAATATCATTTCTCATGTAGCAATTTATTAAGAATTGAAATAAAATAGTAGGGAGGGTTGCAAACCTCGGTTTATTCAACATCGTAAGTCTCCACTTTCTCCTTAGTTTCTCAAACTTTGAGGTACCTCTTTGAAAGGTATAATATAGCAAAGGAGCATGCAAGCTTGGTTTTTCATCTTAATCATGACCAAAGTAAGGTAGGGAACTCTAGAGCGCTAGTTGGTCCTTTTTATTCTTTGGTTAACCAAAGACTTTTAACATTGAAACATAAAAACTAGTTAGCAGGAAAACTTATCAATACTACTCTTTATTACTAATACCAGAGCATAAGGCTACAATTACCCTCAAGCATTGGACGAACTAAATCTCTATTGGATATAAATCCTCTCTTATATATTAAGGATGATGACAAACACTAATGCAATACAATCGAACTAAATGTGTTGCAAGAACGTAAATATGCAAACTAAAGATAGGATACAAAGTCTATATGGAACACTTCCCCAAGCTTAGAAGAAGCTAGGGTTGTGACCCATGTACCCAGATATTCAACGAGGCATGTTGCAGAGGTGATGATGCTACGCCTTTTTAACCTCAACTAGTTTGTAAGTGCAATACTCTAATGTCTTGTCGGAGCGAAGCACGTGGTCCAGTTCTGTATTCACCAATCTCTCAAATTGGGCTTTAAGCAGATGATTTGCATCCATGAGCTTGATGACAACTTCCCCTAGTCGGTTATGCTTGTCTTCCAATTATGCAACTTTCCTTCAAGATCCTTGGTCATCATCAAATATGCATCGATACCTTGAGTGATGGTGTCAATACAGGCGCGAGAGGTGGCTTCAAGGTCATTCACCCTTTTGCCAATATGCCCCTCTGCCGCCATAGTGTTGAATCTCTGCTCCATGATAGCTATCTTTTCCTCGGGAGATATTGGAGGCATACCAAGCACTCCCTGGCGGTAAGGGTTAGGAGGTACGAAGGATTGGCACAATGGTTCATATTTTGAGATGAGAGTTCTTCCTCCTCAAAACATTGCAACCCAATCCTTCATCACCTTTACCTCCCATGCAGCAGTAGGCACAGTATTTGCATCTCTCTTCTTGTTTTTCTTGTTCTTCAAGCCTCTAGGCTTGGGAACATTGACAACAAGATGTATGATCTGGGGAACGCCTCTTCTTGCTCCTTGATCGGAGCTTTCCTTTGGCATGGTGTTCTTCTCAATTGTTGCTCATCATCTTGAACTTGACTAGGAGCTAGTTTGGATCTTGGAGAAAAAGATGGCGGCTTTTAAAACCCTAGAAAAGATGGAGCTAGATTGGATCTTGTCAGTTTTATCTTCTTCCATTTTTTGCCACAAAAGTGGTTTGATCTTTTCATGAGAGAAAGATTAATTCTTGATACATCTCTTTTCGCTGCCTCTCTCTGAGGATAAATACACAGACCAAGAATACATTAAAAGTGGCTCAACTATGACAGTTATTATATCCAAATTAAAGTATTATATTCAACACATACCGGTAGAAAATAATGCTAGATATTAATTAGGGAAGTGGGTACTACCGTTCGAAAATAGTTGATGTTTTAAAAAGTGTGCGATCAAAATTTTATAACTTTAACTAGTAATATGTAAAAAATTATTTAGATTGATCGGGAGAAAATAACATCATCAAATTTTTCATGGAAAATTATTTTCATAAATTATTTTCAAAATATAATAATTTTATACCTAATTGCACGCTGGAGACTGTGCCCATGTCTAAAGTGACCGGTAATTGCGAACAAAGAGAGTATCTAAAATGTTTTATCTATTACTTCCACATCATATAGATACAACCTTAGATACTACTCAGTGAGAATATCTAATGTGAACTTAGAATATGAATGCATCTAGATTTTTGTTCTCCTCACTGAATTTTTGATTGGTTGTGTGCTGATGAGGTTCCACAAATTGTTGGAGTTTGGGATATGATACTGTATCCACATGTAGACACAATTTTTTTTTATCTCTTTTCATTTGTTTCTTCATTAGTTACACTTCCACTTCAGTTTCAATCCAACGTGGCATGGTTTAGATACAATTCTTGCGGATATAGAAGGAACAACACACTTATTTTACACGAAAATATGAAATATGCCTTATGTTGTGAACAAAAAATAAACTATATTTTCAAACAGAGGAGCACTAATTTAATTTAACTTATATAGGTCCTGACACTACTACAGGAAATTGCTATTCACTTACTGAACTTTTAGACGATTAATTTTATAATAAAAACAACATAGGTGAGGAGGAGGCCGATGACATGTTGAGGACGAGGGCGATGATGAGGCGATAGTGTGGTGTTAGGGTAGATGGCACCGGCATCGATGTGGAGGGCACTAGGGAGGAGGCCTCCGATGTGTCGAGGAGGTCGGCACAGGGTTGGTCGAGGAGGAGGGTGCAGAGGAGGCTGATCGATAGGGGACGTGAGGAGAAGAACATGTGCAAGAGTGATGGTACCTTGAGCATTGGGCGCAAGGCAAAAAGCTAAAGGGATATGAACTGGTGCACATCCCAAATGGTTGCCCACAAGAAACCGTTCCGGATGTGCGCACAACAAAAACTATTGGTTATAAGTAACCGTCGCAGATGTGCACACATCCCAACAGGTTGCTTACAAGGAACCATCGCGGATGTGTGCACAACCCAATCGATTGCTTACAAGGGCCCGTCGCGGATGTGCGCACATCCCAAATGGCTGCTTACAAGGAGCCGTCACGGATGTGTTGAGTAAATAATTTATCTATAATTACAAAAAGCCGTTCAATATGCTTTTAACTTAGAAAAAATTATAACTAATTCAACTAAATCTAAAAAATATGAATTATATACTAAAATTTTCAAAAATGAATACTATCTTTTCATACTATTTACAGTAATGTTTGCACTGTAGAGAAAATTTAAATAAATGAAAAGTTAATATATAATTTTTTGATTCATATATTTCCAATATGAAATATAATAAAAATCGTTAGATTCATATGTTACAAAATCAAAAGATCATGAATATTGAGATTCCTAGATTACGTAGCCAAAAGATTAGATTTAAGATTACATAAATATATTTTATTCTTCATTCACTAGCTTATTCCTTTGAATACTAGCCCTTCAGAGTGATCTTCGCATATGTAGCAAATTTCATCATGTTGTTGTTCTTCGACTTTTTTGCATTCTCCAATAGGTGGCAGGTTGCCAAATTGATCGTATTCATCCTCGTTAACAACATTCTCAATTCTGACAATTGTCCTTTACCCTACATAACTACTTTGTGGTGTTATATGTGAGATATTTTACATAGAATATTTAGGTAACTTGGGTGGCAAGTACGGGTTCATTTTTGTATGTGACGTGGTCTAGGTCGACATACGTGATGACATATTTGTCGACTTTCACATGTTTTAGATTGACCCATTAACATCGGAACAAGGGAATTTTAAAATTCTTGTAGTCATGCTCAAAATCTTCTGTATGATCCCGTAGTAAAAAATTTTATTGACATAATGATGTATTTCTACTTCATACACAACCACGATGGAAGGTTGAACATATGTAGAAGCACAAGTCAAGTGATGTGTCTGCTGCTTATGTTGCTAATGGATTTATTCCATCAGTATTTATTCCAAATCTTACATTCCTCAGATCCTGACTGAAGGATGGTTACTTCCTATTGATGTTTCTCCACTGGGCTGCATCATCAAGGTGTCTCATGTTTGTATCATTCTTACGCTCTCAGCATGCCAATGCATCAACTCGATCTCCTTTGGTTTGCACACATATGCTCCAAATAAAGAATTACAGGAAGATACCAAGAAACCTTGCAAATAATTCCTTTCATCACCTCATCGCCATCCTCACCATTGTCTGATCCACTCTTACGCTTGTATCAAGATGCTTTGCAGACCAGACATGAATGCAAGTCTATACACTCTTGTGGTACATGATACAGTCGTCTAGATATCTGTGTATTAGTTCAACTTTCATTCCCAGGAGACAAATAACCTACTTGGCTTTGTAGGTTGTCTTGGGAAACTAATTTCTCTCTAGAAGCATGTCAGCGGAGAGACCTAATTGTCGAAGATCTTGTCGGACCATCTGCTGCTTGTCTTCAATTTTAAAATTTCAAGTACGGATGATAATCTATAGTATTTGGCTTTGTAGATCAAATATAAAGGTTTCTTAGAATCCTCCAACAAGCCAATAATTGCTTATACCCTCCATCATCACGGTTCTCTTCTACATCACGTAGCATCTAACCCAGATTAGACATACTGTCAGCTCATCATAAGACATCTCATTATCAAAAGCACAATTAATAGCATCTGGCTGATTATCATTGATGGTGTTTGGCATATCGTTGATTTCCTCCTCCTGATATAATTATTACCTTCAGCTATGACCGGTTCTTCACTGTGCTTGGTCCAACATATATATCCTTTCATAAAACCCCTTTGTAACAATTGGTCTTTAATCTGCTTTGGGATCCCTCACTGCTTAGTATTCTTGCAATCAATGCATGGACAATAAATCAATTCTTTCCCCTTATTCTGCATATCCGTCACAACAACTCTTCTAAAATCAACAACACTACTACTGCATGCTTCACCAATACGACTCTCATTGTACATCCAACCTTGATCCATGTACGTTTATATTTAAAGAATCGATCATTAGTTCCTCACTTTACTTAATTACCACAATGCTAACTTAATTTTGAATATATGCATACAAATTAGAAAAATACAAACCTAACTAGAGGACATGTAAAGAAGTGCTAAATTTAATAGTTTTGAGCTCTATCATCATCTAATTGGAAAAACAATAATTCTAGACATGAGCTCAATCATCATCTAATCATCTAATAATGCCGAAAAGAATGTTTCAAACACATGCAACAATCTGAGTGCATACACATTCATACACCATTTGCATCAATATTTCCAAATACACCAATTTCGATGCATACACATTCATACACCAATATTTTCAAAGACAACAATCTCATCTATTATTTAAATCTTAGTGCATACAAACTTGTACACTGCATCATATATTTAAATCTCAGTGCATACAAATTCATACATTGAACAATCTCAAGCAAGGCATGCCAACAACAGTACCTACATTCACCAAATGAATATATATATATTTACTTTGCACCAACAATCTCAGTGCATGAAAGAGACACATTACATTTGAAGATTGAGCATCTTGAAGATTCGGGGGAGATGTCAATTGCTGATCTAGAAGAATCACACAAAAGAACTACTGGATTTGGTGCGAAATGGTCGGCGGAGGCGATGAATGGAGGGGTGAAGGAGGAGGAGAGCAGGGGAGCGGCGCTGGCGACGGGGATGCTGCAGTGGGAGCTGGCGGCGGGGCGCCGGATCTCGAGCAGAGAACGGACGCGGACGGAGGGTCGGGACGGCGGATCTGGATGGCGGCGCGGTTGCTGGCGGCCGAGGCGGGGCGGGCGGTGGCAGCAGGGCCGGGGCGGGTGCTGGCGGAGAAGGAAGAGGGCACAGGAGGGGGCTCGGCGGCGACGGCGGGTGGTTCGTCGGCAGCGGGCGACCACGGGTCCGGTGGGAGGTAGGGGGAGGCGGGAAGTAGGGCGATGGCGCGGCAACCTCGGGGACCGGCCGGACGAGGACCTCGGGACCCGTGGGCTGTTGAGGCGAAGGAGGGCGGGTGGAGGGTAGGGGGAGCGCCGGATCAGGGGCGGTGAAGGGGGGGGGAGGGAGCGGCCAGGCCGGGGAGCAGTCGGGCAGGCAAGGTCGGTGTGGCGGCGGGAGTGCAAATCCGGCGGAGGCGAGATGGCTTCGGGACTGGCGGGCGGATGCGGTGAGGACAACGACGGGAGCGCCGGTGGCAGGGGAGGACAGAGGAGCGGGAGCGCCGGCGACGGGGGGCGCGGGCGATGGGGGGTGCTGGCGGCGGGGTGCGCTGGGGTCGTGGGAGTGAGAGGGTGGGACGGGATGGGTGCGGGGTGGGGGGATGGGCTCGGGACAGGGGGAGACGGGTGAGGGCAAGGAATGGCAATTTGTTGTAATTAACTAACGAAATCTAGGGGTAATTTCAAACCTTCTTCCACAATAAGTTCGGAAAGCTGTTCTACCCCAGCTTCTTGCTTTCAATAGCATTTGAAAGAAGTTTTTTTTCCACCGCCAGCCCTTCTTTTTGGCTTCTGACTTCCTAGGGCCATAAGCCAGCCAAGAAGCCCAGAAGAAGGGGCCTAGATCTTTCTGGTTGTGGGCTAGATATTTAAGGTATAATATCCCACATGGTTCACCAAAAGAAACCGTTGCAGATAAGTGCCTCATCCGTCACGATTCCACAAGATAAACTGTCATGAAATATTACTTACGGTTAGCATGAAAAGAATCATCATGGATAAGCGCCTCATTCGCGTCGGCTCCGTTGTAACAACTGTCAAGGATACATTCCTTGACGGTTTCTTCGGGAACCGCCTCGAATGTTGCCTTATCTGTGATGGTTGCTTTTGGAAAATCTTAGCTCATACGGTTTTCACGAGCAAACCATTTAGGATATATTGCATCCTTAATGAATCTCTTGAACCGTCACAGATAAATGATTTTGTATGAGTGGTTCCGTACTAGCGGCTGTAATTTGATAGGGCATGAGCTACACCGCTATCGGTACTATTGTCGTGACCACTCAGGTGAACCCTGCCCTAACTCGCCGGCAGGTGGGGGCATGAATCACCGAGCAAATTGCAAGGTCAGAAATTTGACTTAGTCCTCAAATTTTATTAATTTTAGCTCCGATGTATACATGTAGCATAGCTAGTTGACAATTGAACGGAAAGAAAAATTCAAATTAGTCATCCTGCGCGACCACGTAGTGAAATCATCACGCATATGCGTGCATGATCGATGCAACAGGATACATCTAACGAGCCAGCTGCCTATAAATACGTATACATAATCACATACGTATTGCAACTGTTCCATATACTGAATGCACAAGCCTAGAACAGTACAACAGACATTGCTAGCCGGCGCCATGGATAGGCAAGACACAGCTGTAATGCCCATCGCGATCGAGTTCTCGAGCTGCCGTGGCGTCTCCTTCAAGCTCAGGTCCTCGCTGGCCAGGTCCTTCTCTCTCGACGCCGCCGCCTGTGCTGCCGAGCCGCCGCCGACCGTCCCGGACGCTGGCCGGTGGGTCTGGTTCCCTCCGCCTTTCAACCGTGATTACTCCGTCTCCTCCAGCACTTTCTATACGGCGCACAGCCGCGCGAGCAGCCACTTCTGCGACCTCGACGACGGCGACGACGACACAGACGACGAGTCCGCCGCTGCCGACGAGGAGATGGCTGTTGCCCTGGCAGCTGACCTGCTGAGCTCCAGCGCGTCGGCTAAACCTGTGACGACGGCGTCGTCGGTCCGGCACTCGAGGCTTAGCGTCATACTGCTCGACCAGGGCTTGTTCACCGTGTACAAGCGCCTCTTCGTCCTGTGCGTCGCGGTGAACGCGGTGGGGCTTTCTGTGGCGGCGGCCGGCCACTTCCCTTACGCCAAGCGGCACGCTGCCGTCTTTGCCATGGGCAACATCCTGGCGCTCACGCTGTGCCGATCCGAGGCGGCGCTCCGGGCAGTCTTCTGGCTCGTCGTTGCGCTCCTCGGCTGGCCATCGGTGCCGGTCGTCATCAAGACCGGCGTCACGGCGGTCCTCCAGTCCCTCGGCGGCATCCACAGCGGCTGCGGCGTGTCGTCGCTGGCGTGGCTGGTGTACGCGCTCGTGGAGGCGCTCGAGCACCGCGACGTGACGCCAACCGAGATAGTGGCCGTCGCGTCCGCCATACTCGGCTTGCTCGCGCTGTTGTGTGTGGCGGCATTCCCGCTGGTGCGCCACCTCCACCATAACGGTTTTCGAGCGCACGCACCGATTCGCCGGCTGGAGCGCGCTCGCGCTGCTTTGGGCCTTCGTCGTGCTCTCCGGCGGCTACGACCCATCGACCAGATCTTACGCCCGGCTCACCGTCGCCTCCCTTGCTAAGCGCCTGGAGCTATGGCTCACGGCCGCCATCACCTTCTTCACCTTCCTCCCGTGGATCACCGTGCGCCGCGTGCCGGTCACGGTCACCGCGCCGTCCACCCACGCGTCCATCATAACCTTCCAAGGCGGGGTCAAGGCCGGCCTGCTTGGTCGCATCAGCCGCTCGCCACTCTCCGAGTGGCACGCCTTCGGCATCATCTCCGACGATGGGGACACGCACGACATGCTCGCCGGCGCGGTCGGCGACTTCACCCGAGGTCTAATCTCGGACCCGCCAAGTCACCTCTGGGTGCGGGGCGTCCACTTCGCCGGGCTGCCCTACCTCATCAGCATGTACCGGAGAGTGACGTTGGTCGCGACGGGCTCCGGCATATGCGTGTTTCTGTCGTTTCTGATGCAACCGAGCTCGGCAGAGCTATCTCTCGTGTGGGTGGCCAAGGGGATCGACGCGAACTACGGCGAGGGGATGAATGCGATGGTGGCGAGCAACAAGATCCTTGCAGGGCGGGTGGTCGTGCACGACACCGCGGTCATGGGGCGGCCGGATGTCACGGAGCTGGCCGTCGGCGCGGCACAGCGGTGGAGCGCGGAGGTGGTAGTGGTGACGAGCAACCCGGAGGGAAGCAGGGACGTCGTGAGCGGGTGCAAGAAGGCCGGCATCCCAGCATTTGGGCCTATCTGGGATTCTTGACGTGAAGTTTAGAGACATATATGTCGGTAGAAGCATCCTGACATTAATTTTGGATATATAGACGACCGTCCCAACGATCAAGTTCTGGATAGCTATAGTAAAATTATCGAAACGAACTCACTATATGGTTACACTCCCTAGATTGGAGTAAAAATAAAAATAAATTTCAGAAACGAATCAGGTTTCAACTGCAACATAATCAACTTCCAACCTACGAAAAAAGAAGCTTTCAACTCTGAAACGACTAGCTTTCAACCACAAATAACCAACTTTCAACTGCACAAAATTGAGCTTTTAACCCACGGAATCAAGCTTCCTACCTCACAAAAACAAGCTTTCAACCCCATTAAATCGAGATTTCAACCAAATTTTTTTAAATCCAAATCAAAAATAGGACCATCCAAATCTGGGGATCTCCTCCACCTCCTATGACGCCGGTATAGGTGCATTCATTGTGAGATCATCCATCGAAAAGAGGAGACCGATAGGCCCCTAGAAGCTCCTAGTGTTTGGAGAAGAAAGAGGGAAGAGGAGAAGAAAATGACCGCTGTGCAGAATAGAAGAGGAAAGGAGAAAATGCATGCATAGAGGAAGAAGAAAGAACCGTACATGATAGGATAAGCAAGAAATGATGGGTGCGGTCCACATACATGGGTGTCTTGCTTGGTGTTGCAAACGAGCCGTGTTGTCTAGCGTGGAGTTAAAGCATAACAGGTTGTACTGTCTCATGTGGAGTCCACAGAGAGAGAATGACCACATGCCTGAGCTATCATATTAGAATTGACCGTGTCCACGGTTCATTGCTAAATATGCTTTTCAGTAACTTTATTACTTTTTATAGAATAAAATGCTTATCTATACTTCTCCGTCTGATTTGATTTAGTTATACCGGAAACCTTCTTAACTTACGGTCATTATGTTTGATAAAATGTCTCACGTATGATCACTATTTACATAACTATATGTTTTTTGTTGACCTGTCGACCGTCCACTGAGGCAACAACCAGCCAGCGAGGCACAGTTGACGTGCCATTCTCTCCCCGTTCTCTCATCTCTCCCAGTGCTCTTCTAGATCTAAGCCTAGGCGCAGCACCGGCTGATGCGGCTTGCCTGCTGCGTAACCGTGCTCCCCGTGCTCCCCTTGGTGCTCCCGCCCGGGGCTTTAGCTTATTGGATCTGGTCCAGGCGACGGCCCCTATCTTCATCAACCGAGGAAACACAAGTCCATGTTAACGGCACGCAAGGACCTCTACAAAATCGATGAACCTGTTACTGGCGCCGGTGCGGCCGCGCTTGGCGCGTCGGCGTGTTCCTCGTCGACGGCATCATCAACAGCACACCGGCGCGGTAGCGTGCGCTCCATCCATCGTCTCCGCTTCCGAACTGTAAAAGCGTGCTTGATTGTGCTTGTACGTATTGAAGGCTTGGAGCTACAAAAGTTCTTTTTTTTTAACATGCGAGCTGCTAAAGTTCTTGTTCTTTGGACGAACTCTGCTACCGCAGAGTTTCAATCGAAGGTTATGTGACCACGAAACACGAACGGCAGGCAATTCTCCCCCATGATGATGGCCTTTCTCCACATGGCTTACGGCGCCGACACCGCCCAGTCGTCATGATCACCGTTGCTGCGTCTAGCCTCCGGCGGTGACCTTCTTGGCCATCACAGCCGCTTTGCGGCTCAGGCTGGCAAGTAGGTATGCCTAGCTAGCACTGCCATCCTATAGTTAAGGCTGGCATAGTAGCGGAGCAGGTGGCAACGAGCTAAGCTGAGCCGGCTCGAGCTCGTCAGATTTCGAGCCGAGCCGAGCTAGACTCGCTAACACAAACGAACCAGAAATGAGGCTTGGCTTGAGCCTAGACGAGTTTCGAGCTGGCTCGAGCCAGCTCGCGAGCCTCCAAAGGAGCTGCGGCCTGAGAGGAAGGCGGGCGCCGCTGCACTGGGCGACGGAGGCCGGAGACCGGAGGCAGCGGCTGCTGGCTGGGGCCTGGGGAGGCGGGCGCTAGGGAGAGGCAGGTGTCGCCGGTGGAGGCGGGCATCGCCGGTGGAGGTAGGTGCTAGAGGCGAGCAAGCGCGGTGATGGCGGGTGCTGGAGGTGGGCACGCCGGGGAGGCGAGCAAGCGCGGCGGCGGTGGCAGGAACTGGAGGTGGGCGCCGCCGCAGTAGACGAGCAGGTGCAGCGACGGCGTGACCTGAGGTGGCGGCGGCGGACGCTGGAGGCGGGTGCTGGAGGTGGGCGCCGCCCGGGGAGGTGAGCAGGCGCGGAGGTGGTGTGACTTGAGGTGGCAGCGGTGGGTGGGTGTGGGAGCAGCGGGACTGTGGGGTGTAGAGGGAGTTGCCTAACTGCCTAAGCCCTAAGGGCGTGAAAATTGGCCAAGCACCCAAGCGGCTTGCGGATGGGGCCGAGCCAAACAAGCCCACCGAGCGGCTCGCAGGCCAGCTCAGGCTTGGCCCGTTTATCAAGCGAGCCAGGCGGGAGGCTCGGGCTCGGCTCGTTTGAGCACCGAGCCGAGTCGGGCTGGCTGGGCCGGCACGAGCTCGGGCCAAGCCTCGAGCCTCGGGCTTTCCTGCCACCTTGAGGCAAGTGTGTTCGGCACTAGCGATCTCTGGCCGCTAGTCGCTATACCACCATCTCAACCTCCTTCTGCTCCTCATCGTCTGCACTGGAGCACCGGTGACGACTCTGTCAAGCTTGCCTGCACCGGACACTGATAGAATTATCTTGTTGCATATTAAATCAAGAAATTACTGTCGGAGTCTGATTAGAATTCGGTTTTCTTGTCCGTATTCGGTCTAGAAAGGGGCTTGTAAACTCCTATATAAGGAGGTAGAGTCTAGCTATTGCAATCACCAGAAAAACAAAAAGAAATAGAAGAAAGCAAGAAGAAGAGGCACGTTATGAGCCTTGAGTCATAAATCTGTTTTTCCATCATTGTTTGCTGCGATAGCATGTTTCTCATCTAAGCTCCCAGAACCAACATTTGGTATCAGAGCCACCGATTGTGAGGCAAAGGAGATGGCTAATGATAGCGACAATGCCTCCATAGGCAAAAAGAAAGGCTCCGACGCTGCGAACTCCAACAGCAAGAAGATCACATCGTCAGAGGCTATCCCGATGCAATACCCGATGTTAAGCAAATCAAACTACGACATAGGGCTGTGAAGATGAAGTTGATTATCTACTCTTTAGGTGTTTTTGTCGGTGATAGAGGGCAATAAAGAAGATGCTAACGTGGAGAAAAATCAATATGCAATGGTCG
This sequence comes from Stipa capillata, assembly GCA_019208055.1. Taxonomy (NCBI): domain Eukaryota; kingdom Viridiplantae; phylum Streptophyta; class Magnoliopsida; order Poales; family Poaceae; genus Stipa; species Stipa capillata. Next base: position 281,760 of record JAGXJF010000026.1, on the reverse strand, counting down.
CCATCGCGCAAGCTGTCCTAGACTCGGTCTTAATGACCTTAGCCGAGTTTGAAACAGCGAAGAAGGCTTGGGAAGTTCTCCGAGAGATGGAGGTTGGTGAGGGATAGGTGAAACGGGCAAGAGCCTGTGTGTTGAAGTGGCAGCTCAACAAGATGGAGATGGAGGACTCCGAGTCGATCAGCGAGTACTTCAAGAAACTCACAAACCTAATGGGCGAGTTCCAGTCTTTTGATGGAAAAATTAGTGAAGCCGTGATCGTTGAAAAATTGTTCGGGTCGGTCATGGTGAAGTTTACCGCCATCATTGGCATGATCGAACATTTTGGAGATATCTCAAAGATGACAGTGTCCGAAGCTATTGGGAGGTTAAGAATCTTCGAAGAAAATAGCAAGAAACGTCACAAACCAAAGGAAGATGGTGAGAAGCTGATGTTCACCAGAGCGGAGCTAGATTCTCACGTTGCCAAAGCAAGAAGACAGGGAAGTAGCAGCTCCAAGAGAGGTGGCCGCAATGATAGAGGCAACAGCTGTGGCCGCTCCCAAGGTAGAGAACGTGGTGATGGACACGGTGATAACAAGTTCCCCGATGAAAGAAGGCCATGTGACTACAACAAATCCAAGGTTAAGTGCTTCAATTGCAACGAATATGGTCACTTCTCCAAAGATCGCGAGAAGCCGAATAGGAGAGAAAGAGCAAACTTGGCAAAAAAGGGTGATGACGAGCCCACGCTACTCCTCGCTAAAATCTGCAAGTTTGTCGAAGGAGTCGGCACGATCAGTCCGCCTGCTGGGACAGCGACAGTACATGGGATGACAAGGGAACCAACTCTGGAGGTGTTTCTACACAAAGACAAGGTGATACTGAAGCTTAGTAGCACATAAAATAAAGGCTTGGTAACTTGATACCGGCGCAAGTAATCACATGACCGGTTGCATGGAGAAGTTTGTGGAGCTTGAACGACCGTAATGGGATCCATCAAGTTTGGAGATGGCTTAGCTGTGGAGATTCAAGGAAGGGGCTCCGTCTTGCTCGAGTGCCTCACAGGAGAACATTACGTACTCACCAAGAACAGTTGCAACAATGTGATCAAAGGAGGTGTGATGATGATCTTGGATAAAACCCACAAGGCATTGGCCAAACTGAGCAGGGCATGGAACAGACTCTATGTTCTGAACATCGAGTCGGCCCTCCCGGAGTGTCTCTTAGCACGAAGCAATGAAGATGCATGGCGATGGCATGCCAGGAATGGGCATGTGAGCTTCCGTGCCCTAAAAAACTTGGTTCACAAGAAGATGGTGAACGGCATCCGTTGATTGATCATGTGGAGCATATCTGCGACGGTCGCTTGATTGGCAAGCAACACCGAAGTCCTTTTCCGTCAGAAGCAAAGTACCGAGCTAAATCCCCTCTTGAGTTGTGGTATGGTGACTTGTGTGGACCAATCACCCCTGCCATGCATGGCGGAAATCGTTATTTCCTTCTACTAGTCGATGACTACTCTCGGTACATGTGGCTTGCCCTCATCAAAAGCAAAGATGAAGCATTTGAGGCTTTCAAGAAGATCAAGGTTGCAGCTGAAATGGAGAAGGACCTAAGACTAAAGACATATGGACCACAGCAGTGAGTTCACCTCAAACGAGTTCATGTACTATTGCGAGCACTTGGGAGTTAGGCGTTATCTCACGACGCCTTATTCACCACAACAAAACAGAGTGGTCGAGCGGAGGAAGCAAACGGTGGTTGGCATGACGAGGAGTTTGTTGAAGAGCAAAGGACTACCAAATGTGTTTTGGGGAGAGGCGGTGTCTACTGTCATCTATCTCCTCAATAGGGCACCAACAAAGGGTGTAATCGGCAAGAATCCCAACAAAGCCTACTACGGCTGCAAGCCAAGTGTGGTCACCTCCACATCTTTGGGTGCGTTGCAGACATGATCAATCTGACACCACACCACTCCCAGCTCACTAATCGCAGCAAGCAAATGGTTCACATCGGCTATGATGCAAAGACGAAGGGCTATCACATGTTTGATCCAACAACAAGACGAGTGGTGGTGACTCGTGATGCTATTTTTGATGAAGAGAAAAGCAGAGATTGGAACACCAGTCCCGTGGTAGACTCACAACAACAAGATGATGGCTTCACGATTCACGACCCCCTACTAAAGAAGCAAGAGTTGGTGAACAAGGCGACGGTGCTGCTGCCCCTCCACCTGAAGGTGTAGTTCCTATATAGACTGGTGACATTGAGGCCGATGACATGGTTGATCAGGATATGGGATCTCTAGCGCCGATGGCGTCTCCACCACCGGTCCTCCATGAGTGTAGAGCAGCAGCAACCCCACAGTGAACGCCCGTGACACCAAGTCCAGTGCACTCACCCACGTCATCAACTTCGAAGTACCACAACGCGTATGAAGTCTCGACAAAATCTACGACACGATTTCTCCGATTCACATTGAGTACTCGGGGTTGTGTCTACTCAGAGCCGAAGAACCAACAAGCTTTCAAGAAGCAAGTGCTGATCCAAGGGGGAAGCAAGCCATGGAAGACGATATCGTGATCAAGAAGAACAAGACATGGACACTTGTCACGTTGCCACCAACTCACAAACCCATTGGCTTGAAGTGGGTGTTCAAGTTGAAGAAGGACACCGATGGGACGATCATCAAGCATAAAGCTCGGTTGGTGACAAAAGGATAGTTACAGCGACAAGGAATCGATTTTGAGGAGGTGTTTGCTCCGGTGGCTCGCCTTGAAACCTTGAGACTTTTGGTCACCTTGGCCGCATAGGGAGGATAGGAAGTGCATCACATGGATGTGAATATAGCATTCCTCAATGGTGATCTAGTAAAAGAAGTCTACATATCACAACCTCCTAGCTATGAGAAGAAAGGCGAGGAAGGAAAGGTCTTGTGACTTCACAAGGCGCTCTATGGTCTACGGCAAGCGCCCAGAGCATAGTACACAAAGCTCGATCGTTCCCTTGTCATACTTGGTTTTGAATGATGTCCACTTGAACACAGCGTGTACAAGAGAGCCTATCATGGAGTTGATTTGCTTGTCGGTGTGTACGTCGATGACCTAATCATCACCAGTTTAGGAGTGTCAAAGAAATCACCATGTTCAAGGATCAGATGAAGGAGCTATTTAGCATGAGCGACTTAGACTTGCTCAGATACTATCTGGGTATAGAAGTGACACAAGAATGAAGACACATCTCGTTGTGCCAATTGGCCTACTTTGAAAGCATTTTGGAGAAGTGTGAGATGAAGGATTGTAACCCCACACAATTTTCAATGGATCCATGAGTCAAGTTGAGCAAAAAGAGCACCAATCCTCTGGTGGATTCCATGCTATACCACAGCATCATTGGTAGCTTAAGGTATTTACTCCATACCCGTCCGGACTTAGCTTTCTCGATTGGAATTGTGAGTATATATATGGAAGAACCTACTAAGGAACATATGGCAGCTGCCAAGCAAGTGTTGTGCTATATCAAAGGCATGTTGGACTTTGGGTGCATCTACACAAAGGGATCCAATGAAGGGTTGCACGGCTACTCAGATATCGACATGGCAGGTGATGTGGATGACAGGAAAAGTACCTCAGTCATGGTGTTCTACCTCGGTATTACGGCATGTCAAGCAGTTTGGCTAGGAAGGATCCTAGCCGACTTAATGAAGAAGGTCGAGAAGGCGACATTGAAAATTGACAATCAATCCATAATATCCTGGTGCACGAATCTGGTTTATCATGAGAGTATCAAACACGTTGATACCCATTTCCATTACATAAGAGAGTGTGTGGAGGCAGGCATGATCGACGTCCAACATGTACGAACAGAAGACCAGCTCGTGGATATTCTCACCAAGTCTCTAGCCAAGCCGAAGTTTGTCGAGATGCGTGAGAAGACAGGAGTGCGAGCTATGAAGAGAAGGAAGCAACAAGCTTAAGGAGGTGAATGATGGAATTAATCTCGTTGCATATTAAATCAAGAAACTGTTATTCAAGTCTAATTAGAATTCGGTTTTCTTGTCCGTGTCTGGTCCAGCAAGGGGCTTGCAAACTTCTATATAAGGAGGTAGAGTCTAGCTATTGCAATCAGTAGAGAAACAAAAAGAAATAGAAGGAATCAAGAACAAGAGGCACGTTATGAGCCTCTAGGCATAAATATGTTTTTCATCATTGTTCGCTGTGATAGCTAGTTCCAAAATGAAAATATCGCCGGCATGTGTTCTTGCCGGCATGTTTCTGATCTAAGCTCCCGAAACCACTAGACACGGATGCGGCTGTCACGGATGTAGCGGCCCCAAGGCGCAGGACACATGGCGGTGGTGGTGTGGGCTCTGGACTCGGCCTCCGGGTAGTGGTGGAGAGACGATGACAATAGGGGTGGTGAGGTCTACATGGCTTGCCTTAATCACCCAGGAAGATCATCTCAACTTGCATTTGTAGGAAGATTTCAACTTGCATTTGTATCTAATTGGAATTGATCCAACGAAAGAATCACAATCTGTTGCGGGAGAGAATAATAGATTGCAGAGAAACCAACTCAAAGCAAAAGGAACACAATCTAATGAGATGGTCGGTGCGTGCGGTCGAAAGAGTAGCACAAGGACCGTCACTGCGCCACCGACCACAAGGAGGAGAAAGAGTGTGGACATGACGCAGGAGCCCACCGCGGGGGAAGAAGAGCATCAGTCCTTGTACTGAGCTTCTAGGTTATTTATACATTATATTAGATCACACGAAATTAAACTTCAAATCATAATTAACTAATCATTTGTATGTGATATTAGATCACAACATAGAGTTAAGGTTCATATCACCAATTGTTGATATAGCTTTCATATGAGGTGTACAATTATGAATATCTATGGGTTTTGGGCTATTAATTATTAAGGTATACCACATCCATGCCGGATAATGTTTAGACACAATTATGACATTTTATCCATTGTGGTCTATTACTAATAAGGGTCTACCAGATCAATGGCCAGATAACGTTTGGTTTTAGTTATGTGAATTTATCGATTGATCTGTTTAGGTGCAAAGATGAAGATTTATTGACTGTGATCTGTTTAGGTATAATTATGAAGATCTATCGACTGCAATCTATTTATGTACAGTTATGAAGTTCTAGCAGTTGTGATGTGTCTAAGTGTACTTATGTTGATCTATCGGCTGTGATTTGTTTAAGTATAGTTGTGATGATTTGTCAGGTGCGATATGTTTAGATACAGTTATGAAGATCTATTGGCTAGGTTATGATAATTAGAGTAGTAGTTATATGTCATTATGTCATCACTATTCTGCATTTGGACTCAGAGCTGCAACAAAGATGGTGGCATCGGTGGCGCCATTTCCAGCAAATTTTTGATAAAAGGTCCAATCTTAGTTTAATATTTGATAAATGTTCGGTCATATGTCATTGATATGTGGCCCTGAATTTTATCTATCAATGACATATAATGGAACATTTTATAAAAAATTAAACTCAGACGCACTACTAGAGAAATCATTTGTACAGACGGTTCGGTACTCCCGTGCAGTACGAAACAGTCGGTACAAATCAGGTTTGTACAGACGGTTTTTGAACCGTCTGTACAAATCGATTAGTACAGACAGTTCCAAACTAGAACCGTCTGTACAAATCGAGTAGTATAGACGGTTCTAGTTTGGAACCGTCTGTACTAGCACAGACGGTCCTAGTTTGGAACCGTCTGTACTAATCGATTAGCACCCGTCTGTGATGTCGTGTTATAAAAATATAACCCCTCACGCCATGTGCCCAATCCTTCAGCCGCGTCTCATCCCGCCGCCCGCGCAGTCCCATCCAACCGCTTGAATTAAATCGCACAATATGCTTCCAGCGGCTTTCGATCCCGCAACCTCGTGTTGTCTAGCAAGGGTAGTTGCCAGCTGATCTAGTCTGAGCATGCGATACATATGGGACGGCTTTCTTCTTAACTCATGCCTACGACTAAGCGGGACGCTTCTAGTACAGACGGTTCTAAATTTGGAACCGTCTGTACAAATAGCACAGACGGTTCCAAACTGAGAACCGTCTGTACTGTTAGATTTGTACAGACGGCTCCAATTTGGACCCGTCTGTGCTATTTGTACAGCCGTCTGTGCTGTAGCTCCAAGTGCTAGTTTGAGTCGAAATTCAACTCTAGTTTGAGAGGTTTTAGTAAAACAGTCATAACTTTCTCATACGAAGTCCGTTTTGGGTCCACGACCACTCAAATTGTAGCTAATGACGACGCGCATCTGAGGTGTACAATTATGAATATCTATGGGTTTTGGGCTGTTAATTATTAAGGTATACCACATCCATGCCGGATAATGTTTAGACACAATTATGACGATTTATCCGTTGTGGTCTATTACTAATAAGGGTCTACCAGATCAATGGCCAGATAACGTTTGGATTTAGTTATGTGAATTTATCGATTGATCTGTTTAGGTGCAAAGATGAAGATTTATTGACTGTGATCTGTTTAGGTATAATTATGAAGATCTATCGACTGCAATCTATTTATGTACAATTATGAAGTTCTAGCAGTTGTGATGTGTCTAAGTGTAGTTATGTTGATCTATCGGCTGTGATTTGTTTAAGTACAGTTGTGATGATTTGTCGGGTGCGATATATTTAGATACAGTTATGGAGATCTATTGGCTAGGTTATGATAATGTATGGCTATAATTCGTTTAGATATAGTTATGAAGATCTCGATTGTGATATGTTTAGGTAGGGTTATGATAGTGTATGGATTCTGATTTGTTTAAATACAGTTATGAAGATCAATTAGTTGTCATCTGTTTAAGTATAATTATAAAACTCTATTGGCTGTGATCTATTTAGATAGAATTTAATGATCTGATTTACTGATAAAAAAAGACCCACCAAATTAGTGGCTAAAAGGCTTTTTCGAATTTTAAACATTTTTGTCTTTTTTAACCTAACTTTCAGTATATAATATATTTTAAAATTTTTAAGTAAAATTTATAAAATAAAATAATATGAAATATTTTTTATAATAAATCTAATAATATTTATTTTTACATGTACGCTTTATAAATCGCCATCTATCTCCAAAACTGGGTGAGAGAAACAAGTTAAGGTAGAAATAGAACAGGCTACTCATGTGCTGACAGATTTTGGTGGAGGGATCAGCCAATTTTATAGCATACCGCCACCGACGTTGCCTTCCCTCGGAACTCACGTTGCCTCTTTATCCTCCTTTCGTGCTGCTAATGAGTGATGACGCCTCTAGTGACCAGTCCTTCCACGAGGATGAAGTAGACCCCGCCGACGACCAGACCAGCAACAATGAAGAAAACTTTGTCGATGACGAGGAAAAAGAAGAAGAGAAAAAAGATAAGACCCGAGAACAAGTACGGGGGTGTATCATACCCGTGGGTGCGGGTGCACCTACAAATCCCTAGCAAGGTTAGGGTTTTTCGTAGTGACGCAACCGAGGGCTGAGAGGCGAGCCGACCACGCCGGCGGCAGCCTGATGCGGAGGATGATCCTCCAGCTTGCCGGCGCAAACGTGTCACCGCCTCTGTCTCGACCGGTGGATCTCGAAGCTTGGGCCGTGGAGATACAAGAAACAAGAATCGCTTGGCGAGGGACGCGAGCGAAGGCGACAAAGGAAGGAATGATGGGTTTGGCGAGGGGCGCAGATCTACATATGGCGCGCTGGAGTCCAATTGGAGCTCGGATTCGGAGTTGATTGATTGATCGGCAAGGAATTAACGCGTCCATTCTGCTCCGAGTACGATTCTGCTCTGCTCTGCTCTTAGGAGAAGATAAACTCTGCTGAGTTTGCTGGCGCTGGAAGAAGCAGAGCAGCCAGGAGCGTCTCGGCGCCGTCGTCTGGGCCTTGCACACCTTGAATGGCCCAGTTTAGTTTTCTAGAATCCGAGAAAGAGAGAATATTTGGCCCAGTTTAATCGCTTTCCTTTTTTTTTGGCAACCATTGTCAACGGCATCTGTAATTTACGTGTCTGTCTTGCGGTTATTTCGTAGATATCACACGTGCGTGCTCACACAATGTCTTCTAAAAATTGGATTTGTAGAACTTAAAGATTGATGAAATCATAATGGACAATAAAAAAAATTCCATCTTAAAATGAGGAGGAAACCTGAGATTTGATCCATGATGTGAAAGAGAGATGACTATCTCCACCAATCTTTCAAGAATATGCTCGATTCTCTTCTCGCAGGCATTTGTAACATGCTTAGCGATTTGTTGAGCTTTTTTGGGTATTTGTAGGCAACCTGAAGAACTTGATGTTATTGATGATGTCGTGGGACTTGGAAGCCAAGTAAGACTAGTTCGGCCTTTCTCAAGTCGAGCATTTCGATCGCTGTAAGTCATTGCCCTGCGATAACTTACATTTACACCAGAACACATACGAACAGGTACGACGAAAACAGTGAAAACAGGGAATCAACCGCGTACTGCTACATTCTTATATTATTCTAAAAGAAAAATATACTACCACTAGTACATGATATTTGTCATTGACACACTTAGTGGTAATATACGGTAATATGAATTAGTACATATGTTGCATTAGGAGTCAATTATATTGAATTAGTACATATGTTGAATTAGTACATATGTTGCATTAGAAAGTTTTATAATTAGAGTAGTTGTTATATGTCATTATGTCATCACTGCTCTGCATTTTGACTCAGAGCTGCAACAAAGATAGTGGCATCGGTGGCGCCATTTCCAGCAAATTGTTGATAAAAGGTCCAATCTTAGTTTAATATTTGATAAATGTTCGGTCATATGTCATTGATATGTGGCCCTGAATTTTATCTATCAATGACATATAATGGAACATTTTATAAAAAATTAAACTCAGGCGCACTACTAGAGAAATCATTTGTACAGACGGTTCGGAACTCCCGTGCGGGACGGTTTTCCGAACCGTCTGTACGAAACAGTCTGTACAAATCAGGTTTGTACAGATGGTTTTTGAACCGTCTGTACAAATCGATTAGTACAGACGGTTCCAAACTAGGACCGCGAGTAGTACAGACGGTTCTAGTTTGGAACCGTCTGTACTAGCACAGACGGTCCTAGTTTGGAACCGTCTGTACTAATCGATTAGCACCCGTCTCTGATGACGTGTTATAAAAATATAACCCCTCACGCCATGTGCCAAATCCTTTAGCCGCGTCTCATCCCGCCGTCCGCGCAATCCCATCCAACCGCTTGAATTAAATCGCACAATATGCTTCCAGCGGGTTTCAATCCCGCAACCTCGTGTTGTCCAGCGAGGGGAGTTGCCAGCTGATCTAGTCTGAGTATGCGATACATATGGAACAGCTTTCTTCTTAACTCATGCCTACGACTAAGCGGGACGCTTCTAGTACAGACGGTTCTAAATTTGGAACCGTCTGTACAAATAGCACAGACGGTTCCAAACTGAGAACCGTCTATACTGTGAGATTTGTACAGACTGCTCCAATTTAGACCCGTCTGTGCTATTTGTATAGCCATCTGTGCTGTAACTCCAAGTGCTAGTTTGAGTCGAAATTCAACTCTAGTTTGAGAGGTTTTAGTAAAACAGTCATAACTTTCTCATACGAAGTCCGTTTTGGGTCCACGACCACTCAAATCGAAGCTAACGACGACGCGCATCTGAGAAAAAAAATACACGTGTATACATTTGTACGCATCTTGACCCTCAAAATTCGGCTTCTAAGTAGGAGTTTTTCGCTCCGAAAGTTTTTACATTACTTTTTTTGATCTTGCGGAGGGCATATCTCCTTCACCCGGATTCCGAATTGGGTGATTCTTATTTCCCTGATTAGCTTGAGTTGAGGACTTGCTTTCCACCTTGATCCCAGCTTCTGCCGAGTAATTTTGTCCGGGCGCCGTTTTCAAAATCTTCGATTTCAGGTTGGGATTTCCACTAGTTGTTTCGTCGACTTTCTCGGAATTGGCTCAAAATTTCTGGAGACATAGAGTTTGGCCTCCCGCTCACAGCCATGAAAACCGTTTGACAATCGGAGCTGTCAAACTCCCCCCCCCGATGCTGCCACTTTCCTGCCGCGGCAAGAAAATCTACAGTTTTTGCTGCCGCGGCAGTAGAGATCAACTAGCCTTGCTTCATCTATTTGTACAGAATCGTCTGTACTGTTCGATTTGTACAGACGGTTCCAAGTTTAGAACCGTCTGTATTGTTGGATTTGTACAGACGGTTCCAGTTTAGAACCGTCTGTATTGTTTACAGATTTGTACAGCCGGTTCCAAACTTAGAACCATCTGTACTGTTTGATTTGTACAGACGGTTCCAGTTTGGAACCGTCTGTACTGTAGCGTCCCGCTTGTTGGGAACCGTTTGTACTCATTTTCTCAGACGGTTTTCGTTTAGAACCGTCTGTGATACTATTTGTACATACGGCTTCAAAAAACCGTCTGTACAGGGGCGTCCCGTTAAATAAATTCTGTAGTAGTGACGGAGTGTTTTATCATATCTCTCGAATATTATTCCTTTTCTCGGTACGAAAAACCAATGAAAACCATTACACTTTTATAAAGAGTGTATTCTTAAGGTTTCCCCGCATTTCTAATTCATTCTAGATTTCACGTTCAATAAATTGTAGTTCGAGCTTTCCAAAGTTGCTAGCTCGTGCAGACACAAGAGATCGATGACTAGTTTGATGCCATTGAATTTACAAATTATATGACGAGGATGAAGAAATGGTTGACTGGTGAGACGCTGAGTGTGGGGCATGGCTGCTTGTTGTTATGACTTACGATGTTATCTTTGTTTAGGGGAGATGGCTGCTTGTTGTTATCTTTATTTATGGGAGATGGTTGCTTGAGTCCTTGTTGCTATTATTGTGTAGGGGAGATGGCTGCTTGTTGTTATCTTTATTCATGGGAGATGGCTGCTTGAGTCCTGGCTGCTATCTTTGTCTTAATGTATGGATATGTCAATTCTTATGCGTCATACTAACTCCCTGTCATTCTATGGTTGCATTGTATCAGTATGGACTATGGACTATGGACTTTGCAAGCTATGGACTTAGAATTATGGACTCGTCACTTGTTAAATTTTTATCTCAGATGGAGACGGGCAGATGGTTGTTGTGTTGCCTGCTGGACGTTGTCTAGCTGCCGTGCGTTTGTGCCCTGTGCAGTTGTGCGTAGCTGTCTGACGACTATGTTAGTTGACACTTAATGTATCAATATGAGTCACAGTATCGGCATGACAGTAATAAATTGTAATTATCATGTTATGTATCAGTCAGAGCATTAGTACTGATCACCCGATGGTAAATATATTTCTGCGTTACGCGCGTATTATCCGTCTCATTTTGTCTTTTTTGATCCGATCTCTCCTCGTTCGCGTATCATGTCCCTATTCTAAAATACTCTATTCTTATTCTAACCAGCTGTTTTATATCGGGCTCTTAATCCGAGAAAAAAATATAAAATAAGATATGATAAGAGCAACATCTGATCAAATCTGCTCCCTGTTTATCTGCTGAATTGGTCGAACGCACATATAAGAAAATGCTTAAAAATATGTCGCGAATTGGAACGTGGATCATGTAGAGTTGAGAACCACCACTGGATGGGTGCGGAGTTATGGAGATATAACTCAACCTATTAGGGTTTAAATTTTGACGTTCATATTTACATATACACAGATAAGTTCAATAAGAATTTAGTGAGATTTTTGAATTTATCACCGGTCTACATCATTTGCATATGTGTGTTTTTATTGTAATCGAAAAAGAACACATGAAGAGTTTTAATTACTGATTCCTTCCAGCAATGAACTTAGGGAAACACTACAAAATGGCATGTTGATTACAGGATTTTATCCTCCTAACATCTAACCCTTCATTTTAGTACCATTCATCCAACCACCCATCTTCTCCTCTAATATCCCCCAATCCACCAATTGGGGTTTCATCTCTGTCCATATCAAATTCTCACTGTGTGCACACAGGAGGAGCAACCAACCACACTACCGGTGCTGAGCCCTCGCCATCCCCCGTGCCGTTGTTCCCGCCGGCGAGCACATCTACCTCGGAGAAGACTCCATCAAAAAGGATCACCGGATCTAGGATGTGCAACTACTTCTGTTCTCGTGCAGGAGAGATCCGAACTCAATCCATGGTGGCGCCTGCGTGCCTCTTCTCCATCATTGTCATCGTGGCCTCCTCCCTCGCTGTGGGGGGCGGACGGCTTCCGGTCACTCGGCGTTTGGGAGGACGCAAGGCCACCACGGAGGGCGACGCCATGGACCTCAAGGCCACCAATTTCGACGCCTTCCTGTGTCACCGCCCACGATGCATCTTCCGCCATTGCCACTCACGCTGCAAGTCGTGGAAACAAATTATTATTGTATATGAAACAAAGTTTCGTTCTATAGGAAAAAAAATGCTCGGATGAATGAAATATAAACAAATTAGCCCAAATGAACAAAACATTAGTTGTTGTAGTAGTTTGACAAGTTTATTGCACAAGTTTAGTAAAATGTTCTTCTCTCATTACGTAAATGTTTCCACGTTGCCATAACAGAAGGAGACCACGATGCCAAAAATCTAGTGATTTGAATCATAAGTTCCCCAAAAATCCAGGATTGTGCTGTATACATTCCATTGGTTCGAAAATTTTATTGGGCAAGGTTTAGTAAAGTGTTTTCCTCTCTCTATGTAAATGTTTCCGTTGTTGCTATAACAGAAGGACCCCACGCTATGTATTGCATACAAACAGTTGTCCATGTCTCATATGGTCACTGTAGTTGTTTCCTATAATCACTAAAATTGTTTCCCTTAAATTTTGCTAATCCCGTTTGTTGCTAATGTTTAATATCGGCATGCCAATTTGTTGTTGAAAATTTAGTTTTTTTTTAGGGAAATAATTTGCCTGTCTATTTCCCATGTTTCATATTGTCTCCAAATTTGTTTCCTGCAAATTAACGATTTGTTGCATGCATAAGATTAATCCCCTTGTTTCCAATCCTGTCGTCCATCAAAACTCCATCGGATGGCTACCTCCTATGCCTACAAATGGCTAATATAGGTATGCCGATTTGTAGCGGTCGCCATAACTTATGCCAGGTTCTTGCTCCTTAGTAAATTGTCAGTTAACATTACCAAACATATAGTCACAAACTTGAATCGGTTAGCATGCTGAAGAGTTTAAAAAGCAAGACTTTCACTGTATTTGGTAACAATGGCATGATCAGCCAGCATGAATTAGTCAATCTTGATCTGAAGCTTATGCAGCTGTGCTATGATGGGTAATAATTAATTGAGATTATTCTTTTAGAAGTGAATAATTGATATTTTGGCATCTCAAGTTTGTAAACAGGAATCTTCTAAGCATCTAAGCATGACAGTTTTTCTCAACACTTGCACTCATGCATTCCTCCCACCATAATTATATCATCCTTCAACTTCTCCACACGTCCCAGGCGGAGACGCACATCGCTGGCGCCATCGTGGCCCCTCATCTCTCCTGCCCGGTGCTTAAAGCCCCCTCCTCAGTCATCTCGGGCCCCTTTTCTTCCTCCTCCGTCTCCATCCGAAACCCTAGCCTCCCTTGGTCGTCGGCGTTGCTCGAAGTTTCTCACCGGCGAGAACCCCGCTTCTCCAGCAGCTCCATTCCCGACGCACCGGTGAGCCTCGGGTTCCCTTTCCTCCTCTTTTAGTTTCCCAGGAGCTCCTCTCCCTCTCTAACCCTTCTTCCCTTGCATGCGCATTTCGGATCCCCTCGCCAGGGGTGACCTCCACGCCTCAGCTACCGTAGTCGACGAGTTGCTTCACGCCTCCCTGACGCGTGGCCAGGACCCGAACGAGCTGCCCCAGACCTCGTGGAACTTCCCTCATCTGCACCGACTCCCCATTTGTCTCCGTTCCGCCGGAATTGCTCGTCGCCGCTCTCCACCTTCCTCTACTCCGGTGGCTTCTCCATCGGCAGCCCTCACCGAGCCCAGCACCAATACCACTTCCCGTCTCCCCAGGGTGAGCCCCTCCTCTACTCCTCTCCCTCTCCGACGCCCTAAGACTCAGCCCCCCAGCTCCCCGCACACATGCACGTCTCGGCGAGCCCCGTTGGCATGCCTCATCACCCGATCAGTCGGTCTGACTGGCTTGTCAAGCCGCTGCAGCTAGTCTGACCTGCCCCGGAGTACTAGTCTGACCGGATCACCTGCTGTATGACCCTTCGACCCCATGTCTGAAGATCAACTAAAGAAAAACTAAAAAGAGAAATAAAAACTTCCCTATGGACCCCGCTAGTCAGTGGCTGAGGTTAGATTAAACCGAGTTACGATGTCATGGCACCTGGGTATCGTCAAGCAGGACAAAGCTAGCCCTTTGGACATAGGGTGGGCCGGGCCGACAACTCGGAGTCCGACTTCTACACGAGGGCGCCTCATCGACTTAGAGTACAAGGCAGGGATAAACACTTATCCGGCAATCTCAGATTCTGTTGTAACTAATTAGGAAACCAATCTGTTAGCCGATTAGGACTCTTGTAACCCTACCCCGGTCGTCTATATAAGGCCAGGTAGGGATCCCCTGATCAGTGAGTTCTCGTAAGCTTTCATACGCTCTCATATTCTCATACACACAAGCCCTAGCAACCTTGAGATCTGTTTTTGAAGGCTTGCGGCACTCGGGATTCGAGCAATACTAGCCACCAAACACAGGACGTAGGGTATTACCTCTCCTTGAGGGCCTGAACCTGCATAAACTTTGTCTCCCGTGTGCACCCATCTAGAACTACTGTGCTCACGCCGCCCCATATTCATTATTGCCGGATATAAACACCGACACTGAGTATAAAAAATTTAGTATATTCTTTACTGAGAAAAGACAGGAAATGATTTGAATTGCTAAAATCTTGTAAAAATAAAATAACCATAGCTCCAACATATTGCAAATTTTATATATCTTTGCTCAGGACAACATGTACTATCCACCAAAAATAATTTCATTCATGTTCTGTTGCTAGAAAATTCTGAAATATTTAAAATGCTTTAAACCTTGTATGATTTATCATATTGTCTAAAAGTTATGAAATTTTGTGGCATAATCAGTAGGATACTCTATCAACTAAAAACAACCCCATGTATACTACTGTCCAGAAAAAATTTCTAATTAAAACAATTAGTCAAGAATTGGTTAAATGTGCAAATCTTGGTTAGAAATACATATCTTCTAATCTATAGTTCCAAGAGACATGTAACCAATTGCAAATGTCTTCAAATTTAAATTGTCATCCACTGAAATGCATCTCATGCATAATTCATGCCATTTCATCATGAGTTCTTATTTATTTCCCATATGTTCTTTTGTCGTCATTTTTGCAATACATTAGAAAACAGTGATGAGGGAGTGGAGCCTTATTACCCTGAACTCCAGCAAGGGCTAGAGGAATACACTAAACCATTCAAGCTGAGCTTGCGACGTTGCCATGTGTATTTACAATTCCGTTCTTAATGCTATGTTATCCTATCTCGTTGATGTTGTTAATGTCTATGCAATGTTGGAATTATGTTTTGGCATGCTAAGGATTAAATTGCTATTTTAATCCACTTGAACCCTAATTAAAAAAATTCTGTTGTTAATGCTATTTTATCAGTGTCACAGTGGCATCACAATAGGGCTCTACCTACCAACCGGTGAGTACTGATCATGAGAAGACTACGAGTGTGGCTCGGTGGATCTTGCTCACATGGGGCTTTGCAACCCCCATGTGAGGAACCCAAGGACACTTGGGAGGGCTGTCGAGTGATCAGTATCTCTTTGTTTGAAATGATGAATAGGAGACTTGAACTTGGTTCGTATAGTTTGTTGATATTGAATTCTGATCTAAACTTGGTTCGAATAATCAGCTAATGCTCCTCATGGACTAGGATTATGAAAACTGCTGCTTGGGCTATTTTGATTCATGTGAATTCCATTGATATGTTGATGAACTCCTGATGTTGATACTTAATTGTTACTAGCATGCTATGGTAAGTTGTTCTTACTTATGTCAATGCCATGTTAGTTTTATGTCGAAGCATGACTAAGACTTGTGAGTATGATTGTACTCATTGTTAGTTGTTATTGCATGCGTAGGAACATGTGAACCCTTCTTCGACGAATATTTCGAAGATGATGTTTAGTTGGTTATCTCTGTCAGCTTCGTTGGACTTGTGGTTATGTGTGGGTTATGTTGGATCTAAGTGATACTAGCTTGTATCAAGGGTTAAACCTTTCCATTTCCGCTGTTTAAGTTGTTTGCTACTTAAGACCTTTGGGTCATTATCTGTAATCTATGTAACTTCCCAAACATAAAGGATGTGAACTACTATCTATTTAAATCCCTCTGTAGAGCTTGTGCAATGATATGCAAGTTATTTATTACGTCACTTCATACATAGTGTGTGTATGGTTGAAATGTATGGAGCAGCAGTAGAGAACTGGCATCAATCTTTTGCTGCGAGTTTTGCTATCCTTTAGTTGAGTGACCTGCTAGCTGAGATGCATTGGCCGGCTAGGCAGGGTGTGACTTTCTGTGTCTGGTGTTTGGGTTACCCAATAATTGTGCTTCGGCCAATTAGGTTAGTGTGTGGGCATAAGAACCAGGCTCCTCTAAATGATGGTGAGGTTCGACACTGAATATTGGTACTAAGGCTCTATACAAGTGTTTGGAATTATATTTGACTTACTAAATGATATTCATTTCTGGCTGGCTGGACCAGCAATGAGACATATAACCAGGTAGTCAGGTGGAGTTTGTATGCTGTGCTGGTTCGGTGTACTGCTTCACGGGGTGCCGCATGACTTTTAATTTCTGCTAATCTTAAACACTAACCTGAGACTCTATGGACATAGAAGTTCTTGTATATATAATCGTTTAGCCAAATCACCAAAAATATTAGAAGATAGGCGCCGCAAACATTGACTTTGCTTACTTCTGCTAAGTTGGAATCTTTTAAGACAAAATTAAGAGCAAAAGAAACAATATGAAAATATTGGGTAGAGAAGTCAAAGCTTATGTTTCTAATATTCAAAAAATTGTGACTCATAAAAAAAATAATACATGCCTAGAATATTTCCAAGACTAGGATCTAAGATCCTCCTTTTGTTGACAAGAAGATCCTGTTCGCTTCAAATGAGTTGTTGCTTTAGTGTTGTGTGGCGTACCCGGTTTTAAGGCCGGATACTCCCTTGTGATTACTGTACCGGTCCCTGGATCAGTAGCCGGTACACACAAGTTAACATGTATATCATTGTCATACATACGAATATCTGTATACGCTACGTAAATAGACCGTCAAGGTCAAATGTCTGATACCTGTAGCTCAACGCCTATAAACTTGCAGCGGAAAAGTCAAGCGGTGATGTGGCCCATCAATATGCCATACCCGACAGGCAACTGACTGGGATTACGCCCTAGCTTTCGCGATCGTAATCGTATCTTCGGAATTGATGTCTCCTTCGTCTGGCCAAATCAACAAGCTAGGTGAGTACATGGAATGTACTCGCAAGCTATTCCCTCAGGAGAAATATACGGCATTATAGCATGCAGGGTGTGAGTCAAGGGAACAGCTCTATCCTATGTCCTATCTAACGGCCGTGCTAACTAGGGTTTCCTATAGTCAGTATAGCTCTGATACCAAGCTATGGCATACCTGGTTTTAAGGCCGGATACTCTCTTATGATTACTGTACTGGTCCCTGGATCAGTAGCCGGCACACACAAGAACTTGATAACATCGTCATACATTACCGAATATTTTACAATACAAGCCATTATGTCCTTTTAACACAATATAGCCAATTGGCTTATTCAAAGTCTGCAGCGGAAAAAATATAGGAAATACGTAGATAGAGCCCATCAATATATCTCTCCCACAGGGAACTGACTAGGAAAACATCCTAGCCCTCGTAGTCGCTATCGTCGTCGTCAGAGGAAAACTCTTCTTCTTCGCCTGGCCATATCAACAAGCCAGGTGAGTACTTGAATGTACTCGCAAGCTATTCCCACAGGAGAATCAATACGGCAATAATTCATGCAAGGAATAAATCAAGGAATAGCTCTACCCTATGTTGCTTGTTGTGCGGAAATGTAAGTTTTAAATTTAAATACGGGAAGATTCAAAAGTAATTTTATAAACCAGAACCATTCCAAGTACAAAACTTTTCTTGAAGTAGACCCGGCTACCTCCTTTTTATCACTCATGATAGCTCAGTCCATACTACCCCGGGCAGTATGACTAGCTTTCTCATTTCATTGCTCAGCTCGTACTATCCCGGATAGTACAACTAGCCTTCTCAACTCAGTGCTCAGCCCGTACTATCCCGGATAGTACGGCTAGCCTCCTTCTCCAACAATTCCTTGCTACCAGCCTTGTAGCATAAATTGCATTCTGTGGACACATCATGCCCATGTCCTTAATCTCTTTCCTGGGTTTTCACAAACAAAACTTGGTCTAACCAGTGTGTGGCCTTGCCAGTTCATGTCCATGACCGAGGACGCGGCTATTCGAATAGTTTTTAACACTCTGCAGAGGTTGTACGGCTTTACCCACAAGATGTAAGTCTCCCTTGTTGCCATGGCCAAATGAGCACTCTTCACGAGGAGTACCGGCAGGGTTATTACAACGAGACCTTCGCCCGCTTCCATACTAGAGCTGGACCCGCTAGGTGGGTAACCCCAACTTTTGCGTCCCGGACCAAAAATGGGACTCCCCATCTTTGTGTTGCATCAACACCCAACCGCGCAGCGGTGGTGGATCTCTAGGACTTTAACCGCCTAGTCACGTACTTCCTACTTCCCATGGGTCCATACCCTAATACTTGCCGGGGTACCGAGCCAAGTCCTTCCCATAAAGGACATGTGGACGTACGGTGAGGAACTGGTTTAGCGGCACTTAGGCTCGGTCCTTAATTGATTCCAGCAAGACTCCATTTTTTGACTCCATGTTTGTCCCGGACGACCATGCCACCATCAGGTACTCTATACCCCGAGCTACCCTTAGCATTCTCACCCGAATCAAAATCATCTCCAGTTTTATTTGGGGGTTTTGACAAAAATTCCCTTCCAATGTCACCTCGGATAACACATGCTATTCTGAGGGCTTTATTTCCCATGTCCCAAAAGGGGTTTGTGTAATTCGAACAAAAATTTAGTCTTTGACTACGGCAGGTCTAAACCTGGCTAAAGCCTATAGTCTTAATACTTTTGTCGATCGCAGGACAACCGACTAGTATACCTAGGGTTACAAGGAATTGGATTTTTGGACCTAAGTCATATGCAACTGTAGGGTATAGCTAGATTTACATAAAATACCGTTAATTTTCACATAGCATGCAGAGTTCACAAATAACATAATTAGTTTTCACACATATGGGATTCAACATGATCAAAGTGGGAATGCTTGCCTGGCAGTTCTTGCTCTTTTCCCTGTCGTGGGGGTGATTCTGGGTCCTCCTGACGTACGTACCTCACTCCGTCAACTACACGTCGGAACATCGGCGAATAAGAAGCAATCCAAAACAACTTCAACAAAATAGATGATATGCATGTTCAGAAAGGAGTGGTGTTAATAAGGTGGGGTAATACAGGCTTTGGTCGAGTTAGGGTTTAGGATTTTGGATGACGGTTCGCCGTTCCATCCCAAAGGTTATCAAATTTTGGGTGGCTCGGGACGAAGGCTGGGGAAGTATATGAGAGCTCAACTTAGTGGTAGGGGCTCGAGGTTCCAGAGCTTAAGTCTACGAGCACAAGAAGTGCCCTAGATGATGGGTATATGCATATAAGTCACATAAAATGATGGTGCTTTTGATCATAGGAAATTCATGTCGTTAAGGTTGTATCTTCTAACTCATTGCCCCTAATAGACTTTTGAATATGATGGACACCTTGGTGTTCTGGTAGGGTGGAGGGAATACCTTGGTTGCCCAGAAAACAACATGTATAGTATATACATATAGCTTTAAAGAAAGAAAAAAATTGCCCTAGATTAAATCCCTACTACTTATAATGAACTATACTTCAAATCTTATGAAAGTGCTTGAATGGAAAGTTTGGAAATACTCTCTGGAACTCAGAATTGGTTAAAATTCAGTGGGAACCGGTCTGGATGACCTAGAACCGGCTGAACCAGTGCAAACTGGCAATGGAAAACCGGTTTTCTAGGCCTTTCCGTTTTCCCCTAAGGCAATTTATGCCTTCCAGAGAGGGAGGCGGAACATGGGGGGACGTGACCACCTAAGCGGCATGGGCCTGGCAGCGAGGTATGGCCCGCTGATTAGTGAGACCCGCCTTTTTCCACACGGATTTTTTTGAGCAGCCTCACCTGTATCGACGGGCGACTGGTTGGAGCAAGCCGGCGGAAGCTGGAGCTTCTCGGAATTGAGGGTTTTGGCTACATGGAAGGTTTGGAGAAATTGAAAGCTACTCTAGAGAGAGGAGGGATTGGGGATTGGGTTGATATAGATGGATTGAAGAATGGAGCTCGGAGTGGACGGGGCCGTTAGGATCAAGTGCGGTTGGCTTGTGAACCGTGGTGAGGTTCGTGCACAGTGGAGAAGAGGATGGGTGGTTTCTTGTTGCTTTGGGGGTGAGATGGGGGAGCTTAGTGGAGAGGAAAGGAAGCTCAGCATCCCCTTTTATAGATTGCTGTTGATGAGCAGCACGGCGAGGGCGGGCACCCGAGGTCCCAGTGGTTGGCACGGAGCTCAAGGAAGGCCGGGGCAAGGTCGTGGCACGCAGTGGTGGGCTGGGCGGTGCTGCCACCAGCGTGCGGCGCGGCCTCGTGCTGGTCTGTATGCTGTGGCGAGCTTGGGCTCTAGACGGGACGTCTCGGAGAAGAATCAATGCCGCTATGAGGTGGAAGGGGATTGTGGCATACTCAAGCGAGCTGGACGGCAATCTCTCAGCGTGCGGCACGGAAGGAGTTGACGGCCGGCGCTGTCTGCCACTGTTGGGTGCCACTGGAGCATGCCGGAGTGCGGCCAGCACATGCCACCAAGTGGCATCGGCATGTCTGAGCATGTCTGGAATGACGTGGCTTTGCCCCTTGCGCCAGTAGGTGCCTTGCCACCTCTACGAGAGCTGCAGCGAAGTTTGGCACCAAAAACATCGCATAGTGCATGCTAGTGTGTGGTTAGAGGTGTCAGGGGTTATGGTTTGAATGGGAAACGGACAAAGAATGCTCAGCTGGTGAGAGCTATGGAGTAGGTGTGTTGAAATGACAGAAGGGAAGTCCCATAAATTGGTCCGATGCTTTGTCTTGAGGAATGGCTTGTCATTTCATGCGAAGCAGTTAATTGGATCAAGGTGTTTAATGTTGGCAGATGTGGATTTTTGAATGAAATGTGTTCATGTTTTTGTATATTCGGGCTCCTGTAGATGAGAGGATCATTGTGGAATTTTATCAAAAAAATTTGGAATTTAGTTTTAGGGGTTGCAGTTCAATGCCCATTATTGCCCTAAAGTTTATTATTTCCGTATGTGAATATTTTTGAATTGGGCGTCCTTATTTTATGTTATGTTTGAGTTGAGAATGCTGTTAGGTTGTTCCACAAATTTTCTCAGAATTTTTGGAAATGCTGAGGGTCATTAGGTTTCGCGATTAGGGTTTCGGTTGAATTTGGATAAAATAGGAGGGAGGGAATAGGGAGATGGATCTAGGGTTCCGAGATGTGGCAAAGTGGTGAGAGGTCATGGAAACTCTCGAGAACTCTCCTGCCTTGGCCTAGAACTACTCAGTTGCAGGGTGCCGTGGATGCATCGACGTATACGGTGTATATGTTGCGTTAGGGTTTATGCACGTATATGGTGCGTGTGTGGTAGTTTCCGGTGTATTGAGTCTATGCATTTTTGGAACGTCCTAACTACATGCGGTAATATGCTGGTATGCAGGTTTGGAAAAATCAGGGTGTGACATGTTGTTTGCAGCAGAGGTTTAGAAAATTTCATCACAAGATGGGTCTAGTTATTTTTATTTGGCAGACTCATTATAGGCTTTCCACTTCAGCAAAGTTAGATCAACCCGATAACCAGTGCCACTACAGATTTGACATATTGCATCATTTAAGGGTTATTTGCATCAAGAGCGCCACTGCACATATGATATGATGTTTCATGTACGATTCAAGCACAACACACTTCATCATGTGAGACTTGACACTCTATGGGTCGACACGCTAGAGAACGGTATGTGGATCATACATACATAGGACGGGAAAATATTCGGTGGAAACCACTTTATGATGGAAACCAATGAAAACCACTTAGACATCACGTTTAAAAGTTTTCAAAAATTCTCAAAAAATATAAATTGTTGGGAGAGTAATTTCATATAAACATGTAAAATTTCAAGTTCAAACTCAAATTTATTTGGGAGGTATAAAAAAACAAATTCAGCAATGAAAAGTGCTAAATTATTTTTACTTGCCTCCTAGATGAATATGAGTTTGAACTTGAAATTTTAAATGTTTATAAAAAATCACCCCCAACATACTATATTTTTGGAGAATTTTTAAAAAACTGATGCAGGCGCCCGAGAGCTATGACATGAAGCCCCCAGAGATCGTGGGCATCGCATCGGCAATACTCAACTTTCTCTTGCTATTGTGCATGGCGGTATTGTCGCTCATGTGCCACCTCCACCATAATGTGTTCAACTGCATGCACCGATTCGTCGGATGGAGCACGCTTGTGCTGCTTTGGGCCTTCAACGTCTCCCTCGCTAAGCGCCAAGAGCTATGGCACATGGCTGCCATCATTTTCTTCACCTTTGTCCCGTGGCTCGCCGTGCGCCGTGTGCCAGCCAAGGTCACTGCGCCGTCCACCTACACGTCCATCAACGGTAAGCACCTCTCTCTTCTTGACAAGGAATCCACTTCTCCTGAAGAGAGTGTAGAGATATGATGTGCTAAATGTGCTTCATTGTCTATGGATTCTCCTACTATCACCCATGTTGATGTTTTTAGTACCTCTAACCCCATACCGTGTGAGGCAGCACTTGTGAGTGAGAATGCTAGGTTAATGGCCCAACTGCAACAAGGGTAGGTCAAATGCTATGAGGTAGTAGGACCGTCAAGGAGATCTTGAGCCATCAAGTTAAGAACTTCAACCATGGGAGTTTGAGATTCACCCCAAGGTTCAATGACAATGGGAAGGCATGGATGCCCCGGAAATACCCCAAGACCAAGTTTGTTCAAGCTAAAGGGAAACATGTGGAGGCTCCCATCTTTGAGGGTCATTCGGCTAAAAGGGGCCATCGTAACCTTATTGGTCATTTTTATGCATCGTATGTGCTCAGAATGGGAAAGGATGGTAAGGTCCATTGTTGGAGCTAAGATTAGTGCTCATTTTAGGAAGAATGCTATTTGGGTTCTAAAGTCTCTTATCAGTAACACTCAAAGACCCAAGAAGGTATGATACCTAAACAAGCTTGATTTGTTTTTTAGGACTACATGCTCGACAAGAAGAATTGGGTGCTTGATAGTGGATGCACCAACCATTTGACTGGAGAAGAATACATGTTCACATCATTTGATAGCAAAGGATCTCCACATGAAAATATCACTTTTGGAGATAATACAAAAGGCCAGGTAATGGGATTAGGTAAAATTTTCATATCAGATGATCTATCCATGCCCAACGTCTTGCTTGTGAAATCCTTGAACTATAACTTGCTATCCATCTCACAATTTTTTGACCATGATCTTGAGTGCAATTTCACCAAACATAGTCTTTGTGACCAACAGTGGTGATCACTCCTTGGTATTAAAAGGCTTTAGGAAAGTTTTCTCTAGGGTGGCTTTGGCATAGGAGATTGGCTCATGTTGGAATGAGGAATCTCGATAAGCTTCTCAAAGGTGATCACATATTTGGTGTCAAGAGCATGGCCTTCGACAAAGATCACCTTTGTAGCGCTTGCCAAGCCCGAAAACAAGTGGACGGACCACATCTTGTCAAGAACGTCATAACAACAACCAAGCCACTCGAGTTTCTTCATATGGACTTGTTTGGTTCTGTTATCTATGTGAGCATAGGAGGTAACTCTTATGGGTTTGTTATTTTTGATACTTTTCTTGCTATATTTGGGTGTTTTTCTTGCATGACAAGGGAGAGCACACAAGATCTTCAAGAAATTTGCAAAAAGGGCTCAAAATGAATTCAAGATGAAGATCAAGAACATGAGAAGTGACAATGGGATCGAGTTCAAGAACACCAATATTGAAGAGTTCCTAAATGAAGAAGGTGTCCAGCACAAGTTCTTCTCCGCCTACACACCCCAACAAAAATAGAGTGGTGGAGAGGAAGAACAATACACTCACTGAGATGGAGAGGACAATGCTTGACGAATACAAGACTCCTGATCATTTTTGGGCGGAGGCGGTCAACACCGCATACCATGCCATCATCCGTTTATACCTTCATTGAATCTTGAAGAAAACGCCATACAAGCTCATAATCGGGAAGGTGCCCAACATATCCTACTTCCACATATTTAGGAGCAATTGCTATATCCTTAACAAGAAGCAACACCTTTTTAAATTTGCTCTTAAATGTGATGATGGATTCTTTCTTGAATATGCTACAAATTCATATGCTTAACGACTCTTCAACAATACATCGTGTGTAATTGAAGAGTCATGTGACGTATAATTTGATGAAACTAAAGGTAGATGAAGCATTGGAGAAAAATGAAGATGGACAAGTCATGAGCAACAAGCCTAGACTTGTGGTCCAAGGGTACACATAAGTCAAAGGTTTGGATTTTGTGGAGACTTATGCCTCGGTTGCTAGACCAGAAGCCATTAGAATCTTGCTTGCATTTACTAGACTAGAAGTTCAATGGATGGCAAGATTGTATTTCTAAATGACAAAATCAATGTACTAGTCTTTGTAGAGAAACCTCCTAGTTTTGAATACACTAAATTTCCTAACCATGTCTATAAACTCCATAAGGCATTATATGGCCTCAAACAAACTACTAGAGCATGGTATGAGTGCCTTAGAGAGTTTGTAGTCAAGAAGGGCTTCAAAATTGGAAAGATTGATTTCACGTTGTTCACTAAGTTCATTTATGGTGAGAATTTTGTTTGCCAAATGTATGTGTATGATATCATATTCAGGTTGACTAACAATGCATTAAGTGAAGAATTCGGAAAGATGATGGCTGACAAGTTCGAGATGTTCATGTTGAAAAAATTTAAGTTCTTACTTGGACTCCAAGTCAATCAACTACAAGAAGGAACCTTCATTAGCCAAGAAAAGTACATCAAGGACATGATCAGGAAGTTTGACATGGAGAATGCCAAGCTTATCTGAATTCCCATGCAAACAAATGGCCACCTCAACTTGAACGAGGAAGGTAAGTTCGTGGATCAAAAGGTATATCAATCCATGATTGGCTCTTTGCTTTACTTATGTGCATCTAGACCCGATATCATGCAAAGCATGTACATGTGTGCAAGATTTCAAACCGCTCATAAGGAGTGCCATCTTGTGACCATTAGGAGAATATTAAGATATCTAGTTCATACACCCAACTTAGGTTTTTGGTAACCGAAGGGTGCTAGTTTTGATCTTGTTGGATATTCGGATTCGGATCATGCAGGATATAAGGTAGATAGAAAGAGTACCTCCGACACTTGCCAATTTATTGGTAGATCCTTAGTGTCATGGTCATTCAAGAATCAAAACTCCATAGCCCTATCCACTGCCGAAACGGAGTACATCTCCGGGGGCAGCTGTTGTGCTCAATTGCTTTAGATAAGGCAAACTTTGAAGGATTATTGAGTTAATTTGAAAGAAGTGCCTCTTTTGTGTGATAATGAAAACACAGTCAAGATAGCTAACAACCCCATCCGACATTTAAGAACCAAGCACATATATATCTGACACGATTTCCTTAGGGATCACATGACAAAAGGAGATATAGCTCTAAGCTATGTAAGGACGGAAAAACTATTGGCGGATATCTTGACCAAGCCCTTAGATGAGCATATATTTTATGAGTTGAGGAATGAGTTAAATATTTTGGATTCTCGAAATGTTTCTTGAAGTTTTGAACATATTTTTGAATTTTTTACTTCAATTTTTGGAGCTTAAGATGATGGGACACATCAAGAGGGAGTGTATTTCTCTAATGAATACCAAATCCTATAAAGTGTGAGTAAAATGATAAATTATGTATTTATTGCTCTCAGGGTGATGCATATGCAAAATATGAGCTTTTACCACTTGGGATCTTATGTTTCAATGCATATTGGTCCTAGTACAAATTTTAGCTCATACGTGATGGAAACACTGCCTACAATCATCATCTTTGGTTCTACATAGGTTTTCTTTGCTCTCATATGTCCATGTGTTTGTTGCATATTTGCACATAATACCTAGACCTTGAGTTGATCTTTTTGTATTTGCATCCAAGTGTTTCTTTGTTTGTTTGGCTGTTTCCCACTTGGATGTAAATGGAACTCATAAATATTCCACAGACGCTATCTATATCTATCACATCAAATTATTCATCTAAATCTACACATTTGAGCATTTGGTCCGTTGCTTAGAACTTTCGGACTAGTCTCGGTTGGAACTTATGGATGGGCAACATGTTTGAAATAGACGTCTAATTTCACTTGGAATTTCTTGACAATACTTGCTCTGAACTTCCGGATAAAATTTTGATTGCGGTAGAGAAACATTTTTATCTCTAGAGTATCTGAACGAACCTCGCTCGAAGGTTTTGGATAAACACTATGAAATTTTTGCTATGTGTTCGCTCAGAACCTCAGAACGATTTTCATCTAGACATTCCGGATGGTGAGTGAACCATTTATCACTCAAGGGACCACGCAACTAGGGTTTAACACAAATCTTAGTGCATGGACCACATAGTCGCCATTCACTGGTGCCGTTGCCATACCATCACCCAGCAACTTCGTTGTGCTTCTCCTCGGACCAACCACCTCGTTGGAGTGCCCACGCACGGCTGACATTTATCTCTGTCGTGGGCCACCGTAGATGGCGCTCCGCCAAGTTACAGAAAGAGACACTCTTGAGCCTTCTCTCTCAAATTCCACACTCGAGAACCAATCTCTCACCGGATGTTATAGTCTCCCTCCAATCCGTATTCTATTTCATTGAAAATTTGGTGATTTGAGTTGGGCAAAAAATTTAGGTTAGTGCGTTCAGTGCTTGCTCAGAATGTTCAAGCGGATTCCATCTGCAACCTCCGAACGGCATGGCCAAAGGCACCATGTCACTTAGCATATTTGAGCTGAAACATTTCAAACCCTCTAGACATTTTCCAGTTGAATGCTTTGAGTGGCTCGGAAGCTCCGGACATGGATCACTTGAAAATTTCAGACAAAAACTAATTAAACTTTCTCTAAACTTTTTGAA
This sequence comes from Stipa capillata, assembly GCA_019208055.1. Classification (NCBI taxonomy): domain Eukaryota; kingdom Viridiplantae; phylum Streptophyta; class Magnoliopsida; order Poales; family Poaceae; genus Stipa; species Stipa capillata. The sequence goes on along the minus strand of JAGXJF010000026.1, from coordinate 254,340 downwards.
TCCGTTTCAACTCCAAATTTTGCAAAACTTCCTCTTGCTTAGTGTGTACTTAACCCATGCTCTCATCCATGTGATTTCATAGGAGATCATGTCCTTCGATAAAGAGAACCGTTCGCCAGGTTGTTCTGAAGGTAGCGAGGAGTCCTTGGGGGACCAAGTCCAAGTCCAAATAGAGAGGAACTCAGTAAGGGGTTGGATTACGGAGCTGCCTCTTATGTTGTAAGCCACAGTATACCTTAGAGGACGTGAGCCACTGACGATGATGATGAGGACTATGACATCACCAAAGTAACGACAGACGTGACATCAAAGAGAGGGGTCAAGAGGAACGTGCCATTTCATGAGTATACGGATCGCGCACAAGGCCTTGTTAGTGGCTACCAAGAAATATCTGAAGGCAAGAGCTGCCTAGGCAGCTATGGGCAAAGGCAGGGTTTATGAGGTTGAGCCTACATCAGACTCTGACAATGATGTGCCTGCTGGTCCTCCTCTAGAGAAGATGATGGCTCAAGCTCATAAGGACCAAGCCACCGAGGAGAGTAGGACTTCTAGTTGTATTGCTAAAGGGACCGCCAATGTCCCGACAAAGAAGGCACCCACACCTAAGAAATGCGGTGCCAGGAGAGCTCTTACTACTCCTGATGCTGCTGAGGGAGAAGGAAACCTGCTGGCCATAGTGCCACATCCTCCAATAAGAAATAATTTGCAGAGGGTACCTAAGGATTTCAGACCAAGCCCAAGGCATACATAAGGAAGATGAAGAAGAAAAACCCTTTCACTGCCAGAAGAACATCAATTGGTCCCTGCTTGTGGATGCCTTTTTCAGCAGGACTCTATGAGATGGTACTTCTCACCCATGTTCCTGTCATGATCAAGCAACGCTACATCAATTGGAGCTATATCGACGCGAATGAGGAAAAATTCCCCAATGTTCACTAGGATTGCACCAAAATCAATGTGGATGGGATTATGGCCCTTTGACTAGATTGGAGCAATGAGCTCATCCTCCAGTTTTATCCCACCATGTTCTTTGATTTAGGCAACGCACGGATAATCAGATGGATTACTGATGGGGAGAAGCTAAGCGCCACCTTTATAGAGTTCGCTGAGGTTTTAGGGCTTCCTCCAATAGATGACGAGCTTGAGTTCATTCATGCTGGGGTATCTAGGAACACTTTAGATATGACTCATTGTTACTAGTCTGGTATCTCTCATGTGAAGCTCGGTGGGACCACAGGGTTGTACCCAGGGCTTTCGACCCTGAACAAGATCTTTAGAAACACCCTTAATCCCAAGGTCGATGATGCTACCAACATCAGGTCATACACCATTGACATCCTCTACCATCTTGATAATGGCACCTGCTTCAATGTAATAGAGTATCTGTATGGGGCTATTCACACTGCTTTGATGGAGCAGAAGAGATCTTATCCGTTTGCTCCTTAATTAAATCCAGAGGCTCATCAACTGCAAGCATAAGAAGAACTTCTTTGAGGTGAAGCATGAGGCATACAAGTTGAGGAAGGGAGTAGCATTGGGGCCCAATACAAGTGTGCCAAGTCACCTTCAAGGCCTCCGACTACCTCAGCTCTGAGTGCTCCCTTGTCAATCCAGCTCCATCCTCTTCGGCACCACTTTCCAATGGTGTGAATGTCGACCTAGCCCTTGATTCCCTCCTCTAGATTGAGGAGAATCAACATCTTTGGATGGCGAAGAGAATTGAGCTAGAGAAGACGGTAGTATGAAGAAGAGCTCGAAGGCTTTCCTAGAAGCAAAAGTCGCTGAGGAAGATGAATAATCCGAGTAAGAAAAAACCACTAGTTCCACCTCCTCCTCGAGGAAGAGGAATAATTCAAGCAAGCAAAAACCACCAGTTCCACCCCCTCCTCTGACATCGAGAATGACTATACCTGCTAGTTCAGCAGCTAAGGCTATCACTCCGGCACCTTACTCACCTGTACGATAGTCTCCTCCTCTAGCTCTTTCAGCTCCTGCTAGTAACGCAACCGCATTAACCTCTACCCCAACCGTCAACACAACGGTTTCGGTGACTACAGCTTCTGCACCACCTTCTATGTCAGTTGATGATGCTCCCAAGGCTTAGCTAGATGGGTCTTAGTTCTTTTTTCTATATTTTTGGTGTCTTGATGCCAAAGTGGCAGAAGAGTTTAGCTCTAGGCTAGCTTTGAATGGGTAGAGAGGATTTGAGAGTTACAAAACTTGTTTTTATTGTGTTTCATGATGTGTTGTAAAATCTATTCTTTTGTGATGATGATATGGATGCGTGTAACATGTGCACTATGCTACTTTCATGCCCATATATCTTAGTGCATCTTTTTCCATGATCATATCTTGCACATGGTACTTTTGACATATGCATATCTTGAACACTATGCACGTCCAAGGATTCCAAGATATAAGGGGAGCTCCTTCACTTTCTCCATGACATTTGCATTTGCATTCGAAAGCAATATCAAAGAATGCACATCTTTAGGGGGGTTCACTAGATACCTTAGAACCCAAAACAACTTCACATAATCTTTTCACCATGTTGTCTTCAATCACAAAAAGGAGGAGATCAAAAGTGCATCTTGGCCCCCTAGTTGGGTTTTTATGATGAATGACAATACAACTATTGATCAGATTTTTAATCCTCAAGGCAAGTTCGAACGGGTGTTGACGACCCCTAAAAGATTGAAAAAGAGACATCATGAAATCGAGAAGCTTAAGGATCTTTTCTCATCCTTCTAGTAATCTAGTGATTAGATTTAGTATAGGACAGTCGTACTATAAAAGGGAGTTACTCAATAGCATGGAAGGAGATAACTTGTTAAGTGTTCAAAAGAAATCCATCCTAAAAGTATTTGGAAAACTCCTACAACAAACTTCAATGTTCATCTGGAATGTCCAGACCTGTCAGTCGGAATGTCCGAGTGTGTGAGAGTAGATTCTAGCATGCTGAGTGGTGATCCAAACCCTCCGAGTGAGGTCCTCTGGAGTAACTAGAACCTTTTAGAGCTTTTGTCCAGTTGAGTTCCTATTTGTCTAGATCTTCCGAGTGAAGTCAATCAGGACACTCCGAGTGAGGACAGAGCTGTCCAGAGATCTTTTTTTAGTGAGATCTTTGGAGAGAAGGTCATCTGGACTTTTTGAAGTCTGTCTAGTAGCTTTGTCTATAGTGTCTCTTGTTGTCCAAAACTTCCAAGTGAGGTTTTCCCGAACACACAGAGTGACAACCAAGTTTCTTTCCCGAAGCCCTATCTTTGTCCGGACATTCTGAGGGAAGTTCATTTGGAACCTCTGAGCTTGGACTTAGCCTCTCTCCCAATGTTTTCTTTCATCTGGACCTTCATGGCTTGGCACCACCGAGGAAACCAAGTTGGCTTTGTTTTTTGCATGTCCAGAACCTTTGAGTGAGTCAATTCGTGTTTTGGGCCAGAAAGGTTGATTTTGTTTGCAAGCTCCTAGTGTCTTTGGTCCAAACCCTCCAGGTCTTGGATTTTCCTGAAGTTTTGAATTGTCTGGCATGTCTGACTTGCTTCCTTTGAGCAGTGCTTTTCTTTGAAACTAGCCTTTTTGTTCAAAGCCTAGAACCTTCGAGTGAGGTTTTTCGGAACCTCCGGGCAAGGTTTCTTTGTGAGTAACGGCTAGATTTTTTAGGGCAGCCTATATAAGCCTCCACTCAAGGCCCTTGGGTGGAGGCTATCCTTTGCGTCAAAAATCTTGTGCTGCACTCTCGCTCTCTTTTCTCTTGCCTTCTTGTGAGAAACTTTGAAAAGGAGAAATCTTGAGGATTTGAATTGGATTTCCATGGAGCATTCAAGCAAGGGATAAAATCCAAGCCGAGATCATGTTCCTATTACTCTTGGAGGTTAGTGCCTCCTAGACAGTTAGGTGTCGCTCGGAAGTCTTCAAGCTTGTAAAAAGCCAAGAAGTTTGTGAAGGTTGTAGTTCCCCTACTGCAAGGTGAAGAGCTACCAAGAAGAGGTGGAGTTTACACATTGGCAAGCCTCTTGAGGAAAGAGCATGCTTCAGTGTCTATTTCGATCATAGGATCAAGTTTCCTCAACGGAGACGTAGAGCCTTGCCAAGGGCTCAAACTTTGACAAAAAATCACCGAGTCAGCCTTGTTTGCACTCTTCCCTCTCATTCTCGCCATATATTTTGTGTGGTTTTCTTACTTATGTGTCACTTTGGAAACTAGTATGCTTAGGGTTTCTTATCCCATACAGTTGGCCAAATCTGTCAAGGATGAACCCCATCCTAGATGGTTAGGTCAGAGCAACCGTATGGGATATGAGTCCCTGAAACAAACCATCACAGATGTGGACAAATCGGCAATGACTCTGGGACAAAACCGTCATAGACACGAACTACGACAGTTGTAAAATCTGAGCAGTCATGGATGAGGAAGTTATGAGTGATGGTTATTTTTGGTGAACTGTGTGTAGTGGGTTGGATACAATCCATGATGCTTGTGAAATCTGAGCCATTGCGGATGTGGCAGTTATCCATGACGATCTGCTTTTGTTAAACTATGCGAAATTGTCGGGGCCTGGGATTTAATTAGAGTTAAGAGCGATGTGCCACCTGCATACTCGAACAACCAACCAACATGTCATGCGCTCACCACATGTCGTATGTATTCACCGGACCATCATATCATACGATTACCACATGTCGTATGCACTCACCGTTGGTCAAGCCTAGCAAAGGTATACATCCATGAAGAGTCCAAATAAATTATGCATACCCTATAAAGACTCAGCGACTGTCACATATACAACTAGCCATAACCACTTAGAATAGCCCGACACCTGTGCCCACACACTAACCTAGCTGGCCGAAGCACGAAATTAGTGGGTCACTCAAGAGCACAACATAATGGCCCACACCCTGTCTAGCCGGCAAAGGCATCACAGCTAGAGGGTCACTCGACTAAGATAGTTACAATAAACGCACAAGCGGCTCACACCAACTCTTTACTATCGCCCCCATACACTTCAAATCATACTTGCACGGTGTATGGGGTGACATATCAAGAACTTGATAATCACAACACAAACTCTAAAGAGAGGTTTACGCATATAATAGTCCACAACCCTTACACATATATAGATAATTACAACACAAGAGACCCAAAGTTCACAAAATACCAACTTGGTACATCAGAATCAATAGCGAAAACATAAACAAAACAATAAACTTGATAATCCATGAGACCATCAACAAAACCCACAAAATACCTAGAAGATCTTTAGCCAACTTGGTAAACTAAGCAAGTGGTAAACGCGATAATCACTGCAAAAATTAATATGGAATGAAATTCTAATGGGTACTTTCGTACTCGCAAGACTTAGTTGCGCTTGAATTAATTAAAACAACGTAACATACTAATATGAAATTTTGCATGGCACGAGATCATCTGGACATAAGAATGATTTAACTTAACAAGGATACATAGACATGATCATAATAATAAGCATGGTATGAAAAATAAATCTAGGGATACCCCATGTTTCCAACATGATAATCATGTCTACACGATTCCAGCAATGACATCATGACATAAACACACCTTCCCATATCACAAGTTCACAATTTTCTCAAGGGAACAAATCATTTACAATGCACCATGTGTGTCCCGAGGGCTCCCCAAATGAGGGTAGCTAGTCCTCAAGTGAGCAAAGGCTGACCTGATATGACACCTATAGTGTGCTCACGAGAGGTTCCTAGCAGCTGATAAGGGATAATCAAGTGATCAACCAGTGACCACAACGAGTGGAAATGGTTCCGACGACATGTTTGCCTGATGGACGGTTCTGATGACCAATTCCACCACCTAGTTGTCACCATCACTACCCCCGACTCTCTTACTCACATGTTCAAGTTGTATTAGGCATCTATTTAAACATCCACGCATTGTGGGACCAATCAACATTTAATTGTATACATGCTAGTGAAGATATTGAATGACCAAGGAAATTGAACATAAAGATATGGAACTAAATGACTGCATAGCAAGCAAACAACTCTTTGTTTGCCTAATAGCTGGATGGAGATATCCAGTATTCCAAGTTTGATCGCGAGAGAATCTAGATAGATAAAACACCAATAAGATGCAAATAACCTCAAAAAATGGCAAATCGAGTCTAAGGAGCTATTCTATTCCATGTAAAAAGATATAAAAGCACATGGGGATGAGCTAAGATGGGCTATATAAACTAGTGTAAACTGATTACTATTCATTTAGGATTTTCCACATTTTGGTTCAGTTTTACTAGTGTTATACTGTTAACATGGATGAGCAATTAAAATGGATGCATGCATGATTCTAGGTATGCAGCTAAGGCATGGATGCAACTATTGTTTTCAATATGCAACCAAGGCATGAATGCAATAATTCTATATTTAAGATGAAGGTTCAATTAGCTATATCATTATAAAAGTTTCAGATTGGTTTAGTAATAGCATGAATGATACATGTCACATTGTGAAGTGCAAACTATTATACGTCAGAACCTATCAAGGTATACTTTTATTAAGATTGTATACATGATTCAATATTTTTCATACAAAGGATATGCATGAAAATTATACTAAATGCTAAGGTTAACAATATAATTCAGTTCGATGGGGTTCTATACCATGCATGCAACAATTTCTACATAAGTTCATGATTTAATTCCTGCATTTACATCATCATTTCAATTAATCAAGGTTGCATATTTTTCAATTAGACAAGTTCTAGACAGGAGGATGATTTCAACCATAACTCACAAATGGTTTATCGGAAAAAGGCAATCAAGTACTCTAAATGAAGGTACCGGTGACATCTACAATTGTTCTTTGAAGTTCATCTCATGATAACCAAGAAAAGGGCATCGAAACATCCTCGGAAGGTTGCATCAATATAAGTAACCTACAATTAGCAACTATCTGGAATTGCCCAAATCGGCGAAGCATCACATCCACACCCTGTATCACCACATCCACAAGTAATAGGGAGTTTCCCTTGATGTGATAACATGAAGGAATCATCGAGGACAGCGGGGTTGCAGATTGGGGCTTCCTCTTCCTTCTCTATCTTCTCTGTCCTAGAGTAGCACCATCTCCTCCTCTCCTTCCTCCGTTACAAATGACAGCTTAATGTACCCTACTCCATCACCCACGTCCTTATCCCCTTCTTCTCCATGGGTGGCAGCATATGAGCAAAAGGAGGTGTGGCTAGCTTGGGTAGGTAGATACAAGGAGCGCTTGGGAGGAGGGGCTAGTGGCAGGGGTCGAGGGATGCAAGGCTATGGGGAGGCACAAGGGAGCTCACCCACACAAAGGCGGAGCAGCACGGCGTGGCCAACGCCATTGCTGGTGGTGACAACAGTAGCAATGGTAGGCCACAGCCGGCGACGGTACTTGCTGTGGGACTTCGGCGGCCGGGCTAGAGGGTGGCGGTGGGGAGCAGCCACGGAAGGTGACGACAGGGAGAGCGCCAGAAGTGGCACGGCGGCTAGTGCCGCAGGTGGCCCTCGGCAGCGTGGGGAGAGATGGCACGGGGATGGGGCAGGAGGCGCGTGAGGAGGAGGCGCGGTAGAGCCGGTCGTCGATAGTCGACAGTCGGCCCAGTGGCGGCGGTAGCCCCCTCCCATGGCGGCGGTTGCAAGGTGAATGGGGCTAGGGCGGCTTAAGGCTCAACCCAATGCCCCCTAGCCCCTTTGACATCTTTTTTTATTTTTCTTTATTTATAGTTTTATTTTTATTATTATTATTTTTATTTTTTAACATCCCAATGTGTAATAAATATTCTGTAAGCATCTAAGCATAATTTCTAGAAACCATGCATAATTTACATGCAAACTCCTACCATCTTCCAAACTTCTTAAATTAAACAAAATCTAGAATTTTAATCACCCATATTTCTCCACAAAGTCCTACAAAGCATTAGCCAGCACTCTTGAATGGTTCTCAATGATTCCAAATTGCAATATTAAAATGGCAGATCTATAGTTATACAATTTTATGGGGTTTTCTTCCACAATGCTATGAAATTTTATATCTAGGCTTTGTGATATATTATAAATTTCCAGTAGAAATTTCATAATTTTTGGAAGTATAGAACACCTAGCTACAATTCAAACCCCAATTTGGGGTAATATTTGAAATTTGGATGAAATTTAGCTAAAACTAATTTTGTTTCGATTCAAAATTTCATAGTAGCTCAAGTATATATTCAAGAGACTATGAGAAGTTTTACAAATTTTTATGACTACTTTTGAACCTCCATTTGACTAGAAAGTAATGTAAGCATTAGAGGAAAAGAGGAGAAGAAAAAAAAAGAACATAAAGAAAAACCCTCCCCAGGCCGAGCAGGCCGGTCTGGCCCACTAACCTCTTAGCGTAGTACCACAGCATGTAGACCATCTGATCTGAGCCGTTTCCTCCTATTTTCCATTGCCACCTGCCAGCGGGGCCCACTGGCAGGCCGTGTCTTCCACACCGCAGGCACCAGCCAGCCCAGCGTGGCTCTGGCCGTGACAGCGCCTCCGCCCCAACCGTTGCCCTGCTTTTAATGCGCCGCCCTTCCCCCTTTTTCCTCTTTTGGTCCTCTCTTTGTTTTCCGATTTGGAAGAACCGCCAGGAACCCTAGCTCCTCCACGGGCACCCTCGCCGTTGGGATCCATCGTCGGCGATCTTTTATTCTTGACCTCTCGTGAGTCTCTCTCCCCTTCTCCTTTTTCCCGAGCCCGGTCTCGAGTTCCCTTCTACCACTAGGCTAACCCCCTCTTTTTCTTCTTTCCACCGTTGGCATTTCCACCCAGTCCCACCGGCAGGCCGCCTTCTTGCAACCGTGCCGCCGCGGAGACCTCGTCACCGTCACCCCATGACATCGCTGGGGACCGAGCCGATGCTATGGGTATTCTGTAGAGCTCCAGGCACCACCACCGTCACTCATCTACCCCGCCCAAACCCGGACGCAGCTTTTCTTCCCCACCTCCGGTGCCACCTCCTCCACCCGACGCCAACCTTCACCACTCCTCTGCCTCACCGACACTACCGCTTGCTCCGCCGCCCACTCTGCAACTTTCGCTTCCTTACGATGAGCCCCTCAACGCTCCACGCCCTGACCCCGAGCTCCTCGCCCACATGCACAGTAGCCGAAACCCCTTCGGCGAGCCCGAGCTCCGCCAGCACCAGTTAGACTAGCTGGTCCGATCGGAAGCAATGGTCAGACTGGACCGCCATCCGGTCTGACTAGCCCACACTCTTTAGCTTTCCATGGGGGCCCTGCACTAACCTGAGGCCCCACCATCAGTGTCTATGGTTACATTAGGCTGAGTATAAAAAGTATTGAGTTTATTTTCTTTACCGAGAAAATGATAGGAAATTATTTAGTTTGTTGAATCTTCTAAAATTCGTAGGAAATTCATCACTACTGCGAAAAATTGCAAATTTTATATATAAATGCTCAAGACTGCAGGTAGTATCCACCAAAAATAATTTTGACTATGTTCTAGTGCTGGAAACTTTTGAATTATTTAAAATGTTCCCAACCTTGTGCAATTTATCATAAATTAACCTCTGAGTCAAACATTGTGCAATTTTGTGAGAATGACTAGCAAGACATAACCTATCAACTAAAAATGCCCCCATGCATGTTACTATCAAGAAAAAATTATATTTGAAGGAATTGGGCCACAATTGCTTAAAATTTGCACTTTAATTAAAAATTCATATCTTTTAATATGTAATTCTAAAATACATGAAGCCAATTGCAAATGTCTTTAAATTTAAAAGATCCTCCACCAAAATTCATCCCATGCATACTTCATGCCATTAAATAGTGAATTCTTATCTAGCTCTTCTTTTCCTTCTTTTCATCGTTACTGTTGCACTATAGTAGAAACTGGCGACGAGGGAGTGGAGCCTTATTATTCTAAAATCCAGCAGGAGCCAGAGGAATACTCTAATCCAGGCAAGCTGAGCTTGCGACATTGCCATGTTGTTATCTTTATTTCTATTTTAACATGTTATAATGTCTTGCTATTTTCTGTCGTCTTATGCTATGGAATGTTTGGATGTTGCTTTGGCATATTAGGAATTAAATTGATGCTCTAATGAACTTGCAGCCTAATTAAGTGAGAGACGAGGTAGCACGGCTAGTTGGGTAGGCTGTGACCTTGTTGTGGGCTCCCCAAACCCTATGTCAGGATTTCAGAATGTCACAGCGATGACCCAAAGGGCTCTACCTATCAGCCGCTGAGGGCTAGTCATGAGAAGACTACGGGTGTGGCCAAGTGGACCTCGCTCACATGGGGCTTTGCAACCCCCATGTGAGGAACCTCAGGGCACTCGGTAGGGCTACCGCACGACTAGCGGCTCTTTGTTTCAATTAATGAAATTCTGAACTGAACTTGGTTCAAATGATCAATTAATGCTCCTCATGGACAAGGATAATGATAATTGTTGCTTGGGATACTTTTGGTTCATGTGAATCTTGTTGATATGTTGATGAACTCATGATGTTACTACGTAGCTGTTACTAGCATGCTATGGTAGGCTGTTCTTATGTATGTCGATGCCATGCTACTTTTTTGTCGAAGCACTACTAGGACTTGCGAGTATGTTTGTACTCATTGGTAGTTTTTATTGCATGTATAGGAATATGTGAACCCTCCTCGGCAAGTATTTCCAGGATGATTTTTAATTTGGTTATCTCCGTCGGCTTTATCGAACTTGTGGTTATGTGTGGGTTATGTTGGGTCTAAGTGATACTAGCTTGTATCCAGGGTTGAACCTTTCCGTTTCTGCTGATGAAGTTGTTTGCTACTTAAGACCTCCGGTTCCTTGTCTATAATCTATGTATCTACCCAAACATAAGGGATGTGAACTACTATCTGTTAAATCCCTCTTTAGAGTTTGTGAGATGATATACAAATTGTTTATCACGTCGCTTCATACACAATGCTTGTATGGTTGAAGTGTATGAAGCGGCAATCGAGAACTAGCATCAGTCTTTTGCTGTGAGTTTTGTTATCTTTTAGTTGAGTGACCCATTAGTTGAGATGCATTAGCTGTGGGTGTGGACTCTTGTGTCGAGCCTTCGGATGACCCACTAATTGTGCTTCGGCCAATTAGCTTAGGGTTTGGGCACAAGAGTCGGGCTCCTCTAACTGATGGTGAGGTTCGATGCTAGAGATAGGTGCTAAGGCTCTATACAGGTGTTTGGAATTATATTTGACTTACTAAATGATATTCATTTCTGGCCGACAGGACCAGCAGTGAGACATACGACCAGGTGGTCAGGTGGAGTTCGTATACAGTGCTGGTTTGGTGTTCGACCGCCTAACAGGGTGCCACAAGCAGTAAGCATGCACCGACGTTACCTAGTTTCTCAGTCTTTGATAAAATATCATATATTAAGTCAGGTACAATTCCGGGTCCCGACAATTATTGTTGATATCTCGCAAATTATCACATCCCTACAACTCATCAAAACCCTAGACCAACCATCCGGACTCTGAATTAGTCGACTAAATACTCCATTTTGACTATCTCGACGACACTGATACAACAAAGGAACCCAGTTTTCCATACGAGGCTTCAATATTTAAATTTAATTTTTATTTCATTTAAAAATCCATATTTTAATTAATATTTGTTTCGGGATTCAAAATTAGGTATTTTGATCTACAAAAGTTCATAATGGCTATTCATAATATATAGAAGCTAGGATAATTTTCCTAGGTCCATTAATTCGTATTTGTCTATCAAATAGGTTCAAAGATCGAATTTGCCCAAAATTGGGTTTGAGCTGTCGTTAAGTGAATAGTGACCTCATAAATCACGAAAGTTCATCATGAGTACATCCTACCATAGAGGGCTCATATATAAAATTTCATGACAAACCCTAAAGGAAATCAGCACAAAATATTATTTTAAGTTCTATTGTTTGATGAATTTTGAACCTTGGCACATAATTAAAATACCAAGTTACTTATCAAGATTTGTTTGGTCTCATTATCCAGTTAATTAGAATGCACGTGAGGTTAAGTGAAAACTTGATGATTACTAAATGTTGATGCTACAATAGATCGGAAGGTTCACAAGGTTTTAATTTTTAGCAAGTTTTAGTTCAATGCATGAGATGATGCAATCCAGATTAAAAGTTTAATTTCAGCCCATAATTTATCACCTTAATTCATCTTATGGACATTGGGCTGTTATAGAAATGGTTTCCCCATAAATGTATGGCCCACAACCAGACAGATCTGGGAGCCCGAGATCTATCTTGTTGTTGCATTCCGTTGGCGATTTTGGGAGATTTTAGGGTGATTTGGATTTTCCCACTTCAATTCCTGCCTAATTTTAGAAGATCTATTTGTTGTTGTTTTTAAAAGTTAGTAATTGCATTATATTACTTATCTTTCTTGAATCGTTAAAAAAGAAGGAAAACCCAATTAAGAAGCATATGGTTAGATTAGGGTTGTGGAACAACAACATGAAGAAACTTGCTACATACGTGAAGATCATTCTGAAGGGATAGTGTTCAAAGGAAATAAGCTAGTGGAACGATGAATGAAACACTTATATAATCTTTAAATGTAAATATTCTTGATCTTTTGGCTTTCTAATCTTTGAGTCTTGATATTAATGATCTTTGTACTAAACACTATAGTGCAAACATTCATGTAAATGGAATGAACAGATAGCATTCATTTTTTTGAATATTTTGGTATATAATTCATATTTTTCTGATTTAGTATGGATTATTTGTGATTTTCCTAAGTTAAAACCATATTGAAAAGTATTTTGAATTATAGATAAAGGATTTTGGTCTAAATAGATAGGAATTGCTTGGTCATGGCTGACCAATCAAACCGTCAATCCACTCAACACATATCTGTGATGGCTCTATTGAAGCAGCCATTTGGGATGTGCACATCATCCACGATGACTCCTTATACAAAGTCATGTAGGATGTGCATATCATTCACGATGGCTTCTTATCCTTAGCCGTGTGAGATGATTGTACATCCCACATGGCTTCACACAAGGAGCCATCACGGATGAGGCACATCCACGACAACTCCTTATACGCAGTCGTTTGGGATGTGGACCCCTTTATAGCCACTTTAGGTTTTCATCATGCGCCTACACACTCAAACGCACACTCGCGCCTTTTCTCCTCTCCGATCCTAACATGCGTCACTAGCTTGCCCCCGACTAACATTGCCAGCCACTTCTGCGCCTTCCTTCATAGCGTGCCCTCCTCCACCGGCACCGTGGCCTCTCCCTCGACCGACGTCATGGCCTCATCTCTGACGCGTTGCTGCCCTCGAGCTCAACACTTCCCTCCCCCACCGCGCCCTCCTCCACCGAGACTGTGTGAGGTGAGTACCTACTCCTCCCTCTCTGTTAGGGATATGGTTAGCGCCGGTTAGTATTGGACCAGTTTGGGTTAGGGCCAGTTAGGACAGGTTAGGGTTAGGGTCAGAATTTTAGTGGTAATGATTCCTATTTGACATTTTGTTGTAATGCGTATTGATAAATTAATGCTGAAATTACTATAGAGAAATGTTGGTGAAATGAATCCCCTAATGTATTCTTTACGTTTATAGTGAATCCCCAGTTAGGGTTAGGGTCAGAGTTAGGGTTAGCTTAATTGGCATGTGTGTAGTTAATTAATTTGCATGCATTCTTGTTTATGTATGAACTTTGGTGAAATCTATGTTAATTATTTATGATTATGCATGCTCTGCTTGTGATCATTTTTTTATTAAGATGTTTAATAGACTTTGATTAATTAAAATGCTCGTTCCCTTCCTAATTAAGTTATTTAATAGACTTTGAGTAATTAAAATGCTTAATAGATGTCATCTGATAATGCCTCTCTGAGAAGGTCTAATGAACTGACGTCGGTGAGAGGCTCCAATGAATGGACTTCGCTGCGAGGGATGTCTAACTCTCGACAATAGAAAAGCGATGTCCAAGAAAACCCTCAATAAAGCCGAGAGGACAATTTCAAGTGGAGGTGATCCATGAGGAATCTGGGGCCCTATAGAACCAGAAAAACCAAGAAGAAATTTAGGACCATATTCGGGGTAGTCGCAAAGGAACATATCAACATCCTCTAGAGGAGTAGAAGTAATTTATGGAAGGTGAGCAAAACATTTTAGTTGATGAGATAATGCAATCGTTCTTGTTGCCTAATCATTGGGTGAAGGAAGTGCAACAAGTTGCATTGATGAAGGCTGGCAGTGCATGAAAGAACTGGAAATATGTGTTGAACAAAAGATGTGCAGCAAAATAAGGAGCCCTTTTAGCACTACCCGATGATTACCCCAGACAAGTAGGAGATTTTTTGGAGATTAAGAACACAAGACTCTAATCACAAAAAACAAATACCCACATAGAATGGGCACCAAAACTATAGTAAGAAGAGATCGAGGGAAAAGGAGGATGAAAAGGAACACATGTGGGGTGTCAACCTGCCATTTGTTGATGTTGAGATGGATCATGCAAAATACTAGTTGACAGGAAGGTCAACTAGAGGCTCTACGGGTCAAAGGATCTTCCAGAACCCCACAGACCAAGAAATACCAACATCTGGTAAGATAACGAACGATGACCTAATTTAGTGTTAGTACATAATAACGTAATGCTTACTAATATAACCAACTCTTGCTTTTTGTAGAAAGAGCTAAGTGATCAAGTTTTCCAAGGCTCTTTTCAGTCTGGTAGGGCTAATGACATATTTACAGCCGGTTTGGGAACCAAGTTGCACCTAGGTCATACTCGGGGGAAAGGGATCCTAGTCACAGATACCTCCTGTTCGTCGAGTCGAAGTGTGAGTGGAAAAGAGCCAAAATAGAGTGCAAAAATCAATGGATGAAAGCTGAGCTATGCAGTGAGCTAATGCATGAGTTTGAAGAGATGCTTGAGGCTCGATTGGCAAGGAAAAGAGCAGCCATGGAGGAAAAGTACAGAGCACAACAAGAAGGTATTGGACACCCTAGTCCCGGTGCTCATCGGGAGTAGCTGCATGTCAGCTGGCCCTGAATGTCTCGATGATACCAATTCCATATATCTATCATTGCCATCAGGGAGCCCAAGTGACTCAAGCTCCAAATGATTGTAGCGCGTTCGAGATGTCCTTTAGTGGTTGCTTCTGGCTTGGCCTATCCGCCCGCTGAAGGGGCTAAAAGTGCACGGTGTTCCAATAGTGCAAGGTTTTGCAAGGTGCACCATAGACTGTGTTGATCTCAAATTCATGCTAGTTCAGTTATTTCACGTACACGAGGACGACGAACAACAGACTTTGGGAGACACAATTGGGTAATTTATCCAGTGGCCCAAGAAAAACATAGTCTTAGAGAACGCAGTATCGGCACCGTTGGCTACTCTAGCATTTTCTCTTGCATCTGCTCCGATCATCTTGCCGGGGCCCATTGATCCCTCTAGTTCACATGCCGACCCACCTTCCAAGCTCCATGATCAGTTGTAGCTACTGGCACCGCCACTGCTACCTTCTATGTTCCTTGTTGAGCTTGATCTCCTGGCATTGCCCCCTCCAGTGAAGGTGACATACAAAAAGTGGGAAGCTAAGGGAAAAGCGAAGACGCTAACCGACAAAGAGCTGGATAGATTGTACCCCAAGATGGAGGTTGCCCACCAGTACACGCATGGAGAGCCATTCCTCTCACCTAATGAACTGGTGCATGTAGGTTTGTTGTGCCAGAAATTGCATGCGCTCTACATGACCGTCTCCAACAAAGAGGGCGCAAAAAGACAAGTGAGTATAGCTGTTTATTTCAAGCTAGATAATTTCCTCCACGAGGCGGGTGATTGCATGGTAGGCTTTTTGAGGACTTGTTCCTCCTCTTCCATCTTCGGGAACTCGACTCTTCCCTTATGAGATGCTTTACATTGTAAGTATTTCACAATCATTATCTACATTCAAGAAACTTGCCACTAAATACATACATATTAATTAACTCTTTTATTCTCTATACAAGGGCAAATGATCAGTGAATGTAAAGTAAGGAAAGAACTAGTGGGTTTCCTCGACCCATATTTGATCTCGAAGCAAAGCATCAACAAATAATTCAAAAGTCGTCTATAGTTGCTTGGTAGTAGCATTATGGATTCAATAGAGCGAGAATTTAGTAGCATTATGGATTCAATAGAGCGAGAATTTTATACTTCTTTCATACAACCAGGAGTAAGTGATACACTATACTTATGTGATTATCTAGATTTTATATAATATAAAATACATGTGTAACCACGAACATAAAATTTTGCAGCTATCATTGAATCCTAATTGTCATCCTACCTAAATCAAACAAGGTTGTATACCTTGATTCCTATAGGCCTCACGACTTCACGGCTATCACCCAGCTCATCGACAGGTAATAGAGCACATTTAATTTTCTTAGTAATTTTTTGTATTCTGTGTTCATATTGGAATTCGCTTAAATTTTGGAATACATAGGGCATTCGCCGCATATGTTGCTCCTAGAGGAAGATCAAAAATAGGAAAAACCAAGAGTTTGTACCACGACTTCAGCTTGAAGATATTCTCTAATTAACGACAAAATTCTTCTGTATCATCTTATTTTGTAAAAATTGCTATCCATAACTAATCCATCTGCTAGATTTTTTCCAGTGTATCTTGCAACCATCACAAACCAACCTTTATGGATATTATGCTTGCCACAGCATGATGAAAATTCGTCCCATGTTCGAGGATCAAAGACCTATAGGGTCTACTCATGGTTAATCAATCTTAATTTTTTTACTAATACTTTCCATTTAATATATATGCACGACATTAAACTTACTTTCTACAAATTTTTGCATCAATGGACAAGAAGGCAACGAAAGAAGTTGACCTCGTCGAGATTAGAAGTCAATTCAGCTACTTTTTCATTACAAATATCCTATCTTCTACCGGCAAGTTCAACAAACCGTAGACAGATGGATGTGTAGACTTGAAGTGGTGTGCATATAATGCTACTTTTTTGTCTTATGCACATTTGTGTAAATGGGTTTTGATGAAATTGCCATTTGACTTCATTCATGTGTGGATAGATGATGATATGTGAATATAATATGTGTTTTCTGCTATGTGAATGAATTATGTTGTGATGTGCTGTCTATATATCAATTCTGCTTATATTCTGATGAATTTGCTGTTTGCTAACCTAAAAAATATTTAATCATGTTTTTTTAGCAATTCCAAAAAGTTGCAACAAAAGAGTCATTTGGGATGAGTACTTCATCCCAAACGCGCTCAAACAACCAACCGTCAACGATGAGGCGTGTTATCCCACATGGCTCAGTCCTAAGTACCATGGTGGATGGCACTAGTCATCGCACATAGCTCTCCTCGTTGAGCCGTCATGGATGACTTGTCTCATCGCACGAGGCTTTTTTGGTAGAACTATCATGAATACACATGTCATTGTATAGAATAACGATGACTTATCCCCAACCATCAGATGTCGACGGTCGATAGAACCGTGTGAGATGATCTTTTTAACTGTGTGGGATGTACCCGTCCGTACTAGTGCCAGCGTTTGGTCCTATCTGGGTTGATGCCAAGTTTGGAATACATGTATATCGAAAGAAGCATTCTAACATGTAACTTTAGTAAAACTATGCAAAGTAAACATTTTATATTCATGTCAGTTATGATAATACTTATTATACATCAGATTTTTTTTTAAACATCATCTATCTCTAGGGTGGGAGTGGGCCTAGCTACACATGTGTTGACAGATTTTGGCAGAGGGATCAGCCAATTTTGTTGCATATATACCACGGATGACGTTGCCTCTCTCTGAACTCACACTGTCTCTTTATCCTCCTTCCCTGCTGATGCTGGCGATCAGTCCGACAATGAGGAAGGAGTAGACCCCCCTTGGTAATAAGAGCAGCAACAAGGAAGAAAAAGAAGACTTCGTCAGTGACAACGAAAAATGAGAAGAAAAAATAGATAAATCCAGAGAATCTAGGAAAAACAAATACGGAGTGTATCATGCCTACCGCTGCCGATGCACTTACAAATGCCTAGCAGATGCACTTATGAAACATGACATGAATATATTCCTAGCAGATTTAATCTCCAACAAGATTCTACTAGGCAATACACTAGCATATCTCTAATATATGCATGAATAACTAAGTCAAAGCTAAAGGCAAGAACGAACAGAAGAATGTTCAAGACATATGTGGCGTTGGCAGTGAAGACGGCAACAGAAGCAGTGGAGTCTTTGCGGGTGAGGTCGTTGCTTGCCATGGTGAAGATTACATAGTCGTTCGCTTGATGTAGATGAAGTAGTTGTATGCTCTAATGCTCGCTCGATGTAGATGAAGTAGTCGCACGCGAGCAGTCACGCAAAAAGTGTTCCGCAAAACCTTATTTGCCCTCTCCCTATGCAGGATGACGAGGTTCCAAAGGCCTGCTCTCCGAGAAGTTAGTGCATGCAGACGCTGGGATGGGGAAGCGACAAAATGGAGGATCGAGTGGAAAGAGCTCCTGTGCGTGAGAGCAGTACATTTTGCTTTGTATGCGGAGAGGCCCTTATATAGGCGCGGTTAGGAGAAGCCGAAGCGCTTCATCTCCTCATAGGTGGCACCATCATGATCGAGAGATGAAACAAATTGACATTTCCAATTGAATTTTAGTGACCCGTCTGTTAGTAAAATTAATTCTCGAACCAGAATCACAAACGACCGCACCAACCGACTGACCGCTACGCCTGGGCTCATGCATCTGCCACGTCCCAGCCCGGCGAGGCGAGCGAGCGAGTGAGTGAGCATGCGTGTGCCAATCCCTTCCAATGGCACATGGGGGAGTGACATGTCCCACCTTTTAAGTTGATGTACCTCTACTTCAACTATCCATATGTGACTTAAAGGATTACAAATAAATGGGCACATGAATGTTTCTTCTGATGCACTGTAATGTTTGATATACCAGTGTTTAGGTGCAAACTAGTTAAGGTTGAACAGAAAGCTAAATTCATTCGTAATTGTACAATGGACTAAGCCTTGAATTGGTAGTTTTGTATTTATAAATTTTACTTAAAATCCTTGCTGATCTAGACTGCCATAGGCTATCCCTCAGTTTAGAGCATATAAGTCGTACTTCTGGTATTTCAAGAGCTTAATCAAGATTACCCTATCTCATAGACTGTGACTAGCAGTTGGGCTCATATAGGTGTGTTCTTTCAAGATTGCTCTTAATATAGCATCTTTGCTTATAAAAGCCACATAACACATTAAAAATAAAAATCAACTTGCTATACAGATCATGAGAGTATTGCATCTCCAACGGGATGGGCTTATAAAGGTACTTTCCAGTTAACCATGGTTGACTCACGTGGGTCTCATACCCATCTCCCTCAATACAGTGTCTATCACATTCCGTGACAAACCTTTTGTAAAGGAATATGCTAGATTGTTAGTTGTTTGGATATAATCCAAGGTTATCACGCCAAAAATTTCTCAATTTCCTAACAGATTTTACCCTTCACTTCACATGTCTAGATGAATTCATGTTATCCTTAGAACTGTTCACTTTAGCAATCACGGTTTGATTGTCACAGTTCATGAGGATAACCGATATCGATTTTTCAACCAATGGCAAATCCATTAAAAGCCCACAAAGCCATTCTACTTCAACAGTTGTTGTATCTAATACTGTGAGTTTTGCTTCCATTGTTGACCTCGTTAAGATGGTCTGCTTCCAAGACTTTCATGAAACAGCACCACCTCCAAGAGTGAATACATATCCACTAGTAGCCTTAATCTCGTCAGCATCAGAAATCTAGTTTCAATCACTATAACCCTCCAATACCCTTGAGTACACAATATAATGAATGACATAGCTCATTGTGCCTTTTAGATAGTGCGTTACTCTCTCAAGAGCATGCCGATGATTATCTTCCAGATTGGAAACACACTAGCTTAGTTTGCTTAGCAAACAGGCCTGGTGGCACTAGCTAAATACATAATGAGCCAATGATTTGAGAATGCACTAGCTAAATACATAATGAGCCAATTATTTGAGAATATCTCAATTGATCCCTGACTATTCTCCAGTTCTTCTGAAGCAACACGCTAGGGTCATAAGATGTAGGAGAAGGCTTGTAGTCTATATAACCAAAATGACTTAAGATCTTTTCCGCATAGTGGGATTGCAAACGTGTGATCCCACCATATTCACCTTTCAATAGCTTATGTTCAAAATTGCATCAGTTTCTCCTAGATCTTTCATCTCAAAACTGTGAGACAAGAAAGCTTGACCTCCTCAATGACATGAAGATTGGTTCCATAGATCAGTATGTCATCAACATACAAGCACAGAATAACACCTTCGCTCCTACCATAGAGGTAGTACACACAATTTTCAGCTTCATTCATAGCAAAGCTTGCAGATGTTAGAGTTCTGTCAAACTTCCCATGCCATTTCTTAGGTACTTGTTTAAGGCCATACAAAAACTTAAATAACTTACACCTTTCCTTCTTGACCGTCTATTTCAAATCCATCTGGTTGCTCCATATAAATTTTCATCCAACTCTCCATTCAAGAAAGCTATCTTAACGTCCATCTGATGAACGAGAAGATGTGCGAGGCAGCCAATGACAGTAGTAATTGAATGGTGGTAATTAGGGCCATAGGTGAGTAAGTATCAAAGAAGTCTTCACCTTCTTTCTGGGTATAACACTTGGCCACAAGCCATGCCTTGTACTTATGAATTGTACCATCAGGCCTAAACTTCTTTAGGAACACCCACTTATATCCTAAAGGTTTGCAACCATAAGGACGATCAGTGATCTCCCAAGTTCCATTAGCAATAAATAGAATCCATTTCACTACGGATTGCTTCCTTTCAATAGTCTACATCTGGAGACGTATACACTTCTTAAATAGTCCTAGGAGTATCATCCACGAGGTTCATAATGAAAACATCACCAAAAGACTTTAAAATCCTTTGTCTCTTGCTCCTTCTAGGAGCTTTATTATTTTCCTCCTCAGGATTTTCTTCGTGTGTTTGTTCAAGATATTCCATTGGAATGGAAAACTCCTGAATAGAACTACTAGGCATATCTTTCATAAGAAAAATATCCTGAAAGAATGTAGCATCTTTGGACTCCATGATTGTACGGCTGTGCATGTCAAGTACTCCAAATTTCACCATTAAGAATCTATAACCAATGCTATGATGAACATAGCTCAGAAAGACACAATCCACGGTTTTTGGTCCAAGCTTGTGTTTCTTGAGAATCAACACATTGACTTTCACCAAGTAACCCCAAGTATGCAAGTAAGAAAGTGATAGTCTTTTCTTCTCCCATTGTTCAAATAGGGCTATCTGTTTATTCTTTGTAGGAAACTTGTTTAGGACATGACAAGAAGTCAATATAGTCTCCCCCAGCATGCCTTGCATAGACCCACTGTATCTAACATGGCGTTAAGCAAATCAGTTAGAGCGTAATTCTTCCTCTCGGTAACCCCATTTGGCTGAGGTGAATAGAGAGGCATCCTCTCACGGATTAAACCATGTTCCTCATAGAAGCAAATGAACTCATTAGAAAAATACTCTCCACCATGCCCCGACCTAACCCTTTTAATCTTTCTTTCAATTTGGTTTTCAACTTCTCCATATAGATTTTAAAGTAGTATAAAGCCTTATTCCTTGGATTTCAACAAATATACATAGCAATATCTAGTGGAGTCATCAATCAATGTGGTTAAGTATTTCTTTCCACCTTTCATCAACACATTGTTCATCTCACAAAGATTCAAATGTATGAGCTCTAATGGTGCCAAGATTTTTTCCTCCGTAGTCTTGTGGGGCTTATGAGGTTGCTTAGCTTGCACACAAGCTTGGCACTTAGAGATTTTGGCTAAGGTGACTTTCAGGATAAAATTCAAATTGGCAAGCAGCGTCATGCAAGAAAAATTAATATGACAGAGTTGTGAATGCCAAACATTAGCTTCACCTCCATTAAGTCGATCACAAACATGGTTTACAACTTTATTATAAAAGTCTGAAAGAGAAAGGTGAAACAAGCCTCCACACTCATAGTGTTTTCCAATGAGAAGTCTACATGTGGACACAACTACTTTAGCTGACTCAAATACCAACTTAAACTCATCTCGACATAGAAGGGAGCCGCTAACGAGATTCTTATTTATTGAAGGGACATGCTGCAAGTTCTGTACCCGCATGATCTTTCCTAAAGTAAACTTCAGATCTATCGTGCCAACACCATGAATAGAAGCATGTGACCCATTCTCCATCACAACGGAGGAATCCCGAGCAACTTGGTAAGAAGAGAATAAAGAGATAGTAGCATTCACATGAATATTAGCACTAGTATCAATCCACTAATCAATAGACTGACAAACCTAAATAAAAGTTGATAAATTACCATACCCGGATTCTCCCGTCTTGTTGTTTCTAAATTTTGTACTTGCTGACCCTTCCTACCTTTGCGACTCCTGCAGTCATTGGCCTAGTGTCCAAGCTCGCCATACACAAAGCAAGGATCATTTCTTCTTCTTTTTCTTACAATTGGTACTCAGTGTGACCTTGTTCTTCCCTATGAACTTGTGGGCATTCTTCTTTTGCACCAGGTTAGCGCTAGAAGGTCCCTCATTCCCGTTAGAATGTGTGTCCTTTGCCACCCCTTCTCTTCGACATCAAAGAGACCCAATGAGATTCTCGATGGAGATCTCCTGTCTCGTATGTTTTAGAGAAGTGGCAAAGTTCCTCCATGAAAGGAGGTACTTGACAATAATGCCCCCATTGACAAATTTTTTAGGCAACACACTTCTAAGGAGTTCGAGTTCCTTTATAATGCATTATATGTCATGAGCATGCTCGACTATAGAACGACCATCAACCATTTTGTAATCATGAACTGATCTATGACATATAGTCCACTGCCTGCGTCAGTTGTGCCAAACGTGGCTTCGAGAGCATCCCATGGTTCCTCGGCTTCTTGCATATCTAAATATGCATCAACTAATTTCTTAGCAATCACGCTTATAGTTGCACCCACAAAGATGATGGTGACTTCCTACAACGTTATCTTCTGTTCAGAAGAGAACGTTCCCTTAGGCTTGCTAGCCGCCACCTAGTACACGTTCATAGTGGTGAGTCACAGGGTGAATTTTGTCTACTATCTTTTAAAATGTGGTCCGTTAAACGGAACTGGTTCTGCAGTAGCAAAACTAGTCATAAAAAATTGCCTAAAATAAGGATTTTGAATTGTTGGAACAATAAGCAATTTCTGACATGAATAAATCCCAAAATACATGAAATATGACATGAATATATTCCTAACAGATTTAGGCCCCCCTTCTAGACAGCTTATGGGGTGGCTTATGGCCCCAGGAAGCCATAAGCTGTCTAGAAGGCAAAGCTTAACTTGGGCTTAAATTTTAAGCACTCCTTATTCCTGTTGGTGCCCAGGAAGCCTCGTTTTGAGGCTTCCCGAGTTTATTCCAGCTCCCACCTCTGATAATTACCCTTCTATCCCCACTACTTCCTAAAATTTACCCGCGTATGCCACTCGGTATATATTAAAAAATTTCCTTCAGCCCCTCCATCGCCCACCCCCCCTCCCTGCCCAGATCCAATCGCCCCTCCCCTTCCCCACCGCCTCCTCTTCCTTCCCGCCCCGCGCCTCCTCCGTCTCCCCGCCCCGGTGCTCTCCTCCGCCACCTCCCGCCACCCCGTCGCCCCCGGACCCGCCCCCGCGGCCTCCGACAAGCCCCGGCCCCGCCGCCTCTGCTCTCCCCCCGGCCCGCCGTCCGTCGCCACCTCCGACAGCCCCCGGCGCCGCCCTACCTCCGTCTCCCCGCCCTGTCGCCCCCGGCCCCACCCCCGCCGCCTCTGACAGGCCCCGGCCCCGCCGCCTCCGCTCTCCCCCGGCCCGCCGCCTCCGCTCGCCCCCCGGCCCGCCGCCTCCGCTCTCCCCCGGCCCGTCGCCTCCGCTCTCCCCCCGGCCCGCCACCCGTCGCCACCTCCGACAGCCCCCGGCCCCGCCCCTACCTCCGTCTCCCCGCCCCGGTGCTCTCCCCCGCCGCCTCCCGCCGCCCCGTCGCCCCCGGCCCCGCCCCCGCCGCATCCGACAGGCTCTGGCCCCGCCGCCTCCGCTCTCCCCCCGGCCCACCGCCTCCGCTCTCCCCGCCGTCGCATCCTGTATATTGAAGAACATGGCAATTTGGCCCAATCAGCGATCCTCTCCCTAATTCCTTCAAGCCAAGGACTTTCGTGGTAAACATTAACAAATCCCTCCCTTCAATTTTGTAGCAAAATCAGCGAAGGACAAATGCCCAATTGAACTGAGCATGCAATCAATCAACCGTGGATCAAATTTCCGATTGGAGACACGTGATGGGAGAAATTCATGGTTGAGTTGATACCTAATCCTCCAATAGAAAACTTGTGTGCGTATGAGAAAGGAAGAGAAGTCAATGGAGCGGTCCTGGAAGAGAAGGAAAAAACTAAGAAGAAAAATGAGAGGAGAAGGTGAGCATCCATGGGGGATGGGAAGGACAAGAGAGACAAGCAGAAAAAGGAGGAGAGGATTGTTTCTGATTGAAGCATCCTGTATATTGATTAGCATTGTTTCTGTGTGCAGCTAATGAAGCTTTGTAGTAGCAGTGGTTTGGTCTGTGATTGATCTGTAATTGAAACTATTGTATGTAATTGAAACTATTGTATGTGAAACTATTGTATGTGATTGAAACTAATGTATGTGATTGAAACTAATATATGTGATTAGCATTGTTTCTGATTGAAGCATCCTGTATATCGTACGTTCTATTTTTTTGTTGGATAAAAAATTAGTGTGCTTCAATGTGCAATTTACATTTTTATGGCAATTTAACAATTTTTATTTATATTTTTCTATTTTTATATCTCATTTATGTGTTAAACTATGTAAAAAACATATGAAGATAGTGTTAATATCATTCAAACAGCAAACAAATAAGACAAAGGGTATTACAGACTTTTCACAGTCCACCTCTGCCTATAAGCTCAAATCTCAGAAGCCGTCTAGAAGGGGAAGGTGGGGCTTATCAGACTTCTCCACACCGCAGCTTCCCCACACCATTAAGTTTAAGCCGGCTTATGCACAAGCCGAAGCCGTCTAGAAGGGGGCCTTAATCTCCATACAAGATTCTACTGGGCAGTACATTAGTATATCTCTGATATATGCATGAATAACTAAATCAAAGCCAAAAGCAGTGCACGTAGATCCGAGATGGGAGAGCGAGAAATAGAGGATCAAGTGGAAAGAGCTTCTGTGCATGAGAGCAGTACACTTTGCTTTGTACGTGGGAGGCCCTTATATAGGTGAGGCAAGCGAGTGAGTATGTGTGTCAATCCCTTCCAATGCCACATGGGCATGTAACATGTTCCACCTCTTAAATTGATGTACCTCTACTTCATTTCTCTATATGGGACTAAAAGGATTATATCTCTTTGCAAATAAATGAGACTTTGAGATTTTCCTAATTTAATTGTTTATAATGGGTCGAGCCCAATTAAATCTAACACAATCAATGTTTTTGTTGCGATATATAAACACAAGAATTAGAGCATTACTTAACAGTAAAACTGGGCACCCCCGAGCCTCCTCAGCCCCTCATGCCCAAACTCCGTTCTATTCAGCACCTTAATATATAATGGTAGAACATGTAATCTACTGAGAAGCTAGAGTAGCCTTGGCTCGTTGGTTGGTCGTCCATCAAACTGACATGCACGCAAAGCCTAACGCGAGGCTTCCGGTCAGCCAAGACTACAAGAAGCGAAGCTCGAAGAAAGAACATTGGCGTATGGCTCCTGCTGCAGCGCCGAAACTCCGGCGGGTGACTCTGAGTCCGGCTCGCTCTCCATGTCGTCGAACGGCAACGGTAGCGGGCAGCAGTGGTGATGTTAGCTTTGTGCAGAAGATACTCATGCGAACACAGTGAACACACCTTACACTTTCACCTGATACACGATGAACACACAGTCTTTGCGGGCACAACATGATTGATGACTTTCCTCTTGTTCAACTTATCTAGAAACAACCTGACTACAATGCTTTATATGAAGCACGCACACTTAGGGTCTGTTTGGTTGGGCTGTGACTGTTGACAAAGCTGCTGTTGGCTGGTTGTTTGGAAAAGCTGCTGTGGATGTGGGAAAGTGACCATATGGCTTTTGGTTGATCCAAACCATCTATAGTATTTTAGAAAATGAGCACTGAAGTTTCAGCACATTGCAAAAAGCTGA
Source organism: Stipa capillata (assembly GCA_019208055.1). NCBI lineage: Eukaryota > Viridiplantae > Streptophyta > Magnoliopsida > Poales > Poaceae > Stipa > Stipa capillata. Next base: position 228,031 of record JAGXJF010000026.1, on the reverse strand, counting down.
CAGAAGGCAACTTTTCCAAACAGCTGAATTTGCACTGCAAAGCTCACAGCTACCATTGGCAAAAGTTGCTGAAAAGCTGGCCGTTTGGTTGGACTGTAGCTTTTTCCAGTGAAAAGCTGCTGAAAAGCCCAACCAAACACCCCCTTACTAACACCTAATCCCCTACTCTTAAGTCACTCTGCCAGGCCACATGGCCGCACGACTCAACTGGAGTGCATTGGTTGTGCCCATGTACACGCGCACATCTCCAAGGGACTATGCAAATCGTCCTTCCTATATCTTTATATGGAGTGCCCACTAAAAGATGCTCTCCCAATATCTCCTTATTTTTCAACCGGTTCTCTATTTTTTACTCTATATATTCCACTCTCCTATATTTTAATGATATCTTATAACTACTATATCATTTTCAACGTCATTTTTTTGTACTGGTTATATTCTAAACGGGTATTTTTGTAACGGAAATATTTGTGACGGCCAAATTCAAACGACTATACTAAAAACAGCTATATTTCGAACGATAATCTTTCTAATGGCTATATTTGTAACGGTATTATTTGTAACGGTTATATTTATAACGGATGTATATATAATGACTATTGTAATAACGGTTATATTTTCTAACGGCTACATTTTTGTGATCTATATATGCAAGGCCATTTGCTCTTCCAAGCTATTCATTCCTACAACTCTTCACTCTTTCTTCCTGTAACTCTTCACTCTCCCTTCCTGTAACTCTTCACTCGTACATCACAATGAGTTATCCCAATGACTCACTCTTACAATCCCTTGTGAATACGTCATCGTTGTCCAAGGATGACAACCAATTCCCTCTTGCCACTGCATACTTAGCACACAAACATCATGAACTCATGAATTCCCCATGGCATGGCAGTTCGGTGCATGGACATCAGGTCATCGAACGTAATAAAGGAGCTAGACATTCCAGACTATATCAAGACTACTTTGCAGAATCTCCAATGTATGGCCCAACACTCTTTCGATGAAGGTTTGCAAATAGTCCTTATTTCATTTAGACCAACTTGTTTATCCTCATGTCCACAGCTCATTGTTATATTCAACACAGGTTCAGGATGCGCCGTTCTCTATTTTTGCGCATATTGCAAGCTGTAGAAACGCATGATGCATATTTTATGCAGAAAAGAGATAGAGCAGGAGTATTTGGGTTATCTTCTCTACAGAAGATAACCGCAGCATTTCGTATGCTCTCTTATGGAGTTGCAGTGGATGCAATAGATGATTATATTAGGATTATGGAAAGCACTGCTATAGAGAGCCTTAAAAGGTTTATCAAAGCAGTGTCAAACTCTTTACAGATGAGTACTTGAGATCCCCAAATGAGCACGACACTTCTAGATTACTAGCCATTAGAGAAGAGAGAGGTTTTCCCGGCATGCTTGGGAGCATAGACTGCATGCATTGGAAGTAGAAAATTGCCTGCAGCATGGCAAGGCACGTATACCGGGCATGTCCACGAGCCCACAATCATTCTAGAAGCAGTTGCTCTAGAAGATCTCTGGATTTGGCATGCCATTTTTGGTTTACCTGAGTCTTATAATGATATTAATTTTCTTTATCGTTCTCCTTTATTTGCAAAGTTAGCTGAAGAACAAGCTTCAGAAAATTTCACCATCAACAGTCGCAACTACTCAATAGGATATTACCTTGCTGATGGCATATATCCTACATGGACAACCTTTGTGAAGACCATACCATCTCCACAAGGCAATAAGAAGAAATATTTCTCGCAAGCTCAAGAATCACTTAGGAAAGATGTGGAACAAACCTTCGGAGTTCTACAAACCCATTTTGCCATTGTTCGCGGACCAGCCTAGTTTTGGGATCAAGACACACTCTGAGAGATCATGACTGCATGTGTCATCATGCATAACATGATAATAGAAGATGAGCGTGATAAAGGCCCTCAAGACTTCCATTATGATGGAGTGGGCAAAGATGTGTTAGTTTCTCATGAGCATACGCGTGAATTGTACAAATTCATTCAAATACATCATTCTATTAGAAATAGGCAAGCTCATTCTTAGCTTCAAGTTGATCTAGTGGAGCACCTATGGGAACGTCACGGAGGGGTGTAGTCCTAAGGTCTTTAATGTCTTTAGAGGTCGTAAGGTCTGTAATGAATTTCCAGTTTCTACCGTAATGTCTTTAGAGGTCGTAAGGTATGTAATACATTTCCAGTTTCTAAATGTCCGTAATGTCTTCTCAATCCTTAAATAAAGCAGCTCATATTGTTTCCAAATATTAATCCCAGCAAACATAATAGTCTGACGACATTACACGAACATAATAGTCTCAGTCTAGTACACAAACATAATAGGGTAATACTGCATACAATTTATTAAAAATCATCCCAACCTATTGTATCGACAAGCTATGATCCCCTTCTGAAGGCTCAAGTAATACTCTTGTTGTGGCCTAGACAAAGCAGCAATGTATAATTCTCTCATCATCTTCTCCTGCTCTATCGCAATCCTCCATTTCTCATTTGCAACCTTCTCTTGCTCTAGGGCATAAGCTTGTCTGTATCGCTCTTCTTTCTTTAGTTCTTTCTCAACATTCATGTCTCTCTTCTTCTCCCAAATGTTTTCAAAAGGCTGCATATAAATGCTATCTCTTGTGCTACTGCTTGAACTTTTACCTCGATGTATACGGTGTGTCTTTACCTTCTTACCATGTGGCCTTGCCAAGGGCTCAGTTTGAGTGGTAGTAAGTCCTTCAGCATCCAAACCAACAGCATTGCTACTATAGGAGTTGAAATACCGAGACTAGAGTTGGAGCTCACCTTATGCTTCTTCTGTGACAACCTTCTAGTCCACTTAGGGTGGTACTAAAACATTCTAGTAGTGCAAGAATTGAAAAGACTTGCTCTCTTCTTCCTTGTACACAACACATTCCTGAATAATCTACAAAAGTAAATATGTATTATGAAACAAGCAAGCACATGTTCTCTTCTAATAAGTTGAGCAAATTAGGGATATATGATATACGAAAAAATCTTATCTTGTTCTGTCACCCCACTTTGCTGTCTTTGCAAAATCCAGTCATAGCACCCACAGAATTTGTTTACGTGTTCTTGAATTGTTGACCGATGGTGCATAAGGGAGTTTTGGGAACGGTCGGACTCAAAGTCCTTGTTGCCGTGGAAGTAAGCACAGATTCTCTTCCAATAGGTTAAGCGAGACTGTTTGTTACCCTTGTGCCACATCCATACTTATGTTCAGCCACCCTGACACCAACATTTCATCTTCCTTAGTGTTGAAGTTATTTGATCTCTTGCTTACACTCTTGCTGGATGGTAAATTTTGTTCAACTGGCCACTGTTACTCCTCAACAGGGCTACAATTTTGGGTCTCAGCCCAAGCCGCTCCATCAATTCCCTCACTCAACAAGTTAGTATAAAAGGATTCCATAATCTTTATTGTGTGAAGCAACAAGTTAATAAGAAAGAAAACATCTTTATGGCACATACATAATAGTAGATATCATCCTATCATAAAATTTACCGTAACATTCATACATAAGGCACCGTAACACCAAACATAATACATAAGGTACCGTAACATCCATATATATGACATTATTAAACAATACTACTTGGATAGTTAAGCTAGTTTAACTGTTTTACATTCACATTAGCTTCAATATGTTGTCTCTAGAATCATCACTATCGAATTCAATCCCCCCCCGTCTTCATAGTGCTGCCAAAAATCTGGTTCATCACTACGATCGATCTCATACTCCAATGGGATAATATCATCAGGGCTAAGGTCTTCTTGGAGCCCCTCTTGCTCAGGTACTATCGGTTCTCTTTGAGGCAACTCCTTTGACTACGTCCCAACTCGATCAGGGCCGATAGCTAGTTGTTCTATTTGAAGTTGTTCATATCGCTTGAGCGAGGAGAAGACATGGGAGATAAATTATCTAAGGCTAACTTCTTAATAGCGATAGCTATCCTGTCTATTTCAATAATTGTCCATGCCCAACCTTCTTTATTAATCTCCGTTATCCATCACCGGTACTTATTCCTGCAATAAACCTAGTGGTTTATTTTTTTCATAGATGTAAAAACATTGAACAGTGCTAAACACCAAAACGTATATACTGAAGTGGAAACACATGAAGATATATAGCCCTTGGAGGAAAACTACAACAACCAAGGATATGAGAATTTCCAGGGTCATGCCAATCCTATCCTCAATTCCCAATCAACACAGATGGACCAAGCCATGCCGCACACACATGACTGAAGATCTTGCATGAACTGTTAGTGACAGAACTCACAAATAGCAGGATTCCAGAGAAAAAAGGGAAGGCATAAACACAAGCCAATACAGGATATAGCATTTGCTGTTCTGCTTCACTTTACATACTATACTATAGCAAAGACATTACTTCAACAACACAATTTTGAACTTGAAATAACATCGCATATTGTACAGACAAAACTAATAAACATTGCTTCATAGGCACTATGAGAACAAGATGTATGTCAACCATGAAACTGATGCAAGCAACAAAATGCTAAGCAAGCAGGAGACACATTCCATCAAAATGCTAACCAAGACTGTTGCTAAATAAACTGATAGAAGCCCTAAGCAGATGCATCGATGTACCTAAAGTTTACTGGTCAGCATCAATTTAGAGAAGAGGTCCTAGGACCCAGCTTATATTAAAAAATTTAGACTGAAGGAAGTACTAAAAATTTCATGGTTTTATCCACAACCATTCCACCCAGCAGCCCATATCAAACAGTAGGATTAACAGCTCTCTGCTCAAGAATTAACGACCTGATTGATCAATACATTTGTCAATTGTCATTCACATCAGCAGTAAACGATGAACCGTGTTCCACCCCGTGGCGTAATCTGAACGTGTCGCTTTGAGAGCCCGATTTTCAAGCCGCCTGACGGCGCGAAGGACTGCGCGAGGAGGTCGGGGACGATGAGCAGCACGTCGAGCGCGACGGGCGGCATGGTATTGAAGCGGACAAAGCGGGAGAAGGCCTGTTGCTTGCGCACGATGGCGAAGTACAGAGAGTGGACGAGGCGTGCGGCGGGAGTGATTCCCGGCTGGAATAGGCACGCGACATGGAGAGGGGGAGGAGGGGTCAGCATGGCGGCACCGGAATCAGTCAAGACAGCACGGTGGCGCGGGATCTCAGATTCGGGACAACACGGCGACGCGAGGCCTACGGGACTCAGATCCGGGAGGGGGAGGGGTGGCCGACGTGGCGGCGCGGGAGGGGGGCGTAGGGGTTGAGCTTGACGAAGACAAAGACGTACCTCGGCACTGGCGGGAGCAGGTTGGGCGAGGATGAGCATGGCGGCAGCTCCGGCGGACAAATGACCTGCGTGGCTTCTCTGCTCCAGCGGACGGGCTCGGACGATCTGGTCCTTGGCACCTCCGAGGATGCGCGGGCGCTTGGCCGTTGCGGGATGCAAAGGGGGAGAAGTTTGCCGGGAATGGGGTGCGCCGAGATCGATTTGTAGAAGCTACAGGGATGCCAAGCTGAATGGGTAGTCGGTTGGAGCTGTGTTTTTCTCACTTTAGCCAAAAAACATAGCTATCGGGAAGAGGATAGGGTTCCTTGGAGATGCTCTGAAGTAGCTAAAAGGGACCTGATAGCGCCTGTCATCGTGCCACACCCAAATACTCGCTCTCCATTCATAATTATATATCGTTTAAAACGGGAACATAGTCTTCAATGATTATTTTAATTATTATTTTACACACGAATATATTAATAAAAAGTTATACAATCACGATGTTATGAATATATTTTTCATTAATGATGTTACTTTTACCTGAACAATCTAGATAATTTTATATATGTTACTAGCTAAATTCAGAAAGGTTCGACAACCCGGTTTTTAAAACGTCATCTATTTCTAAATAGAGGTATTTTCTGAGTACACTACCCTAACCGGCAGGCTATGAGATGTATGTGAATTTATTGGATGGTTAGAACGGGCAATTAGATGGGAGAGTTGAAAGTTGGTCAAGCTTGTCACAGTCCTTAAATGTGTACCTTAGCAAAAAAGAAAAAATGGAACTGCAAAAGGTGGAATTCTTTGTAATGTGTTCTTAAATTCCACTTTTGTTCGGAAATAGATATACATGATCAAACTTCTCTAAATTTGATAAGCTATATATATAAGATACTTGATTGGTCAAATAACAATAGTATTATTAGATTTGTTATGAAAAAAAGTTTTATAATATCGAAATTTTTATCTTTTTTATAACTTATTCATATGAAAAAAGTAAAAATTACATGTTAAAGATTTTGCACGTGTCTAAAACGTTGTCTATTTACAAATAGAGAGAGAGACGTTCCTTGGTAGTCCTGTAGAAGTACCTATATTTTGTGATATTTTACTCTTTTGTTTGAGAAAAAAATTCCTCTATCAGAACTTCAACACAATTGTCCATGAACATGAAGCAAAACATTAGAAGTATTTTGCTTATCCTGAACTAAAAATAAATACATCGGGATCTTTAACAAGTCATTTACCGAAGCAAAAAAGTCCATTTATTAATCTTTAATTATAATCTGAGTTTAAATTTCGACCTTAATCTCGAAAACTGTTAAGTCAAACTTTCGAAACCGTCCAACTTTCACCCTCGGTTTGTTTTGCACGGGGTTTTGACTAATGTCATTCACTACAAGCTTACGTGAGATCAACAATGAAGATGAAAATTCGGCGATTTTAAGTGTCGAGGGTTTAAATTTTGATATTAAGTTTGAAAATCAAAGTCGAGGGTTGAAAACTGGACCTTTGTTGTTACCTTGTTAATAAAAAGAAACATAAATCCCTGGCATTTTATAGATGATTTTTTAAAATTGCTAGTATCTGTCACTTCTATGCATTTTGAGTAGCGGTAGTCGTAGTAGTAACAGAGAGTATCCATTAATCAGTAATCACTGCAGAGCGTTTCCACTACGTACCCAACAGGCCACCAGAACCAAACCAACGATGGTGGCATCTGCAGCGCCACTGCCCAGCACCCTCCGCCCGACAAAACCAAGGACACCACCGGTCCGGCTCTTCTCCCCTCCGCCGTCTCACTGCCGCCTCCACCCCCGAACTCGATCCACCAATCCCAAAGAGCGAATCGGCGGAGCAGCAAGAGCTCTCCCCTCCTCTTCCATGGTGGCGGCCCAGCCCCAGACGCGCGATGGCCAACAAGAAGGCGCGGTGGAGGCCATGAAGCTGCTGTTCGTGGAGATGGGCGTCGGATACGACCAGCACGGCCAGGACATCACCGCTGCCGCCGTGCGCGCCTGCAAGGACGCCATCTCCTCCAACTCCATCCCCGCCTTCCGCCGGGGTAACGTAATCGCTTCCTTGTCTCTCTGAGTCATTTCGTCGAACGCCTAGCCGGCACGCAGAGAGCTTCCCGTTCTTGGTTGATTCGTCGATCATGAGCTGAGTTCCTGGATTCTTGGTGAATTGAGCTGCTTTCGATGTGGATTATGTGCACAGGGTCGGTACCCGGGATGAACAGTGAGCAAATGAAGCTGCAGATCAAGCTCGGTGTGCCGAGGTCGACGCAGCATCTGCTGGACGCCGAGAGAGTCAAGGCCGTCTTCCCATAGTGAGCATTCTACCTGCTCTTTCTTTGGGCCTATTAAATCTTCGAACTTTGTCATTCGAGTGCTGAATCAGAAGCAGGTGTAATGCTACGGTGTGATGGATTCTTATGTATGTTAAGTAAAATTTTCAATAGTGTCTAGGTTAGGGTTCACTTGATCATTTCAATGAGCATATATTACCTACTGCAGAGCACACGCCTTTCACTAAGGTTCACTTATGGTTAGGGGAGAAAGTAAGCATTGTCCATTTTTTAGAGAAAAACAGGGGCGAGCCTGCATTACGTATAATGAAACCAACAGTGAGTACATGATAGTTCTGAGGTACGGGCAAGCATTATCTACACCAGATACATTTTAAGGTGTAACAAGACAACTGGACTGAACTGAGATCGGAGGGTGATAGGGGAAAATGTTTTCTTTTTGGAAGCAAAGAAAATTTGTCGGATGATGAGCAGGAGTTTTGTAAGCACCGTCAATGTGCACCTTGATTTGTACATGGCTCTGATATAGTGTAATGAGTTCGAATATTTCTAGATTAACAAACACCTGGCTATCACCACCTGATTTTTTTTCCTTAATCAAACTCCTACAGATATTTCTATCAGAGTTCGCCCCATTAGCACCAGTTTCCTTTATACAGATTTGAATGGATCCTCAGTAAGTGAACTTCCATTCAGGCCACCATGCCACTTTAGGCAAAGAAAGCTGCCAAATGTTTTATCAAGCAGCACAACAAAAGAGTGTGTGGTCACTATTGTACTGAGGGAAGGTGTTGGAAACTTGGAATGTTTAACACTGCCATGTGTTTCAGATGTGAAAGATTTTATTCAGGTCAGCAAAACAGTATCTCTCACTGTCCCACATAAGCGAAACTATAATGTTTGTACTAACAAGTATATATATTAAGCTGATGAAACTCCTTAGGTAAAGGCAGACTAGTCCTTCATCAACTGTTAAGGCAAACCAGTTCATGTCAGCACTGTACTAAGGGTGCGTAGTAGAATGTTCAATAGTTGCGTTATGCAATTTGAGCTAAGATAACAGTCAACAATAGATAGGCAGTTTACATGAATTTATATCCCCAGGTAAATCATGTATCTTGAAGAGCTGCCACATGATCTGCTTGATTTTTCAAGAAAATAATCTTGCAAGAGTTGAATATAGGATATTGCAGATAACTCATATAGTTTCCATAAGCCTTTTGTCATGGTTGCATCTTGCAGTAAAGTTGGAGATGTAGAGCCTACTGGTTTCTGTCTCTCAAAAGGAATCGATCAATTATTTAGTAGGCATCCAGAAAGATTATCATAATCATGATTGGCAGTAAAACCTCACCACAATTTTGTGAGTATCTAAGGAAGGCTTGGCTGTAAGGGTCTCGAAATCTGATGAGTAGCTAGGCTTTAATTCAGTGGAATTCATTTGTTGAGAACGACCATGAGCACAGTTGGTGCCAATTTCGATTCATGATTATGTATCACATCGCATCTTATAACATTTTCTCATTGTTTGCAGCGGCAAGATTATTAGCTTGGAGGTTGTTGACGGTGGGATGATCTGTTCAAGTGGCACGTGCATCGAAGCAATGGGAGATAAAAACGAAAAACGACGATTGCTACATAGTCAATGCTGCAGTCTACGTTGGTTACTAATGTTCTAGGAGAATTGTTCTGTCTTGGAACAACAAAAACTGGAAATGTTCTCCGACGCAATAATCATGTTTTTTTTTCCTGAATGCATATTCTTGTTTGAATGTGTACAAATGCACTTTCGTAATGTCAAGTTGCGTTCAACACTTCCACTGTTTCACTGCCTGCCGAGTTGACCCGAGTCTCTCTTTGGAGACCAACATCCAGTTCATTCCAATATGGTTTTGGTTTCTTAATCATTTTCGTCCAAGCTTATATTACGTAAATGATCGTTCTTACAACCGATCCATTCATTCAGCTTTCATCTTATTATGCAGTATCCATACATATTCCATGGTAATGTAGCTGCTAAATTATATATTATACTAGTACCTAATGATGCATCGATGCAGCGTTGAGCTCATCAGCTGTCCATGGTGGGGTAGTAGGCATAGGTGGCGATGCCGCAGTTGGCGCCGTTCCCGCGCGCGACGCGCATGAAGCCCCTCTCGCCCCACCACGTCCCCCACTGGTTCTTCACCACCCAGTACTCCTCCCGGCCGTCCGCCACCGCGCCGTAGCCCACCACCGTCACGGCGTGGTTCAGCCGCCGCCCACACGACGAGCTCCCGGTGTACACGCCGCTCCTGTAGTGCCGGAAGTCCGGGTCTGAGGCCTCCACGGCGACGACGACGGGCTGGCTTGCCGCGAGCCCCCGCAGCGCTCCCTCGTCGCCGTACAGGCGCGCCCACCGGGAGGCGGCGATGGAGGCGGCCGAGTTCGGCGTGGTGCCGCTGCGGCACGCGCCTTGCTGGCCGCTGTACGCGTAGGCCACCTCCGCCTGCAGCCCGCCGCTGTCAGCGATGTAGCGGAGCGCTGCGTTGACGTCGCCGCTGTCGCAGGTGTTGCCGCCGCCCGTGCAGTCGAGCACCTGCTGCTCCGAAAGGGAGATTAGGTTGCCTGTGGTGATCTTCACGAGCCCCTCCGTCGCCGCCACCGCCGCGAACGCCCAGCAACTCCCTGCGCGCACGCACGCCTAAACATCTATGAACCATGGCCTATGTATGTTATGCATGCATGGACGTATAAAACATTGCAGTTGCAGACTCTTACCGCAGGTGCGTTGGTTCTTGACTTCGGTGACGGCGCCCTGAGCCCTCCAGTCCACGCTGTCCGGCATGTCCTGGTCATCCTGCAGAGCGGCACCCTTCGGCAGGGCCGCCGCCGTGTCCTCCTCGGGACGGAGGCTGTGCTGGTGCCGGTACCCGAGGTACGCCTCGACGAACTCGTCGTCGGTGAGGTCCGAGAACTGGTTGAGCCCGAGCGTGTACGTGCGGTTCCCCGCCCGGTTGGCGGTGTCGACGTGCCGCGCGTTGGCCCCGAACACCTCCAGCCGGCGCGCCTTGTCGTCAGCGTCCGTGTATGCGCGCCCGAACCTTGCCATCCACCGCTCGTGCCGCGCGGCCATGGTGGCTTCCCCTCGCGCCGCTGCGCCGACGACGGCAGTGGCGGTGATGGCGGCTGCGGCCACGAGCACAAGCAGTGCGCCGCAGAGGCGGCGTGAGCTGAGAAGCGGCGCCATCGCCTCACTTATTATGGTTTAGGAGCGAGAGAACTAGCAATCGTGCCGCGCGCGCTTCTATTTATATACGCGCATGGTGAGCAAAAGATCGATCGAGCGGATATTTTCCGTTGCGTCGCCTCGATTGATCACACTCATCGCGCGCATGCAGCACATTATTGTAGAGCGCGTGTTCATGCGCCGTGGCCCGAGTCGTGTTGACAGTGACTGCCGATCTGGTGCGCATCGTCTATGCACGTTCATGTACCTGACGGCTGGTCTCGGTGTAGTATTATTCTTCTTGTCAGAAGATAGTTTTTATGGTTTCCCGGCTCTGGTGTAGAGTGCTCGATTCGGTTCAGAATTCAGATGGCGAGATGGGTATTGTGGGCTGCGCCGCTGCCGTCTCTGTCTGCCACTAGGCCGGGCGGACGACGGCGCGCGTGATACCGCTGCATGCGCCGGCACCGGCACGCGCGGGCGCGCGGTTGAGCGGCCAACATTATAGACGCAGATGCATGGCGAAGTGGAGGGCTGGAGGAGTTGCTGTCTGATCGAAATGGGGTGATCGGCGTGCACTTTCACTTGGCCATGAGTAGTAAAATCTGTGACATCGGTGCGCGCACGAAGGCGTAAACCCCATTATTTGATCGGGTCAAATGTCGTTTGGAAAATGAGAAATTGCGCGGTGTGAGTGGTCGGCACACTCGCGGAGCGAGGATTACTTGGCTTCGAGACGGATTGGGCCTCAATTTTTTAAAAGAAATAAACTAATTAGCAGCAATAGTGTCTTGATTGTCGATAATATTTGGTGAGAATGAGAAGTAGGTTATTGATGATATCCATTGATGTTCTCCTTTCATGTGCGGTCGGCTATTTAGAGTGGCTCACCTTTATCCTCTGTTGTATAAATTGTATTTTTTATGCATGTTTAATTTTGGATTCGTGGTTTCTCAACAGGCGTTTCCTTTAATAGCTACTTAATGGAATCCTTAGCAGGTTTTCTGTAACAATGACAGGGATAAGGCAATTGTTGACGAAGGCTTTCCTGACAGAAGCCCTCGAGATAGGTATCCCCGACGGCACATATATGTCAGCTGCCGACACAGATTGAAGCGGATTTCAGTCGTGCGATCTAGTTTTCTGCTGAGGTTTTGTTAGAAATTGTCACCCGGGATCACAATCCCGTCAGCCAACCGACAAGCAGACAAAATGAAGTGTATCACACCAACCCCGGCGGTAGATTCTTGTCGAACAATGAACGAGAATAAATTCCGACGAACAAAACACATTACTGGCAAATAAATTCCGACGATAAACTCACCGAAGAAAGAACAAAACTAGAAATTTTGATTTTGGAAGAAAAATATATGATACTATAAAAAACCTTAAGGTACTTTGGAAAATCAATAGGTCGCTCACCCACTCAACACTAACAAGAATGTCAGAGAAGAGAAGAGGAAAGATGGTGATCTGCTCGGCCCTGCTCCTGGCCGTTACGTGGTATACTTTGGGACTGTTTATACAACAATTAGCTGTTTGGTTTTTGTTTGATATGGATCGAATTTGCAGTCACATGATTTTTTTTCTTTGTTATTTGATGATTGGCACATGTTCTTTGCTATGCGCTCTGTTGCAAGGGAGGAGCATGGACGCAAAAACCGTACCAGAAATCAAGAAACAGTTGAGTCGGTGAGCCCTTTGTCATGATGTTCACGACTTGAAGACTGGAACATACGTGGAGAACACATACATGCCTGAGAGAGACATTTGCATGAACAAAGTGGATGTCGATCTCCATATGCTTCACACAACGACATTGAACTAGGTTGGACGACATGTACATAGCCCTCATGTTGTCATACATAACCAGAATAGCTGAAGAGAGGTGATGGTGAAGCTCTTGGAGAAGCTGGTGCGTCCAGTAGCACTCAGTGACGGCATGAGCAACGACGCGATATTCGTCCTCTACACTACATGAGGAAACTGTGGTCTGTTGCTTGGAGGACTAAGAGATGAGGTTGTCACCATGGTAGACACAATAGCCGGAGGCGGAACACCAAGAATCCAGGCATCTGGTCCAATCTATGTCGGCCTAAGTAGTCAGGCCGGATGAGGAAGAAACGTCGAGTTGTAAGCCAATGTCCAATGTGCCCTTCACATAGCGCAGGATGTGCTTGATGAGAGCAAGGTGTGGCTCGTGAGGTGCATGCATGTGTAAGCAAACCTATGCACCGAATGCGCCAAATCCAGACGTGTCAGAGTGAGATACTAGAGCACACTGGCGAGGCTCCAATACTCTGTTAGGTCAGCATCCAGCTCACCAATTGTCACATAAAGCTTGGCATGAGTGTCCATCGGAGTTGTGATATGGTGGCACGAAACCATGCCCGCGTGCTAGAGAAGATACGTGATGTATTGCTTATGGGAGAGAAATAGGCCAGCCGTGGAGTGCCACACGGAGATGCCGAGGAAGAAGCTAAGGTCGTTGAAGTCCGTCATCGAGAACTCATTGTGAAGACAGTGGGTGAGGCGTTGAAGGAGTGGTGTTGAAGAAGTCGTGATGATGATGATGTCCACATACAGGAGGATGTACGCTGAGTCATCCCCGTGCCGAAGCACGAACTAAGACATGTCAGAGATGGAAGCAGCGAAGCTGAGCGTTTGGATGTAGGAGGCGAACCATTGATACACACGCGCGAGCCTGCTTCAAGCCATAGAGGACCAGTGAAGATGACAAGCATGATCAAGCCGGGATGGATGGGCAAACCCCAATGGTTGTTGGCAGTAGACCGTCTCGTTTAGCGTGTCCTTGAGGAAGGCATTCTTGACATCGAGTTAGCGAATATATATACCAAGCACCCGAAGTGACAATGCTGAGGACTAGCCAAATCTTCACAATTTTGATGATCAAGCTAAAGATGTCTTCGTAGTCGATGCCGGATGGTTGAGAGAACCTACAAATGATCCATCGAGCCTTGTAGCAAGCGAGGGAGTTGTCAAAGTGGAACTTGTGTTTGAAGATCCACTCGCCGGAGATGATGTTGGCACTAAGTGGGCGAGGGACGAGAGACCACATGTCGTTGTCGAGGAATGCTTGGATCTCATCCTCTATTGCTCGTCGCCAATGAGGGTCCTGCAATGCGCCACGATATCTCTTGGGGATGGGCAATATGGCGGGGTGCACGACCAAGAGGTTCATCCGATCGATAGGAAGCACGATGCTAGACTTAGCATGGGTGCACATGTGATGCGCCTACTACCTAGACGATCAATGGGGCCGACTGGAGCTGTTATGACAGATGCTACAAGCAGAGGAGCTGTCACGATAGATGTGGCAGGCAGTGATAGAGGCGCAATAGACTCGGGAAGGTCCGTGGGAGTAGAGGGAGCTACCACGTCAAGGGCGCGGGCTGTCGCAGTAGGCGCAGTAGGCTTAGGGGCAGGCTTGAAAACTACCATGGCAGAGCTTGGGGATGTCACGGTGAGGGGGGACTCGATGCAGGTAGCTCATTGCGGACCACCTTGGGAGTCAGGATGATGGTAGGAGCAGTAGGAGCCGAGGTAGCCTGTCGCACCAGCGACGAAGAAGCTGGCGGGAGATCGGTGTCGAGGAGGAAGTTGAGGGCCCATGGAGAGGGAGAGGATGTGCTTCCACGAGGTGTCAATGGGGAGACGAACATGTCAAGGACCATGTGTGGGATGAAAGGGTACCAGAGGAAGACACACTCTTGGTGGTATGTGTGCCTAAAACAGAATAGCATGCATAGTGTCACTAATAGTACAGATCACACACTTTGCCTTGCCATTTTGAGGAGAGGTGTATAGACAAGAGAGGTGAAGGGCGATACCGCGCTGCCAGAGAAAGGAATCCGTTAGAGAATTAATGTGCTCAGTACCATTGTTAGTTGTAGTGCTTGGATGGTAGCTTTGAATTGTGTGCGTACATAGGCAAAGAAAGCAATGATGGTGTAATAAACACATCATTTCTTGCATAAGGGAAATGACCAATAGGAGTGAGAAAAATCATCAATGATCATAAGATAATATTTGAAACTAGAATTGCTCATAATTGGTGAGGTCCACAAGTCACAATGTAAAATCTCAAAAGGAGCACTAGGGACTGACATAGAACGAGTAACAGGCAACCAAATGTGTTTGCCAAGTTGACATGCATGGCATATACCTCAATGTGCTTTATTACATGAAATACTAGACGAATGCTGGAGACACGCCATGGCATCACTACCGGAATGACCCAAGTGTTGATGCCATAGTTCAGTGGAGGCGGTGGTGTGATGGTGTAGAGGTTCCCATTGCTATTGCAGTGAACAATCACGCTCTTGGTTTGGAGGTCCTTCACAGAGAAACCGAAACAATCAAATTTGATGGTGCAAGAATGATCATGAGTGAATTTGTGAACAGAGAAGATTATGAACTAATGATGGAACAAGAAGAACATCATTTAAAAGGAAGGAAGCACCTGAGCTGTGAAGCAGGGAGTGACCCCAAGAGGGAGATCGACATAGAATTGTCATTCCCGATGGTGATAAAGAAAGAAGTAGAGAGATGAGAAGGGATTGTGGTGTTACCATCGTCGGAGGTCATATGAGAGGAAGCATCAGAGTCCATCACCCAGCCTCCTTGCTGTAGGGAGAGATTGTTCATGGCGGAGGGGAAATTGAAGCTGTCCCAGGAAGGTATCAACGTGGACTAATGCAGCGGCACAGTGGTGGTGTTGTAGGCCTCAGGAGGGCGAGGGCCGAGGAGGCCCTGATCCCCTTGCCCCCCAGGAGCACGCCACTAACCTGGATGCCCTAGATTGAAACATAACCTAGAGCTGGCTGGGGTGGGCGTAGAATGGGAGCCGGAGGTGTAGCCATAGCTGTTGCCACCAGAGTTGGTGCTACCTTTGTTCTTGATCTTACCATTATCGCCCTTGTCCTTCCTAGAGCAAAAGGACTCGTCATGGCAGGTCATGCCAGTGCATGTGGTCTGATGGTGATTGTCTACAAGTGCACAGGATCAATGTAGCATCTTTTCCTGAAAGTATTTCCGGTTTAATATCAAACTGGAAAGCGATAGGTTTTTCCCACAAATATGGCGTCACTCCTAATTGCACTTGCACTTGAACTTGATGGTGATAGATAATATTTTTGGAGGATTTTTAATAAAATAGAATTAATAAAAACTAAAATGAGAGAGCAACGACTACCAAATGAGCTAATATCAATGGTGATGGAATGGCAATACGAGAGGTGGTACATGGATTCATGTGGATATTGCTAATCATATGCTAGGACTCAGATAAATCAATTGCATAGTCGAATATTTTGTAGACATGTACCCATAAATAGATGCATCTCATCAAGAACATCACTTCTGTCCAATATTAAGGTGGTCAGTTAAGATACACTGAAGCAAAGCATAAAGTATGGTGGCACATGTCATTCCTCAAACTCATGTGTAAAAAACACATCCACCCTCGACTCTCACTTAATAGGCGGTATAATAGATAGCACGAATAGGTATCTAGTATTGCAAGGTAAGAACAATAGTTCTAAGACCATGATGCCTGGACCCTAGACAACAAGAATTAAGGCTAGCAATAGTAAATAACAGCAATAAACAACATCATCACAATCTAAAACTATTCTAAAAATAAATGTAAAAATAGCATCATAACATCTCAACACAATTCACCAATTCTCATTCATCTTGTATGCCTATGGTTGACTACTCAAACATAATAAGTGGATGAAAACACAAGTATCATCATAATGATTAAAAAGAGATAGAATAGTAGCAACTCCCCTGAACCAATTGGTCATGATATCTGGTGACGGATAGTGAAGAAACGGTTGTCAATCCGGTGAAGAAGCAGCGTCCGATCTGAATTCTGATGGATGTGAATGAATCTGTCGATAGCGAATAAGTAGACCCTACAGATTCTAGGCAGCAAGTAGGGATGGCAGGGCCGGCTTCCTGGGCTGAGGGCCCAGTGTCTGGCACACCCTTCATCTAGTGCTCTTCCTCGTGCGTAAACATTCTAAAAAGTCACTTTTGCATAAAAATACAACATTTCCTGCACACATTAAATAAATGAAGTACAACACCAATAATCAACTGATAATGCAATAATATCTAGTAAGTAGATGAATAATTGACATAAAAAGCATGAGAAATATTGATACATTTTTTACGTATCAAGCTCCCCCAAGCTTAACTCATTGGTCAGACTCGAGCAATGCAAGTGATAAATAGATATGACCATGCTTTGAAATGAAACTTACATTGAATGGTATGAACTAGTTAACTCTTCTTCATAGCCCTGAGAGATAGCAATGACCATGAATATTTGTACTAATGCAAGTGAGCTATCAACATTTCTTTCCACAATTGACTTCAAATTTCAAAACTATCACTTGTCATGATAATAATAGCAACCTTGTAATGACCATGAGGCTATCATAAATGAACACATTGTCAAAGAGGGAACATAATGGTTCAATTAATAATTTTTGAGAAATCAATTGTGTCACACTCACAACAGAAGCTCACCTAGTAGAGGTAAGTCACAAGAATTAACTTGTGTACCAATGCAAAACTCCCTGCAACAGTTTGTCACTTGAAAGAATAAAACAAGTTTTCATTGATCACCGTTTGTCTTATCAAATCTACTATTCAAGTACTTGATGTCTCACCATTCCGGTCATTGGAGAAATAAAGATGGGGGTAGGAAAGATTTGATCAAAGAAAATAGAAAACTTATGCAATGCAAAGGGATTCTCGGGCCCTAGTGATATCCCAGTTATTGATATTGCATAAGGAGTGGTGATTTGCCATATGAATGCATAACAGTGCGATGAATAAGCGGCTCAAACTAGTGAGTGAAGGACATCCCAATAAAGAATAAAATAAAGCAATGATGATGATATATAGCTTAAAATCATGATAACTCTAGAGCTAAGGGTGTGTTTGTTTGGGCTGCGGCTTACTGAGAAGCGGCTGGAGCTGATAAGATCTGAGAAGCAGCTGGAGCTGGTCAGCTGGTGGGAAGTAACTGAGCCGTTTGTTTGGACTGTTTCTAGACGGCTGGTGAACCTGTGGCTGGTGGTAAATGTCTAAAACACCCTTCCCTACTGAAGATCATTTTAAGTTCTAATTAAGCGTGGATTACTTGTTTTTGTTTGATTTAGCACAAATGACATGTTTATAACCTATATTTTAAATAATCAATTAGATGTTTTTATATTATTTATCATAAATGATCGATTTGAGTGATAAATCATTATAATTTTGAAATATGAGTCCAATATATATTCATATATTTTGAAATATAAGTCCAATATATATTCATACATTTAGATAATTCAAAAATAAAAAATAAAAAAAGTGGGGTGGCAGCGGCAAACCCTAGCCGCCACCACCCCTGCCTCCAGCGCCGGTCGGTGAGGGGATCGGGCGGCGCTCTGGTCGGCGGGACGGGATCTGCTCGGGAGGCGCTCGGGGTGAGGCGGCCGCGGACGTGGACGGCGGCGGCGGCGAGATCCGGGCAAGAGGACGGGAGGCGGCGGCGAAGGACGGGCTCGGGAGGGAGGCCAACGGCGGCTTTCTTCACAGAGCGTCGGGGGTGAGAGAGGCCGGCGTCGGAGGGCAAGGAGGAGCTCGGGCGACGAGGAGTGGAGGCAAGGAGGAGCTGCTGGGGACGAGGAAGGCCGGCGCCGGGACCGGAGATGAGGGAGGTGGAGAGGCCCTTCCAGCCGGCGGCCGCAAGCGGGAGGAGATGTGGCGGTTCGTGGTGGCGGGATCCAGGCGGACGAGGTTAGGGCGGCGGGATCCGGCGGCGCTCGGGCTTGGGGGCGAGATCCGGCGGCCGAAACCCTAGCCGGGGGCTGCTGCAGGGTGGCTCGGGCTGGGAAGAGAGCGGGTTGGGGAGAGGAGACAGGGGATGGCGAGATTTGTGAGAGATTTTCCATATATACCAGGTGGCAATTTTTTGTAATAAATCAGAACTAGCATGGGTGATTTGGTAATTGTGATGTGCGGGAAGCTGTGGAAGCTGCGGGAAGCACCTCAAAGGGGGCTTTTGCTTTGTAGTGTATTTTTGAGAAGTGCTTCTCACAAGCACCTCTAAAAATTTTGTTGTTTGTTTGGGCTTCAGCTTTTGGAAGCCTAGAAGCCCCTAAAGCTGAAGCTGAAGCCCAAACAAACAGGGCCTAAGTACGATGAATCTATACTATGATAAAATATAGGCCATAGGGTTAGTGAGTGCTAAAATGAAAAGCAATCTTCTATGAAAACATCTTGCTAACATGAAGGACTAGAGCCCTTGTGAAACTAGGATGTCTCTCTACTAATTCTTATTTTATTACTCTTTCTTTCTCCTTTTTTTTTCTTTTTCTCTTTTTCTCTTCTTTTTATTTTGCCCTACAAGATATGAGATGCACCTTACAATGATGAGCATAATAAGTGAGGAACAAAGATGGTGGCTAATGCATGCAACAATAATATGAGCATAAATGAGCGCTAAAAGATGTGCAAAATAATGCAAGCACAAAAATAATGAAGAATATGCTTTCATGAATGGCACAGAAAAAATATGACACTAATCATCCTCAGAAAATGTATCAATGAAGAACAAATGCGCATGGAAAATCAACTACTACGGAATGGCAAAGATGAAGTGCCAACATAGGTAGTTATGGTGGACACAAATGGCGAATACTGAATGGCTTTTGGGATGCCTGTCTTTTTTCTGCATTGCATATTCTGTTTCAACGGCTCTATTGCCACCTCGAGCATCATCTTTATTTCATTTTTTCTCTTTCTTTGAGAGAGACATACCCATGGGTTTGGACGTACCAGCGAAGTATGCAAAATATTAATGCGACAAATGCAAAACCGAGTACCATGGAGGCTAGCAAATAAGATGGAGTGGAATAACCAGTTTAAAAAACATACTTGAACTTAGTGGAATCTTATCAAAAACAGCAAGTATCTTTAAACCAATTTATGTTATACTTAACTACACTCTTCGTTATTTAGAACCCGGTTCCACCAAATAATGGTCCCCTTATTTGAATTTTAACCATGATTTCTCAATAAAATTAAATTTAGCATGGAAATGGTTTAGAAATTCTAGAGATGCTCAAGTACTAGATCACATTATTATCACGACAAGATTGAATCCATCATTTAAGCAATATGGGTTTTATGATGGCTAGGCTACAACGTGTAATAGAGTAAATCCATACAAATATAAAGAGAGAGGTAGAGAATTCGTACCAATTGTCTAACAGTATTCACTTCATCACACTTATTTCTATTTATCGCGCTAGCTTCCACAAACTGCAATTTAAATCACACGGCAAAAGAGAGCATGCTAGATTCAATTCAGTTCATGAGTAGCTCACAATGACATGGTCCAACTATGCATCATACATTCACTCAAACTACTTAAAAAAGAAATAGATTTTTTTTATATTTCTGCAATTAAAGCTACTCCTAAAACCATCAAATATTTTCGGTATTTTCTTTTGAAGACTACACTACATGCAAGCAAGAAAGTAAACATGCAACAAACTATTTTTTTTCTTTTTCATATATGTCGACGATCGGTAAACCGCCGATCTTACGGTATTCGTGGAATGTGTATGTATGAGGGGTAGGGACCGCTAGGGCACAAGGCCAGAGGTATAATGGCAAGGAAAACGCCCTTTTTATACAGGTTCGGGCCTCCCTTAGGATAACAATCCTACGTCCTATTCGTATATATTAACTGGAGAATGTCTTACAAAGGATATGAAGGTTAGTGGCTATCCTAGGCCTAATCGTAGACTAATCTGACTAATTCCGCTAAGCTCGACTCCTTCGAGGTGGCGGGTCTTCTCGTAGAAATAAGCTAGAGCTTCTGGATCTTCCTTGGATCTAACCTCCCTTGGATCTAACCTGACATGTCCTCCCCTATGGGATTGCTCATCCTTTTATAGGGGGTTCATCTAGTCGTACTGGACATGGACTTATGTCTGAGTAGAACTCTGGCTTCCTTAAACGTCGGGATTGACTTCCTAGTTTAAGGGTATCCTTCCTCCTTACGGGGGGGTTATCTTACCATCCTGGAATCCTTACCGGGTACGTGGTATACTCCAGTAATCCAGGGAATCGTATGCGGATACTTCCTAATATACGGGATACCGTACTATACATCGTCAAGCCCCCCATCAGTACGTGAAGTGAGGTCATGACTGTTCTGTATGAAATCTGCCCTTCTCGGGGAGTAGCTCCGAGTAGGCGAACCGAGTAATCCTTATCGACAACTTTCCCGAGTAGGTACAATCTCTACCGAGTAGTCATGATAGCCTTATCGAAATAGTCCTTGGAAATCCAAAAGTTTTTCTGATTTAATCTGACCCGTCGATCACGGACACACGTTGGCCTAGTGGATTTCTGGAAAACCGAACCGTCGTGGCGGAAATTTCACATGGTGATGAAGAATCTTTCCTTTTTCTGCGCTATTGTTCGGCTGACGTTAGTCGTAACACAGCGCGCTTGTCAGGGTCGTGGGTTTGTCAGACCCTCTTTTCCCGCGCAAACGACTCGTATGCGGGAAAAGCAACTGTCTGCATTAAATGCGATGGAACAGATCGTGCCGTTAACCGCGCTCGGTCAGGCAAAAGTTAGAATCTTTAAGAAACCAAGAGTTAGGGTTTTGCCCGCATTGCTCTCCGTTCCTTAGCCTTCCCATCATCTTCTTCCTCGCGCCCAAATCTTTCCGCTTCCATCGCCTCCGATCATCCAGCGGAAATGGGCAAAAAGAGCGCCACGAAGAAGTCCCCTGAGCTGAAGAAGCCATCAGGAGATACCTCGGGGGAGCAAATCTCTGTCATCCCCGAGTTCGAAGCCTCGGTGATGGACTCCGCCGCCATCAAGAGACTCGTGGCGGAGGAGGTAATCCTCCCGGAGGTGTTCGTACCATTCCGGGAGGCCGTGAAAGAGACGGTTCCCAATCCGGACACGGACTAGGTCATTGTCTTCGCAGATTTCTTCAGGTGCAGACTCCAGTTTCCACCTTCGCATTTCTTCCTCCTCGTGCTCCAGTTCTATGGGATCGAGTTGATTCATCTCAACCCGAACTCGGTCCTGATGCTGGCAGTCTTCGCACATCTGTGCGAAGCGTACCTCGGTATCCGACCGAGCCTGGAGCTGTGGAGGTTCTTCTACAACCTCCACCGGATGAAGGCCAGCGGCGGAGGAGTCGTCGGCGGTGCCGGGTTTTGACTCCGGGAAGGGAAGAAGGACGTCTACATTTTCTCTTCCTGGAAGTCGTCGTGGTCGGGCTGGCATTCCCGGTGGTTCTACTGCTAGCCCCCACCTTTCTCCGGGATCCATTACCGAGGCCTGGCTCCCCTCCCGACGAAGTGCTGGGTGGAGGCCCCAAAGGAGACCAAGCAGCTCAAGGCCTTCGTCCACGACATCGCCAATCTCGCCGCCAAAGGCTTGTCGGCGTGGGATGTCGCGGAAGACTTCCTTCGGCGGCGAATCAACCCTCTTCGGTCAAGGGATCCATCCTACCTGGATAGTCCCGGAGAGAGAAGACCAGTCAAGGGACTTCGATACAGGTAAGAACTCTGCGCTTCCCGTACTGTTCTAGTCGATGTGACATCCCACTTATTTTTGACTTCTTTTGATTGCGTAGATCTATCCCCCAGGAGCTTCAGAGTAGGTTGAACAACCTATTCGAGCAGTCTCCCCTAGGGCGGGCGGACTGACGTGCCCCTGCCTCTTCTGAAGCTTAGCCCCGACAACCAAAGAGAAGTCCTTTCGGTGAGTTAGAGGTCTTTTGCCTAGTCTGGTCCTGAGTCATCCGAGTAGTAATGTTAATAACCTTCGGGTTTTCTTCTGCAGCGATTAGGCCGCGGAGGCCCTGACTCGGAGGCCGAGCGGGCTGGAGCCCCCGTGCAGGATGAGGACGTCGAAGTCCTCGGAGAGACCGTGCCGCCCCCCGAAGAGGGAGTCAGAGGTCCATCCGAGGCCGAGGCGGCGGTGGAGGCTAGTCGGGTGGATTCTCCTATCCGGACCCCTTCTCCTCCACGAATCCCCAATCTCAGGTTAGAACTCTCGCCCGACTAGTTCTGCCCCGTGCCTTTCCTTGGTTAGGATAACAGGAGTGAGCTTGTCGGACAGCATGAGGCAAGTGGCCTTCTTCCAAGAGAGCCGACGCCTCCTCCCCCGACTACCCGCAAGGAGGAGACCACGACGGCGAAGGGGAAGGCGTCGTTGGCCTCTGCTGAAAAGTGAGGTTCAGATGTTTCGTCGAAGGGACCTCTTCCTCCGGCGAAGCGCCAAAGATATATTTCTTTCGTGAGTCCTTTTCGCTGTTCTTTTTGTATCTTGTCTTCATGAAGGTTTAATTTGGAAGTTCCTCCGATTAGGGATGACTATCCTTCCAGCCGGAGTTCCGGCGGGGGCCGATGCCGAGGAGCAGCCCCTGGTGCCAAGGTCGGTGCAAGCCCCGGTCGAGCGGATTGAGCCCCCAGCGCCGGAGCCCTTGGTGCCGGAAGGTGTCGGTTTGACCTCCCTGCTATAGGTAAGTCGAAGAGTTAGTAACAAAAAGTACAATGTGACCAATACTAACCTTGTTGCTTTTAGATCATCATTTCCCGGATCCCTTCGCTCGAGAAGGCTCAAACTGAGCTGGAGGCGAGCTGAGCGGCAAACGAGGAGCTGAAGAAGCGCCTTGAGGAGTCTGGGAACTGGCGGGCGGAGAAGGAGGAGCTAATGAAGCGCCTCCAAGACGCCGAGAAGAGGCGGTAGGTGGTCGAGGCTGAGCTCCAAGTCTCGAGGGCCCGCTTGTCGAGGTGGAGTCTTCCCTGCAAAGGAGTTAAGCCTATGCGGGAAAGCTGGAGGAAGACCTCAAGCGCGCCCTTGGCACGCTTGAGCAGGCGCTTGTCGAAGTCGGAGTCACTGTCTTCCCCAGCCCTCCGCGTGCTGCCCGGCTGGTGGAACTCGTAGCTTCTGTCTCCCGGCTGAAGCCCATTCTCGAGAAGCTCCTCGAGGACGAATTCCAGCAAGGCGTGCAGGATGCCTTGGCCTTTACTCTGGCCCTTCTCCGGTGTAGGCACCCAGACTTGTCCCTGGAGGTTCTTGCAACTGATCTGCCGGCTGGTGAGGAAGAGAGCTCCTCGACGCTGTGCAGAGTGCTGTGGATGCTTTTGGTGATAGGGTCCAGGCGTCTAGTCTAGCTGGGTAAAATAAGAACTTATAACAAATAGTGGTTAGTAACTGTGCACTTAATCACGCGTGTTTGTTGGTTCTCTTAAATATTTGTCTGCTTTGTGAAATGCTTGTCGGACGCGAGGGTTGTCGTAGACTTAGTCGAACTCGTTGTCCCTTTCTCCTGACTTAGGATTTTCGAGTTGCGCTGTTTTACCAACAACTGCGATTGACCAGACCTTAGGTTTAGTCGGATGGAGGGCTCCGTGGCTTCCTCGTCATCAGTAAACGCGATAAGAGGTCCTCGTACAGCCTTTCGTGGTCGTAGCGACAACTTGTGTTCCTTTGTTGCAGAGGTACTGGACGTAAGTTAGTAAGTTCTACGTTTTTTGCCTTGTTGACGACAGCATTACACTCTACCCGTGATGTCTTCTGCTCAAAGTAGTCAAGGACGTGAATGAGCGTATGGGTTCCGTTAGTCTAGTCATGCTCGTACTTCTTTTTTCTTCCTTTACTCGAGGTCGGGGAATGTTACTACGGAACCGGGGAGCTTAGTCAACCAGGCCTTAGGTCTGGTCAGGTGGGGGGCTCAGTGGCTTCCCCTGTCACATGTTAAGGGGTTTTCCTCGTGTCCCTGACAGTTGTAGTGCGGAACCTTTTCCCTTTGTGTAGGTCGAGAAATTAGTACTCGTATGTGTACACCAATTTGCCATATACTTATCAAGCCCCCGACTGTCTTATTCGAGAAGCATCTCGGATAAGCAGTCTGAAAAATAAATATCGAACTAGAAACTTGATATATTAAGACTGTGAACTGTCTGAAGTGCCATTTACAAGCTATTGTAAGAAAAAGATGCCCTAGAAATCTTAGAGAAAATAAACTAAGTCATCCCCTGTTGGCGGAATGGGGCCCAGGGTCCCCCAAACCACCG
Source organism: Stipa capillata (assembly GCA_019208055.1). NCBI lineage: Eukaryota > Viridiplantae > Streptophyta > Magnoliopsida > Poales > Poaceae > Stipa > Stipa capillata. Next base: position 203,056 of record JAGXJF010000026.1, on the reverse strand, counting down.
AAGAGGCCAACCAGATGCCGCGGCGCGAGCCACGTGGCGGTCGGGTCGGCCTAGACCCCGCCCCGGCAGCGAAGTGGGCCCGGCGGTCAAACCTGAGCGCTCGGGGGCCTTCACCGAGCGCCGCGCCCATGTGCAACCATCTGAAAGGGCCTTGGGCTCCCGAGAGCCCAAGGCTCAGGAATCAAGGGGGCACTCGGGGTCCTTCCCCGAGTGTCCGGTGTCCCCGGGTGCGTGGGCCCCAGGGGAGCGCTCGGGGCATTCCCCCGAGCACTCCTCCTGGAGCTCCGCCCGTAGGGGCCCCGAGCGATCCCTCAACGAGCGCTCCCCGAGCGCTCGAGGTCACTCGGGGGCAGCCTGGAACAGCTGGCACCCCTTCCGTTCGAAGGAGCTGCTCGGGGACGTAGAGCTCGGGGTCGTCGGGTCCCCCTGTGGGGCCCACCTCCAGGCACGTCATCGAGCGGTTAGCTTCTCCCGCAAGCCTCAGCCCTGGCAGAGGCATTTAATGCATGTCATTTCGACAAGGAATCCTAAGCCCTATGAGGGCCTGATGACGGTCAGGCTGGGCCCCCACCCGCTCAGGCAATAGGTTCCGTTGCCTATCACCTTTCGCCTAATGATGGGTCCGTCTGACAGCTTTGTTGACCGACCGGGTGCGCCGCACCGCACGCCCCTGTCGCTGTCACCCTTTTTGCCCCCTTGGGTCGCATCACCGCGCGCCCCGGTGCGCGGGTTTGGTCACTGACACCCGGGGCCCAGGAGCGGGTGTTTCACCCACTTTTGTCAGAAGAAGCCCGGTAAGTCTCCATTTGCGGGACCCACCGGGCATAAAGGTGTCAGGAACCCCTGTTCAGAAGCACGGCAAGAAGGCGCCCGACGCGGAAATCGGCGCCGCGTATTAAATGAAAGGCGTGGGTCGACCTGTTGCGCCCACGTCACCGGTAGAGCCCTCTGGCCGCTGTGGAAACCCCCCGAGTATATAAGGGGAGGACCAAGGCCATGCAAGCGAGGGGTTCATTGGCTGGCTAATCGGTTAGCTGAATTTTTTCCCAACTACACTCTCATTTTGCTTTCTTCTCCGGCTGGTTCCTTACCGAGAGCGCTAGGGCTAGAGCTCTGAGAGAAGAACTCCTCTTGTAAGCAGGATAGTCTTTGTAATCCCAGATAAGCCAATACACATACAAAAGTAGGACGTAGGGTTTTACACCTCCGGGTGGCCTGAACCTGGGTAAATCCTCCGTGTCTTTTGCATCAAACCCATCCCCCTCTCGATCCGTCACCGGCTCATAAGAAGAACTCTACTGCGCCCCCGGCCGAATCCCAAAGGGGGTCCAACCGGACCACCGCTAGAGGCGTCTCTACACCGACATCCCCCCTCCTCCAGCTTGTCGCTAGTTGCCCCAGAGGCTCGCGCCCTCTTGTCGTGACCTGCTCACGAAACATGTTGAGTGCGCGTGCTAGAGGGCGGCGCCCGGAGCATCTTATCATCGGTTTTGTTTGTAGCTTGACGACCTTGGGGCTGGAGCTGGTGCAACTGGGAACACGCTGGCGAGGAGGCGATGGCCGTGCAGTCTTATCGAAGGTGCTTGCACGGAGGACTCTCTAGGGGACATGACTCTTTTGTTGCTGACACGAGCGACCTGGATCGGGCGGCTTTCCCTATGGACCCGTTGTCCTGCTGATGAGAAGGCCCTATTTCCCCGGTTCTGGTTTAGTCGTGGAACCTTTTCTCCGACTTGGAGGGGGTACTTTCTAAAGTTGTCGCTCGTAGTTGCGGCGGTGGTCTTGACGATGTGGAGGCGCGTGCCGTAACATCGGTGTCTCGACTAGAGAGTTGTTGCTGCTCTGCGAGGTCAAGGCTGCGCTTGTCACAGAGAAGTGCTTCTTGAGGAGAGCTCTTTATCGTAAGAACGCCCTTTGGGCTAGGCATCTTCATGCACTGGTAGACATAGTGCGTTGCTGCCATGAATTTGGCCAAAGTTGGGCGCCCTAAGATAGCATTGTATGTGTCTCGAAATCGACTACGTCGAACAGGATTTTCTCTGTTGGAAGTTCTCAGGTGTTCCAAAGGTCACCGAGAGCGTGACCTGCCCGATCGGCGTGGCCGACGAGCCCGGCACGATGCTGTGGAACGCCTGTGTCACCGTCTGAATTGATGACCGTGGCACTTACATAGCATCGAGGGCTTTGGTGAATAGGATGTTGAGGGAACTTCCTCCATCTATCAGCACCCGAGCCACTCGGTAGTTGTTGATCGTTGGTTCGACCACGATTGGATATCGTCCTGGTCGAGCACAGTTTTCGGGGCAGTCAGTTTGGTCGAACTTGATCTCGACCTCCGACCACTTGACTGCCCGAGGCACTTGTGGTATGTTTGCAAAGACTTCTCGGGCAATCGCCTTGTATTGCCTCCTCGATTTGTAGGAGGACGAGCCCCCAAATATATGCTCGATCGTTCGGATGTGCCCCTGGAATGGCTCAGGGGAGGAGTCATCATTGGGAGTCATGTCCCGGCTATTGTTCACGACCTGCGGGTCATTCCCGCGGAGCTTCTCTTTCTCTTCCTTGAGGTACTTCTTGAAGATGCGACATTGACGTAGGTCATGCGAGTCGGTCTGGTGGAAATCACACCAGAGCTTGGATGGCTTGTCGGAGGAATTCGTTTGCTTATCCTTGGGGCGTGGTCGCCAGGTACGCTTCTCAGGGAGATCTGCAAAGACCTCCTCGGTCTTAACTCTCTTCTCTCTATTCCCTCCGGAGGGCTTCTTTTTGCGTTTCGACTTCTTGGAGTCATCTCTGGTCCAGAGGGGAGAGGTGGTCGACCTGCCCTGCTGTTGTTTGATGTAGCGCAAGGTTTCCTCTGCACAGGCAGCTTTCTCAGTTAAGTCCATGAGCTGCGCCATGGTCTTAGGAGGATGCATGATCAAGTCGTGCGTGCACATCTCGTTTCTACTACCCCGAGTGAAGACGCGAATGACGTCCAAGTCAGTGATCTCAGGTATAGTGTTGCGGACAGTACTAAACCTCTTGGCAAACTCTCGGAGCGTCTTGTCTGGTCTCTGGACGACTAGAAATAGGTCGTCAACTCGGCCAGAGCGTGTGTAGATACCTTGGAAGTTGCCGAGAAGCATGTCGTAGAGTTGTCCCCAGGAGCGGATCGTTCCCGGGGGCAGATTCGTCAATCACGTCCTAGCGGCTCCTCTAAGGGCTGTCGGGAGGTAGTTGGCCATGACCTTCTCGTTTCCGCCTGCGGCCTCAATAGTTGTAGTGTAGATTGCTAGGAATTCTGCAGGGTTTGTGGTGCCATCATACGACTCTAAGGCCACAGGCTTAAAACGAGACGGCCAGCGCACATGTCGGAGTTCCTGTGATAACGCTTGGCATCCGTGGATGGCTCTTCGATAAGGCACGATCTCGCCGCTATTCGGGGTCGGAGTTCATCCCCGAATGTTGGCGTGATGTCGTTGGTTTCTCCAGGGGGGATTGATCTTGTTGGTGTCTCTGGCTCCGGCGCTCGTTGATCTTGTCGCGTAGGTCGACGCGCTGTTCCCCCTATCGAGACTGGTTTCTGGGGTGACGTCTTTCCCCGTCTGACTCCTCCTGTGGGCGAGGGGTGCTCCTCTCGTTGGAGCTACGTGCCATAGATCGTGCTCGAGAAGATTCAGCTTGAGCTTGGGCCTGTTGTAATTCAACCCCCAGCTGTTGCAGCCACCGCCGTCCTTCAGGCGTCGATAAGTCTGCCGCTGGTGGTCTTGACAGCAGATTACGCGCCTCGACGAGCCTTCGAGCAGTTCGAGACACGTATTCCCCTGTCCCTGGAGGTGTTCTTTCTACTCCCGTAGGCTTATTCCCGTTCCTTTGGGGAGTAGTCGTTGGGCTGCGACGCCGAGAGCTCCCATCCTGATCTTGTCTCTCGAGCTCTTCACGATCATCTTGGATCGTGAGAACTACTCGAGGACATAGATTAGATGGGGTATAGTTCCACTCCATTGTGTCGTCCTCATCAGGTACGGCGTGAGTGGGTTCTTGATCATCTGGACGATCAGAAGGTGCAGGCGACAACCCGGACATTGGGCTGACCGCTCCTGCCTGGAGATTGTTGGTTGATACCGATCTCCCTTCGAAGGCCCTGGCGCACTCGGTCTGGAAGCGATCGGCTTTGCTGTCCGAGTCCTCGCCAAGAGCGTATTCTCCATAATCTACGCGATCCGTTACCGGGTATAGATCCATTGGGCCGAAGTTGTCGTAGAAACCTTGGTCCGAGTACCCGGTACGGTGCGTGACGGCGATCGTATTCCCTACCGAACTTGCTTCCTCCTCTTCAGGTTGCGCCGAGGAGGGTCGTGCAATCGGCGTTATGGGCTAATCGCGAGAGGTTGCACGTCTTGCCGGCTTTGATTCTTCCTGGATGGCTTGAGCCGGAGAGGTCCCCACGGTCGGCGTCAACTGTCGACGATCGGTAAACCGCCGATCTTACGGTATTCGTGGAATGTGTATGTATGAGGGGTAGGGACCGCTAGGGCACAAGGACAGAGGTATAATGGCAAGGAAAACGCCCTTTTTTATATAGGTTCGGGCCTCCCTCAGGATAACAACCCTACGATATGTTCGTATATATTAACTGGAGAATTTCTTACAAAGGATATGAAGGTTAGTGGCTATCCTAGGCCTAATCGTAGACTAATCCGACTAATTCCGCTAAGCTCGACTCATTCGAGGTGGCAGGTCTTCTCGTAGGAATAAGCTAGAGCTTCTGAATCTTCCTTGGATCTAACCTCCCTTGGATCTAACCTAACATGTCCTCCCCTATGGGATTGCTCATCCTTTTATAGGGGGGTTCATCTAGTCGTACTGGACATGGACTTATGTCCGAGTAGAACTATGGCTTCTTTAAACGTCGGGATTGACTTCCTAGTTTAAGGGTATCCTTCCTCTTTACAGGGGGTTTACCTTACCATCCTAGAATCCTTGCCGGGTACGTAGTATACTCCAGTAATCCAGGGAATCGTATGCGGATACTTCCTAATATACGGGATACCGTACTATACATCGTCAATATAAATGCAACAAAATAAACATGCAACAAGAAAGAAAACTAGAACAAAATAGTCATGCAAACTTACTCGCCCAAACTTAGGAAATTGTATGGCAATTGTGAAGGAAAGTAGGTGACCTACTACTAAAGGTGTTGATCCCACGGTCCTTATGGCAGTGGTGATAACTCCCACTCTCCCCAGCTAGAAGTAGATTGTCGAGGTGGTTGTACTGGTGGTGGGTAAAGTTGCTGCTCTATTGCTATGGCCTACTCAAGTGTAAGCTTCCAATTACCCTGTCCCCTATTCTGAAGACTAAACAACTCCTGGAATAGAAACTCAACAAGTCTACTCTCCCTCTGCTAATTTTTTTTAAGCTATACATATACTCGCTTGGGTTGCGAGGGTTACACACCAAAAATTTTATAGCTTTGAGCAGATATGTATCAATAAAAATAGGTGGTGGAGTAGGAGTAAACTTAGAAACATCAAGACCAAAGTGCGCAGCAAAAATAGTAGCAAAAGCACCACAAGTAATAATACTATAAGAGCTAGTACCAATGTGATGCAAATGTTTAGCTACTAATACACCAAAATTAGGACGACGATCAAAATTAGGGACAAAGCAGCATCAAGAGCCCTCACAGGTGGAGTGGTAACATTACCACCATCATTAACAGCAAAAACAAAGCACAACTAACAAAGGCAGCAAAATATCTAATTGTAGGTAAATGGGTGGATGGCCACTTAGCAGACTTGTAATCACGATAGTCACCACTAGAAATACGCAACCAAGTCTCATTCAACACAGCATAATGATTTTTGTCATCCTTACTCGTTCCGAAATTCTCTAAATGAAGCACATGACAATGAATTCTCTAAATGAAGCACATGATAAAACTCTTGCGTGCTAATATCAAAAGATTTCCCAAACAAGTCAAAAGAAATATGATCCCTAGAGCAACTCTTAGGAAAAGCATGGTATTCTAATGAAGCTAAAACTCTCTAGTCAATTCATCATATGTGTGAGCATCAAACTAACTAAAGGCCCCAACGAGAAGCAACTGGACAAACTGTATGTGCCACAATTGCCATCTAGCTTACAAGCCCGTTGATTAGACCGACATTTTCACAAAGCATAGCAAAATGATCATACATGTTATAAGCAATGAAGATGCTCACATCCCTCCATCTAGTGGATGCAACTTCCACATATTGCACTTTGTCATATCTTTCATCGATGTGTTCATCAATGATACCAACATGCTCGGAATATTTTCTTCAACTTGAGCATGTTATTTTGAGGATGAACTTGGGGAACCAGCACCAAAAAGCCTCTTAGCACCCTTCCACTTGATGGCTAAAATGTAAATTTGTTCCAATCAAAAGGTGGGAAATCTTTCCTACACGCATAGCATAACATATCTCACAACACTCTACAAGATTACTTCACCAAATCATGAGTAAATAGGAGTAAATGGCATGAAAATGACAATAAATTTCTTCATACAAGATGAAAAACAAAATTTCAAACCATAGGTTGGAGGAGAAACATATCCTTGTTGAAGATTTCCATAACAAATATCAGGATTAGTTGAAGGATTTTTCGAATCTGAGGGTTGAAATGGGGCTTTTGCTGTTTGAGAGAAATGCTCTGGCAAGAATGAGGAATGAGATACCCCTGCCCGAAGCACTCACCTAAAGGAGCTACATGGGGCCTGGGCAGCAGGTGGTGGTGGCAAGGCCTGCCGCCTCCCTTTGCCATCTAGATGACTGGGGTACCCACTGGATCCCCAGTTTGTCCCACAAGCCCGTAACTGTACAAAATTTTTTAATATAAATTTTCCAAGTACAAATTTCAAATTTTATGTTCAAAATTAATTGATCAATCATTTCAGTAGCTAAAATATACAATTAAAACAAAAAACTAAAATTAAATAATGGAATAAAAACAATAAAAGGGTACAATGGTAAATAGGCCCTTACCAGGAATTTTTACTTGGTATTTATTCAAACATTATCAAGAGCATATTCATTTACCTCAATTTCAATTTTCCTAACAATAAATGATATATTCTTTGGTGGAGAATTTTCAACGATAATACTGCCAATTCTAATAGCATTAACCCTTTTAGTGGTGGAATATATTTTGGGTATTCTCCTTTTCTTGGAAAATATTCAGTACATTCTTCTCCATTAACTCTGAATGTGACTTTGCCATCAAGGCAATCAATTATAGCACCTGCAGTATTTAAGAAAGGTCTACGAAGAATAATAGATAAAGTAGCATCTTCAGACATATAAAGCACAACAAGATTAGTAAGTATATAAGTATTAGCTTTGAAGCATCTTCGATAATGTCTACAGGTTTAGCAATTGTTTTATTGGCCATTTGCAAAGAAACAAAAGTTGGCTTTAATGCTCCCAATTTGAGTTTTAAATAAAGAGAGTATGGCATAACACTAACACCTGCACCCAAATCACATAAAGCATATTTAATTTACTCATTATTAATGGTGCATGATATAGTAGGAATTCCAGATCTCCTAATTTAACAGGTATTTCTCCATCAAACGAATAATCAACAGACAAGGTTCTAATAACATCATCAGAAATAGGACTTTTCCTATTAGTAATATCTTTGATATGGTTGCTATAAGGATCAATAACAAAAATTTGCAAGTATATACCCTTAAGCATATCAATAAATTTCTCAAAATGTTCATCATTCTTAGCTTTAGCTTTCTTACTAGGATAAGGCAAAAGGTTTTGCATACAAGGTTCACATTCCTTACAATGTCCTTTAGCAATCTATTTTTCATTACCATCCTTATCTTTGCCCCTTTCTCTACCTTGAGCTTCTTCATTCTCAGCATTTTTATCTTTGTCTTTATCTTTATCAATCTCTTCATGAGGCTCTCCTTCTTCTTCATGTACTATTTCTTTTTGGTTCTTGATCTTTAGTTTCAGCATCTGAGGATACCTCTTCATGAGTTTGAGTTTCTTGCGTGTCCAATAGTGGTGATTGAGATAAATTGAAAGTGCACCTTGACCCCCCAGAGGAGTGGTAACAATAGCATCAATTTGAGAGCTAGATTCATCATGTTTTCAGCTTTATAGTCAGTACCTCTTTGATTACCAGAAGCTTTATCATGTATCACATCTATTCTTTTCTCAAGACCAGGTTTCTTAGCAACATCAACAGACTTACACATGATTGACAAAAATAAAACCAGGTGGAATAAATTCAAGTGCGAGAAAATTACCGCTTTACTCAATGTTGTTCCCCAGCAATGGCACTAGAAAATTAGCTTGATTGCCTACAACTGCATAGGATAATATAGCATCTTTTCACGGCAGTATTCCCGGTTTAATATTGAACCCCTTGAGAACGTTATTGGAAAGTGATCGGTTTTTCCACAAATACGGTGCCACTCGCAATTGCACTGCACTTGAACTAGATGGTGATAGATAATATTTTTGGACAATTTTTAATAATAAAAACTTAATTAAGAGATCGACGACTACCAAACAAGCTAATATCAATGGTGATGGAATAGCAATACGGGAGGTGGTACATGGGTTCATGTGGAGATTGCTAATCATACATTAGGACTCAAATAACTTAATTTCATAATCGAATATGTTGTAGGTATGTACCCATAAATAGATGACTCTCATCAAGAACATCAATTATGTCCAATATTAAGGTGTTCAATTAAGATACATCGGAGCAAAGCATAAAGTATGGTGGCACATGTTATTCCTCAAACTTATGCATCAAAAACCCCTCACCCTCGACTCTTACCGGTGAAGAAGCAACGTCCGATCTAAATTCTGGTGGATGCGAATTAATCTATGGATACGAACAGTGTGACGGTGGTTTCTGTCTCTTGAAATATACACGTCGAAGGGAATAAGTAGTCGAAGATGCGGCATCGAGGGAACCCTACAGGCCCTAGGAGGCAGGTAGGAGTGCCAGGGTCTGCCTCCTGGGCTATGGGCCCAGCCTCTAGTGCCCACCTTTGTTCAATGCTCTTTCTTGTGCATAATATTCCGAAAATTCATTTTTGCATGAGAATATGACATTTCTTGATCACATTAAATAAAGTATGGTTTTATAGGACAACAGCAATAATCAGCAGACAATGCAATAATATCTAGTAAATAGATGGATAAATGACATGAAAAGCATGGAAAATATCGATACGTTTTTTATGTATTAGCTGGTTGATGGTGGTGGAGACTAGGGCGCTGGCAATGAAGTTTTTGGTGTTGTTGGAGATGTGCATCTCCTCAAGGGGAAGCATGAAGAGCACCTTGACGAAGGACGAGAAGGGCATCGTCATGGCGGAGCTAGAGATATGGTTGATGGGGGCGCAAAGCGTGTTGAGGACGAGGGAACGGTTGCTGATCGTAGCGTCGACGCCACGGAGAGCATCCGCAAGGCGCTTTTGCTATTGGCAATGTGCCGTAATAGAGATGTTGCTTTGCGGGAGGGAGTGGAACTCGGAGAGGAGGTAGATGTCCCAGCCCTCCTTGTTGTCATGGACACCATGATAGTCCACGGGGAGCAAGCAAGCTGGTTAGGTTCCATGATGAGGTCGAGGACATCCTCAAAACAGAGCCGTGCATCCAGGAGAGCATAGTATCGGTGGGTTGAGGGGCAGTGCCATCAACGTGCGCAAAGAGGCCAGACTTGCTAAAATACGTGAGGAAGAAAATGCGGCACTTGGAGTAGCTGCTAGCATCGAGCACCATGGGGATCTATGCGCGAATGCTAGGCATCCGCATCCAGTGCCAGTGGAGGTGGAGGAGTTGGTAGAGGCTGTGCCATCAAACGGGGCGAGAGACATGGTGAGCAACGAAAGAGAGAAGGATCATAGGTCACCACGAAAGAGAGTAAGTCAGGAGAGTTTTGGAGAATGCCTCGCACCGATATGATGACCGCAGGGCTCATTTATATACCCCGTGTGTAACACTGTTACAAGATATGTTACGGTCTAAACAATATCTATTAAAAGGATAAGCATTGATTAGTGCTAACTAATCCTATTGGTAAACACAAACTTAAGAGAGCTGTTTTACGTAAGGGTGGAAACAGATCGGATATGGATCAGATAGTGCTCTTTCCACTTCCGTTTCCATATTTTCAAAGCGAATACGGATACGAATATGGATGTTGTCAAATACGAATATGGATCGGATGTTACTCAAATACGAACACGGATCGGATATGTACTCAATTCGGTCGGATACGAATATCATATAGCTTTAATGATAGACTATGATAAACCACATAACTAGATAAGTACATGAACATGATGATGAGCTCATGACATATATGAACCGATGACATACGATAGTAGTATGTTCTATATGGATAAGTGATGATAAAAATATGTTTCACATAGAGAAATAGAGTTTTGCTCTGCCTATTGAGGTTATTGGGCAACATAATTGGCTTGAGAAGTTAGAAACTTAGAGAGAGCTGCTGAAATAGGCTAATATAACTTTATTCGGATACGGATATATCCATATCCGTATCCGTATTTGTATTTGTTTTATAATCCAGCGCCATATCCGCATCCGTATCCGAGAAATAAATCCGGATAATATCCATATCCGCATCCGTTTTTAATTCGAATACGGATATTGCTTGCTGTTTTAGTATTTTCTCGAATACGAATACCGGATAATACGGATTATCCGCTGCCAGTTTCCATCCTTAGTTTTACGTTACATGCACATGCATGGAAATGATACACCATCTATCACACGTTACATGCACACTAATTGACTGAATGCTTATATATTACCTAACAGTGCATACTTCAAGGTTCAACATACAGAATTCACATTTTCTGTTACACGATCAGGTTCCGAGAGACGTGCATCCATGTGCTCCGATATCAAACTGGTCAGAGCTTGGATCAGTGACTGCGGATCAAATATAACGCCCACCTTCGGGTCGCGCACAGACTCCACGGCAACCTGCAACATACATCAGCGCATCGAAATGACTGATTTCAGCAAAAGCTTGGACTACAGAAGCTTGTAACCGATTCTCCTGGTCAAGGGTCACAGACTCCCGGCTGGTGTATCGACATGAGTCATAATTAAGGTAAGGTCTAAGACGTCACTATGTAAATTGTTTTTCATATACTCCGTTCGTCCATAAATATAAGCCATGTACAGAATTTAAGATTAAACTTTAATCAACAATAAAACCACTAATATTGAATTATATAACACAAAAGTGATACCATTTGAAAGTACGTTTGAATATGAATTCAATGGTACTACTTTTGTGTTATATAACTAAAAAATTATTAGTTTAATTGTTGGTCAAAGTTAAACCTTAAATTCCGTGTACACCTTACATTTGTGGACAGAGGGAGTATAAACTATCATTGTTGTGATTCTAAAGAGTAACGGATAGTCGCTTATCCATAAAAGAAAGGAAGCTTGTTTAACCAGGTTTTCTGAAACTCACTGTGATACCACAGTGTAATCTACATCAATTACCGAAATTTAAGCAAGCAATAATCTTATAATTTGATGGTAGATTCCGTTTTACGTTATGGGGATGAATAAATAGAAATGCCAAAGGATTTGTATAATGAAAATCCCAACCAGCAAGAGAATTTAAAAAGCTAGCGCACGTCAGTCTAGGATGAGGAACTTTAAAGAATAACTATTTAGTGGCTTGGCGCACAATGTAGTTAAGTTTCAGCCCAACAAGGTAGAAAAATATAAGTTTTCCGTAAAAAAAATCGTACTAAACACGATAACATGTTCTGTGTAAAAATCAGTAAGCACCATTGTAGCGAATAGAACAGGACTACATACCACATGAAAAATTCCTTTAGATGCCAAATTTTCAACATCTAGAGGAATTTGGCCTCCTTCTGGAACCAACAAGGCATTCACATAGTCTTTGGCCTGCACACGACAATAAAGAAATTATGCAGGGGAAATCTTGGCCCAAATAGCGTTAAGAATTGACGTCTACATCCACAATGGAATGTTTGCATCTTCTATAACTATCAGATAGCATTATGTATGATTACACTACTCATTAGCTGAAAATATGTTTAAAGGCATAGTCACCAAACTTACATGATTCTTTAGACTTTTGTCAGGATCTCCATATGTCCGATTTAGAGAATCAGTAATTGTAGCCACAAAGCCAGAAGCACACAGCCCAATAGTTTCTCTATCATGTGATCCATTTACAAGAAGTACCTAAATTCAAAAACATTTTAGTGAAAGCACCATGAGCCACAAATGCTATCAAGTGCAAGAGATTACAAAGACGTCAAGAAAAGTAACTTTCTATCGATACTTCTCCATTCACTCATCAAATAAACATACGACTATGAAGTATGTAGATGAATAAACCAGTTAATGTATCATCCTAAGGTCGCCATCAGACTTGTTCACTATCGCTCAGGGGCATTTGCCAAGTAGCAAGTGTTAAATCGGGTCTTGCTAGAAGTACGGTTCGTATAAGGAGAAGAGGACAGAAACACTGCAACCAAGACAAAAGAAACTAACAGAATACTGCAATCAAGCATGGGGAAACAAGATAATCAAACTTAGTATAGTTACCTTGGGAATGGATCTTGATGCTATAGTCTCACCAATGCCACGCAGTACCTGCATATGTTTTTAATATCAGAAGACAGTTTGATGCCAAAAAAAAAGAACAGTAAAAGGCTTAAAGCCAAGCCAAAAGCTAGTCAATTGAATGTGCATGGATATGTCTTCCTGCCATGAGTATTCCAAGTCTAACAGTCAGTGCACGGTCAAACACAGGTCAAACAAGTACTACAAAGAGGCAGAATTCATGAAAAGTATGGATTGAAGACATCTGATGGTATGCTGAAGATCATTAAGTGAATATTATAATTGTATAGTAAGACAAGAGGCAGAATGAATACGTCTCATGAAGACATCTGATGGTAGGCTGAAGATCATTAAGTAAATATTATAATTGTACAGTAAGACAAAAGGCAGAATGAATACCAGTGATGGACAGACTGATGTAAAGAGTGATCCCATGGAATAGACAATGCAGTCCACCCTACTTAACTGCTCCAAAACTGTATGGTTAGCTTCAGGAAAAACCTACAAAGCAAGGTCAGTAGCAACAGTTAGAAGTTTTAAACAAAGGGTAGACATCAAATAAAGATGTCAGAGATCATGGTAGCTTACCAATTTTACATGATAATGAGCAATCATACACCCTTTTTAAGTTCATGATATTTATAAGAAGGATATTTTCCTCCGAAAACATGTTAAAAGGAAATTTCCAGCCCATTGTTTTGCAATTTGTATCAACACTCTGTCTTCCTTTTTAGTTCACATTCCTGAGAGTCGATGGAGTGCAAGTGTTATTGTAAATGATATATTAGTGCAGGACTGCAAAAGCATTACTTAATGGTGTTATTCTCGCATTGCTGTACTTCCATAGCATGGCGAGACTGATTGGATAAGCAGAAGCAACAGAAATACACGTCACAACATCTGATCCTTAAGTTATGATCATCATTATTTAGAATATGAAATCAAAATCCATTAGATTAAGTTGACCTGTTGAATAACTTATTTTAGGGACTCATGATGTTTGTTAAATAAAGTGACAAGAGTATCATCAGTATTCAATTAAGCATTAATAATAAGCTGCAAGGCAGAGGCAAGTTTAACTAGTCAGAATAAAATTAATGTACTAACCTCATGCAACAGGTTGCTACCTTCACTTGACATGTAAAAGACACGCTTGATGCTTGAAGGAAGTGCAGTGCATGAATTACAGTCCTTTCCAAAGGGGAAAACAAAAGCAAACAAACAATAAGTGAGATATTAACAAGCATACAGAGAAACCAACAACCATGCGTAGATAAAGAGAGGAAATACAGGTCCCAAATGCCATACCATGCCATTTACAAGAAACTAAAGCAAAAAAGTAGCAACCAACATCATATGACAGTTTGGAGCCTGAACTTATAGTACTTCACTCTTTCTTTTTGAGCCAATAATAATTCACTCTTTAAGTTGGAGATAACGATAAACAGATGAAATGCCATGGTAACTTACCTTTTATTTCAATATCAGAGGTGAATAACTTATCAAGACTCAACCACTTGAGGTGTATTTAAAAAGATTTAAGCCAGTTGGGGTAAGTGAAAATACAAAATCAGTTAAAGCTTCAGGTCACTTCCATTAAATATAAACTGTTTTAGGTGCTTCCTTTTTCCACTTTCTCTTCTTTGTTTAGGCTGTGGTGGTTGGGCTGTAGTTTAACAGAGTGAATTGTATGGATATCTTTCCTAATGGACCAATTGCAGTTGTCATTCCAAGAATTCATTACCATGCAAAATCAGCTTCAGAATGTTACTTAACACTATTGCACACTTTATTAAGTCGAGTACTTGAAAATGGCACTGGTAAAATTTAAGGCATTTGAACAGAGAAAATAAGTGTGTGTTTTCACTCTTTTTCCTTCATTTTTTTCTAATGAACAAGACGTGTAATATATACATAATACTTCCATCCGGACTGAAGTTAGGTTGTCATGTATTCACTAAGGCATCTTCCCAACCAATTACAGTTATGATACATGGTAGCTGCAACGAAAACTCACAACAAATAACTTCTTGCATGATTTAATGTGAAGGATCAGTAGCCACCAGGGACACTATGATAGTTGAAGTCGGCAGTCTCGCCCATTTGTCTGTTTACCAGTGAGTAAATACCCTAATAGAGGCGGGTATGGGGGGAACTTTGGTGCCTGTGGGTGTGTTCCTGGGCGTAAACTCATGCCCGCCGGGTAGATGGGTACGGGTGATGAGCGAGCTCCCCCGTGCCCGCTTCGCCCATTTACCTGTCAGTGCTGGGACCTTCATACATGTGACCTGAATCAAAACATGGGCCAAAGCTAAAGGCCCAAAACCCAACTTCCTATCCCTATTCCCTGTTCCCCCACGCAAACCCTAACTAGCTAACCCTCACAACTCTTCCAGGGCGCAGCCGCCTCTCAACCCTCCCACAACCGCCTCTCCTCCAGACCGCCACATCGGCGCATTGCCGGTGGGGTAGGGCCGCAAGGCGACGGTGGCTCCAGCACTCCTCCGTGCTCTTCAACGCCGTGGAACAAGCAGGGCAGGGCTCTCCTGCACCCGCCTCTCCTCCAACGTTCACGCCGTCGGGCAGGTGATAGCCATTCTTCCGCGTTCTTCAACAACACCAGGACAGGGCGACCAACGACCTCTCCTCCGCAAGTCGGCGCTCCTCAACACCGCCACACGCCACTCCTCGACTCTTCCACGGCATGACATCGCCTCCCACAACCGGCAGTCCCCCGACATAGACGCTGCTCCAGGACGCCGCCACCATTGTGTAAATTGTTATGTTGTATGCGCTGGCGGGCAAGCGGGCACGCCCACAGATAGCGGGTGCCCATGGGCGACGGTCATGGGCGATGTTTTTCGCCCGTCACGGGCAGCGGGTGTGCCCATGAGCGAATTTACCCTCACGGGCACGGGCATGGAGGGCCCATACCCAGACCCGTCATGCCCGATTGCCACCCATAATGATAGTATGGTGAAGAAATTTAAAGGAGAAAACAAGTCAGGACTACTGATGCATGTTTCTTTCTTGAGATAGAAAGAAAAATGGTTCCACAAAATACGTGTAAGAGGCTAAAAAAAGCAGGTTTGGCAACTATTGATTCAGTATTAAAGCCTGAAAATAGCATACTATTCGGAGTACCTTGTTAACAACTTCTCTACGTCCATTGCTTGGATGTGATATTTCATTTTGGCCTCGAATGATAGTTTCATCCTGAAAATGGGACAACGTTAAAGAGGAATGTTGCATAATAACAAAAGAAATAAGGTGACCAGTTAGGTTTTAGAATCAAGGAATGTCCATATTCAAGGGAGTAATGTAGAAAATGGAGACAATCTGCCAGTTTCCAGAAGCAAAAATGATTTTAAATAAACTTAAAGGGAAGCAGATAGACTGCCACCAGCAGAAGGGTGTGGAGATAATCCGCCAGTTTCCAGAAGCAAAATGATTTTTAAATAAACTTAAAAGGAAGCAGATAGACTGTCACCAGCATAAGGGCAAGTAACAAGCGATTTAGAAAGTGCTACTACTGCTACTTGTATTGTGTGAACAAAGCTTTGGTAATTGAGATTACCCATAGTTCACATCCCAGAGTAAGCCTGTCATTTGTGGATATCACTGGAAGCACAAGACTTTCTGCAGGGATTTGTGACACACGTGAAAACAAAAAATCGCAGCATCCAAAGACTGGAAGAATATGCGTGCCCCAGCAAAAAAGAAATTCCCAATGCTGCAAGAATAAATGAAACAGCAGTCAGGGAAAAAATTAGGCTAGCTGGGTGCATTAGTTAGTTGACCTCAAGAGATGCTCCCAGTCCCATAGTAAATTGTAAGGTCACAAGCAACATCAAGCTATGTTATGTGCATCATACCATCGAATACAGAGAAACCTTTCAAGAGGCCAACGACGGTTTCATGTGGAAAAACAATGGCAAAAATACGATTTACTGCAAAATTTCACCTTAGAAGAATCACCTGCCATTGGTGAAGCAAAATGTTTCAACTGGTCGCCGAAGGATCTGCACAGGAGAAATTATATGTCACAAACACAACAGGATATACATTGCTCGATCACCAGCCTTATGTCAGTATGTTTCTTCACAAAACTAGATGCCACGTAAATATACTATATAGGAACAGACCTCATTATGGAAGTAGACCAAAAATGCACGGATTGTTTCCCTGTATGGACGAGAGACACCATCCCATAAAGAGTGTTCTCCTTCCACAATCTGGTACCTATAAAATCCACAACTTAGCATCCCTTGTTCACACAGAACAGAACATTAACTAGTTTATCATCCAGTAACTATGAAGAAAAAGTATATTTTGATCTGCAATAGAGGGACCAAGTGCTACCACTCCAGCTTTGCTTCTGAAGGATCAAGAGGCAAACGGTGCCCAAGCAATCTCCGAACAGAGAGGGCTTCTAAAGTGCTTTCATCGGACAATCTCAAGCATCTTGATCTTATGTCTCCCACAGCTGGTCCACCTAAGACATTAAGGCTAACGTTCACCATCAGAAAAGACAGGATTTTTCACTGTTATTTTTAATCTGTTATGTCAGGTTAGAAGCAAACGAATGATGATGTAGGAATTTGAACGTACCAAGCACGCGAACAATCTCAGCTGTGCTTCCGCCATCATCAGAAACTGGAAGGACATGGGCAACTCGAGTAGTCACTTTCTTCAACTCTTCCACAACACCATTAAATGCTGTTCCTCCTGGATCAAACTCAAAAAATTAGATCGAGTGACATAAGTGCATGCTCTCATCCTGTAAGGTAGGAGCCAATCAGAGACGAACAAAAATAAACAGTTTAGAACCTACAGAAGCTACAATACATGCGAAGTGAGCTTTAAAATACGAAATTTCAGGATGTTGATGAAATGCTTATCATTGATAAGATGTCCAATAGAACTCTTTGAACACGTTTTCTCGGATGGTTAACAATAAGCAGAAAATTCAATTTTCTGTTTATATGTATGCATGTCATAACTGTAAGTCGTGTCAGTTCTACAACTACACAAGAGCTAAAAGGGGGCCACGGAAACAGTGCATACCATCCATCATGCTTATACCAGACCATGCGAAACCACAAATTACCACATTTCATCTAACACTGCATGGAAAATACTATACTTTGCCACAGCTTTACTAGTATCCCCGACTGACCCATGAGTCAATCCCGAAACACCAGACACGTCGCTCCAATTGTATACTCATGGAACTTCCTCTCGCCGATTTCCAATACACACATTCCGATGTACAGCACAGTGGCACGCGCGATTCTCCTAACTCATCGAAGCCCCCACCAATTCACGCGCCTCAGCGCATCGCCGAGCGCCACAGGCCTACGCGGGCTCAAAACGAGCCAATTCGGCGGATTCCCACCGGCCGGCGCGCGCGCGGGTATGGACCCGGTTCCGCCAATTGCAGCATCACTCGTGACAGATAGATAGAGAGAAAATCACCTGAGAAGACGAGCAGGGACGGCGGAGCGGAGCCGCCAGCGGCAGCAGCCGGGGGGGCGGCAGCAGCTCCGGAGGCGGCCATGGAGCGAGGGCCCCGGCAGGCGGCGGATCTCCCTGGTGTGCGGAGGGAGCGGCTTCTGGAAGAGGAGGCGGGGCCCGAGGTCGTCGCTGATGTGGGCGCCCTTATATAGGGCGGGGTGGCGAGGAGCGCCATCGGGTGGATGGAGGGAGGGAGCGGCCGCGGCGCATCAAACAGCGAGCGAGCGGCCACCGCTCCCAACGAATCCGCGGCACGCTCCTCTTCTCGTGCTCCCACTTTCCGGCCTTCCCGGGAATTGCCCTCATCGTCCACAGCGGCGACGTGGCAGCTGCATACTGGCTGCGGCGTACTGTTATTACATGGGTTCTGGGCTCGATTGATTGTCGTCGTCTTCTGTCATTGAACTTTGGGGCTAAGATTCAATCCTGACTTTGGGCCAAAATCACACCAAACTGTGGGTCTACCGTCTAGTACCTCTCCCCTTCCTCGATAGACTAGTGAAATAGTACCAAGTTTTTACCAACTCCCTTAAAAATTTAGCCATCATTTCCTCAAAAATGAAAAAAAAATAGCCATCATTCAGTTAGATAAATGGCAGGGATTCAAAACCCGAAACCATGTGTGCATCATTCCGTTACTCGTAGGCTCCAGAGGCCGAAATGATCGATGCTTCCGCGTCCTCATTATCCGCAGGACCATCTGCACTAGCAAACCCGCAAAGGCGACATGATGCTGCCCACTCGAGCAAACTGGATCCGCTCTCGCACTCCCTCGCCCTCTGCAATCAAACTGTCAGCAACCAGGATGAGGGGACGACGCCATAGGCAAGGATGGAAACACAGCTGCGGCAAGCGATGACTCGACAGGCGGGAACGAAGGCGCGGCAACAGCTAAACGGGAGACCAGGCCCACGTGGACGATGAAGCCCAACAGGCGCTACGCAGGAGAGGAATGGGCCCACGCGATCGAGTAGGGGCGATGTTATAAACCAACGTGCTGCGTGCGTGTGAGGTATCCAGTTGGATCTGAACCTGGCTGTATCTCCTTCTACCTCCGGCTCTATCTTCCCCTTCCCCAATTCTTGCTGCTGAATATTGTACCGAGAATCGATCAATAGAGCTGGTGCTAACAAATTGGTATCAGAGCCAACCACCTACTCCACTCTGGATCCGATCGCTGTCAAACCGACTCCGTCGATCATCACTACTCGCCGACAATCATGCGACATGGAAGAACTGACCAAGGCCGTGAACCTCATGCGTGAGCAACAGGATCAACTCCGCGCGGACCTGCACGCTAAGTTCGACTCCATCTGCGCATGGAAGCCGGATCTGGACGCCCGAGTGGCCGATCTTCAAGCGGTCGTCCAAGCGCTGCAGGAGCGCCGACCGGAGTCGTTACTGGTGTCGTCATCCGCACCAGGCGGCACCGCCTCCGCAACGCACGGGGGAACGCCTCCTTCGATTCTTGGTGCGGCGCAGTTGGGAGCGTTCCCAGGGCCAGTTGGCTACGGCGTGGATGTGACTACACGGGGGCAGGTGGCGGGCGTGTCCCTCACCCCGCCACCTCCTCCGGCCAACGGTACGCGCTATCCACCCTTTTTGATTCAACCCCCTTTTCCAGCTACAGATTTGGCTCAGTATTCTCACGCCACCAATGTTTCTGGCAATTCGGGATTGGGCTCCTCATTACCGGCCGTCGCCTTCTCTCGATTCGACAGCGAGAACCCTCGGCTATGGCAGTCCCAGTGTGAAGAGTATTTCGAGCTGTTTGAGATTCCGTATCAACTCTGGGTTCGCATGGCCACTTTGCATCTCACGTCTTCAGTTGGCATCTGGTACCAGTCAGTTCGCAAGCGCGTCTCTCAAATGGATTGGAAGGGGTTTTGCGATTTGTTGGCGGGGCCATTCGGTCGGGACCAGCACTAGCAGTTGATACGACAGTTCTATCACCTGAGGCAGACTGGCACTGTACAGGAATTCATCGATCGCTTTGAAGAACTCATGAATCACTTGAACTCGTACACCGATGCCACTCATCCGTATTACTTCGTCACCATGTTTGTGGAGGGCTTACGGGAAGATATCAGAGTGGTCGCGATGGTGCAGAGGCCACAGGATTTGGACGCAGCATGTTCTCTCGCCCTCCTCCAAGAAGAGGTGCTAACCGGTTCGCGTCGAGATCGACCGCGCCGGTTTGATACTACTGTAGCACATCCGGCACGCTCCGCAGGCTCTCTGTCATTACCACCAACTCAACCGATCCAGGGCCGCCAAGCACAGGCACCAGCTGCAGATGACCGCAGGGGCGTTGAAGGAGCACGTGCCCACGGCCGACCGGATGGAGTTGCAGGCCTCAGAGCATATCGTCAAGCACGAGGTTTATGTTTTACATGTGGGGAACATTGGAACAGAGACCACAAGTGCCCCAAAGCGGTCCAACTACATGTTGTGGAAGAGCTTCTTCAGATTTTGGACCTGCAACATTCGGAGCAAGAAACGAATGACGAAACCTTCTCTGAACAATCGGCAGAACTGATGGCCATCTCGCGGCAGGCAGTAGACGGGACGGTGTCACCACGGACCATTCGCTTACAGGGATGGGTGCAGGGCAGAGAAATGCTCTTGCTTGTGGATTCTGGGAGTTCTACGTCTTTCGTCAGTGCACAAACTGCAGTCCATTTGCCCGGCCGACAAGACTTGACTCGAGAAATTCGGGTGCAAGTAGCTGACGGGGGCGAGCTCAGTTGCAACCAGCAGATTAAGGACTGTTCGTGGTGGGTACAAGGCCATTGTTTCACTTCTGATCTGAGAATCATTCCACTGGGAAACTATGACATCATTTTAGGAATGGATTGGCTCGAAGCCCACAGCCCGATGACTGTCGATTGGATTAACAAGACGTTGCAATTCAAGGAAGCTGGGCGTAATGTTCTGCTGCAGGGGCTCAATCCTACTAATTCTCAGTGTCTCACCATCACTACCCAACAGCTGGCCGGTATCAGCAAGCGCCACGCCTCGGCTCATTATGTTCAGATAGCCATGGTAATTGAATCCACTGAGTCACATGTTCCAGCTACAGTACAATCTCTGTTGTCAGAATTCGCTGAAGTCTTTTCGGAACCTCACGGATTGCCGCCGCCCAGAGATTATGACCACACGATTCCGTTAATCCCAGGTGCTCAACCAGTTGCATTACGGCCGTACCGCTTAGCTCCGGCATTGAAATCTAAATTGGAAAAACAAGTAGTAGAGATGCTTGACAGTGGTATTCTCCAACACAGCAGGAGCCCATTTTCGTCTCCAGCAATACTGGTAAAGAAAAAGGACGGTAGCTGGCGGCTATGTATTGATTATCGCCATCTGAAAACCTTGACTTGCAAAACCAAATACCCAGTGCCGGTGATCGAGGAACTGCTGGATGAGCTTGCGGGTGCTTGCTGGTTTTCTAAACTGGATCTCCGGGCCGGCTACCATCAAATCCGCATGGCGGAGGGAGAGAGTTACAAGACCGCATTCCAAACTCACTCAGGCCACTATGAATACAAGGTAATGCCATTCGGACTGTCAGGCGCGCCAGCCACCTTCCAACGAGCTATGAACGAAACCTTAGCCCCTGTTCTCCGGAAGTATGTCTTGGTCTTCTTCGACGACATCCTCATATTCAGCCGATCCCTTGACGACCATGTGAGCCACCTCCGCACTGTGCTTCAGCTTCTTCAAGCAGATCACTGGAAAGTGAAGCACTCGAAATGCTCGTTTGCTCAGCAGCAATTGTCTTACTTGGGCCACGTGATCAGCGCGCAGGGAGTGGCAACAGAGGAGGCGAAAATACAGGATGTGCAACAGTGGCCAACGCCGACAACGGTGAAACAAATCCGCAGCTTCCTGGGCCTCGCCGGGTATTACCGCCGATTTGTTCGACACTTTGGGCTCATCAGTAAACCATTGACCAATCTCCTTAAGAAACATTCCAAATTTATCTGGACATCTGACTGTGATGCTGCATTCTTACATCTCAAGCACGCATTAGTTTCAGCTCCCGTGTTAGCCCTACCGGACTTCTCTCAGCCCTTCGTCGTTGAGACCGATGCGTGTGACAAAGGCGTTGGCGCTGTGCTGCAGCAAGCCGGGCATCCCATCGCGTTCATGAGTAAAGCGCTGGGACCCCGCAAACAAGGCTTGTCCATTTATGAGAAGGAGTGTCTAGCAATTCTCATGGCAGTCGACCGGTGGCGTTCTTACCTTCAGCTGAACGAGTTCATCATTCGTACCGACCAAAAGAGTTTGATTCACATGGAAGATCAGCGGTTGTCGACGTCGTGGTAATAGAAGGCTTTCACAAAGTTGTTGGGTTTGCAATATCGGATCTGTTACAAGAAGGGCAGCGAGAACCGCGCGGCTGATGCTCTGTCTCGCCAAGAGCACGCGGATCTGCCAGAATGCAATGCGATCGTCGAGTGCGTTCTGTCGTGGCTCGCGGACGTCACGGCTAGTTACGCTGCTGATGTGCAGGCCCGCAATCTGCTATCTCAACTGGCAATATCTTCACCGGTCGACAAGTTCACATTACGTCAGGGAGTCATCCGCTTTGAGGACCGCATTTGGCTCGGCAGCAGTCCACAGTTGCAACAACGTGTGATCGCGGCATTGCACGACAGCGCTGTTGGGGGTCATTCCGGGTTCCCAGTCACCTATCGCCGAATCAAGCAGCTATTTGCGTGGCCTCGCATGAAAGACACCATTCGGCGGTATATCCACAGTTGCCTAGTTTGCCAACAAGCCAAGCCCGATCGCGGCCGATATCCGGGTCTGCTGCAGCCATTGCCCGTTCCTGATTCCGCTTGGGAAGTAGCCACCATGGACTTCATCGAAGGCTTACCGCTTTCTTCGCGTTACAGCTGCATATTGGTTGTCGTCGACAAATTCTTTAAGTATGCTCACTTTCTTCCCCTCCGTCATCCGTTCACGGCTGCCCAAGTTGCCTAGGTGTTTATTGACCACGTCTACAAATTGCACGGGCTGCCTCGCGTCATTGTGTCCGACCGTGATAAGGTATTCACTAGCCAGTTTTGGCAGCAACTCTTTACTCGCACCGGCGTTCAACTACACCTCAGCACCGCCTACCATCCTTAGTCGGACGGGCAAACCGAGCGGGTGAACCAATGCTTGGAAACTTATTTGCGATGTTTCGTTCATGCGTGCCCAACTCAATGGTTGAAATGGCTTCCTCTCGCCGAGTTTTGGTACAACTCCAGCTACCATTCTTCAGTGGGCAAATCTCCCTTCGTCGTCTTGTACGGTCGGGAGCCACGGCACCTGGGACTCACTCCGGCTGATGCATGTGGCAACGTTGATGTCCAACAATGGCTGCAGGACCGTACTCTGATGACCGATTTGGTGCGCCAACACCTGCATCGCGCACAACAACGCATGAAGCGGCAAGCGGATAAAAAGCGTTGCGAGCGCACCTTCGCCGTTGGTGACATGGTCTTCCTCAAGCTTCAACCATATGTTCAGACGTCAGTGGCTTCCCGCGCCAACCACAAGCTCTCCTTCAAGTATTTCGGGTCGTTTCCTATTGTGGCTCGCGTCGGCGCCGTGGCTTACAAGCTGCAACTCCCAGCGGCAGCTACTATCCATCCGGTGTTTCACGTTTCGCAGCTTAAGCGCGCTCTGTCGCGAGACGATCAGGTACTACCCACTCTACCATCATCTCTATCTTTACAGCAGGTTCCCACCGCTATTCTTGCCACGCGCTGGGCAAAGACGGCCAACAAGATGCGACGGCAACTTCTCATCCGCTGGTCCTCGACTCCGGCGGGCGGGAGACGTGGGAAGATGAAGCGGACCTCCGGCGGCGATTCCCTAATTCCCCGGCTTGGGGACAAGCCGGTGTTTTAGTATTGTCAGCAACCAGGATGACGGGGACGACGCCATGGGCAAGGATGGAAACACAGCTGCGGCAAGCGATGACTCGACAGGCGGGAACGAAGGCGCGGCAACAGCTAAACGGGAGACCAGGCCCACGCGGACGATGAAGCCCAACAGGCGCTACGCAAGAGAGGAATGGGCCCACGCGATCGAGTAGGGGCGATGTTATAAACCAACGTGTTGCGTGCGTGTGAGGTATCCAGTTGGATCTGAACCTGGCTGTATCTCCTTCTACCTCCAGCTCTATCTTCCCCTTCCCAATTCTTGCTGCTGAATATTGCACCGAGAATCGATCAATAGAGCTGGTGCTAACACAAACGAACCAAAACCCCACGGCCACGTACGGGACATTACTGATTCTTTAAGCGATGGGAACACTCACTCCTGACTCCTGACCTCGCTCATTCCATCCATTGCAGCTTTTCGGTGTCCAAAAGTCACTCGCTGTTACTTTCTCCCGTGGACATGCCCCCACATGCATGATCGCCGCGCCCGCGCGTGTACATGGTCTGCTCCGAGCCTCCGAATAATTGTTTCTCCAGCTCCCTACAGCTAAGCCAACAAGGCAAGGATGCTGCATGGATTTTTAAAAACGTTGCCCACTAGAAAAGTACTCCTGTGCCGAGGAAACAACCTTTTGCCGTTGCGCTCATTCTGGTAGATAAAAAGTGCCTTCCGATCTCAAGCAGTGTCAGGTTAATTAGGTCCACCTGCGCACACGACTTGTTGGGAACATTTACATGCCACGAAAACTATTACTCATTCTCACGTACTCACCACATGCCAAGGAGTGGTACGTTTCAGTGACACTCACATGAGTACAGGGAGAGAGCTAGAGAGAGAGAGAGAGTAGATCACCAAGGAACCTCGCGGGAGCGCACGATAAAAGCAGCAGCAACGGCACAAGACCAAAACCCCAACCCCTCCTCACCAAAACCGAGCCAGAGAAAACAGTCAAACATGCACCCAACGAAAACCCCCCAGCGCCGCAGCTCCATGCGTTCCTCACCATCCCCTTACGTACGTGGTTCCGACCAAGCAAATTAATTGACCTCCAAGACTTTGCAAGAGGATCAGCAGCTTGTAAACGCTCGAGTAAGTAACCAGGAGTAGCAGTTAATGGATCCCATCAAGCCAGCTTCCCTCGCGGCTTCGTCCCAGAGATGGGCGCTCTGCCGCCTCCTCTGCCTTTCCCTCCTCTCGGCGGGCCTCCTCGTCGGCTCCCGCCCGTTCTTCTCGGTGCTGCGGCCGTGGGAGCACTTCTCCAGGATGCAGCAGGCCTCCTCCTCGCCTACTCCTCCTCGCGCTGCGTATTACCACGGTCGCGACGTGGTCGCACCGGCGGCGCCGGACGCAAGGTCCTTCGGTGATCTTGGCGAGGAGGACGAGGAGCTGGCTGGCACTGCGCCGGCTCCGGCGCCGGGGCCGGCCCGGGAAGGTGACGGCGACGAAGACGGAGGGGCCGAGTGCGACGTGTTCGACGGGAGTTGGGTGCGCGACCCGGCGGGGTACCCGCTGTACGAGGCGGCGGAGTGCCCGTTCCTGAGCGACCAGGTGACGTGCCGGAGGAACGGCCGGCCGGACTCCGGCTACGAGCAGTGGCGGTGGCAGCCCAAGAGGTGCGGTGGCGCGAGGCTCGGCAGCACGGAGGCGCTGGAGCAGTGCCGGGACAGGCGGCTCGTGTTCGTCGGCGACTCGCTGAACCGCAACATGTGGGAGTCGCTCGCCTGTATCCTCTACACAGCGGTGCCCGACCGGTCGCGGACGCGCATCGACGACGTCAGCTCCGAGTACAGGATCTTCCACGCCATGGTACGTCATCGTCCATCCACCGCTTGCTTCCAGTATATGATCCGATTTCCTGTCGGTTGCTTCCTGTCAGGGAAACCATTCCCCGCCATTATTTACGGTAGTGATAGCAAAATGGTTACTGTGTCTCAAGTCTCAACAACGACGGTGTTTTTTGTGCGTGAAATGCTGTTTGGATACTGTTGACGTAACAATCATTCAATCACGTAGGCTGCGCTAGCCACGAGTTTACGGCTTTTTCCCGAGACATTATCAAAAATCAGTGTGGGCGGGTTTAATTCGTATAACCTGCTCCACGTAGGCTTTCGCCTTCTTCCAAGAAAAAAAACGTAGGCTTTCGCGTCAAGAACATGCTCCATATGTTATGTTTTATTTTCTAGAATGGGTGCAATCAACTTTTGAAAACTTTGTATTAAGATTCGTCATGCCCAAATTTTATTACTAGATATATCACATAAATACTTTCACCTTCTATAATGTTTCAAGAGTATCTTTGCTGCGAGCTCAAAGCCAGACTAGTTAATAAATACAACATTATTATTATCATGGGAAAAAAAATTATAGGATTACAATTGCTCGGTGGAGTTCCTCTGGAGTCCCTTCCTCGTGAAGCTTGAAACCAGGGAAGACCGGACCAGGTCGCTCAAGCTGGACCAGCTCCCGACCATGCTACAACAGGTGCTCGGCGCAGATGTCCTTGTCTTCAACACCGGCCACTGGTGGACTCACACCGGCAAGCTCAGAGCGTAAGTCTCAACAAATTCTCCACGTGTTATCTCATTTTTGGGGCAGCTTACTTAGTATTTGACAGCAGATGGGACCACCTAGAGAGAAACGGTATGCTGGTCGAGATGGAAGGAGAGGAAGCCTTCAACAGAGCCCTGAGGACATGGGCGAGATGGGTAGATCAAAATGTAGACCCAGCCAGAACCAGGGTCTTCTTCCGGAGCGTCTCACCTGAACACAAGGGGTACATTTCTGGCACCTACCTATGAACGATAGGCACTACTGACTGACCAGACCTAATATATTATAACGGTGCCTACAATGCAGTGCAAACTGGTGCTACAATCAGACATCACCAATCACAAATGAAACAATCATTCCATGGTTCCCAGAAAGCCTGATATCCATCGTCAAGAGGAACATTATGAGCATGGAGACGCCTGTTACATATCTGAACATCACCCGTCTTTCCGAGCTCCGGATCGACGCGCATCCATCAGTGTTCACCACCAACAGGGACGGGAAGGCCCTAACCATTGAGCAACGACAACAACCATTGGTATACGCTGACTGCAGCCACTGGTGCCTACCAGGGCTACCTGATACCTGGAATGTACTTTTGCTTGCCTCCTTGATGAGATCTCCCTTTAATGTACACTTGGTAGGATAAAGTGAAATACTTTTTGCAGCTTCACCTTATCTGACTAAATGGCAGTGCACAAACAGGCAAACCAAACAAGCACACTACACTACATACATTGGTAGCTTCTTACGCAGAAGCTCATGCACGTGAAAACGGTCAAACTGGGCTGACACGTTCTAACATCCCAATTTTGCGTAGTGGTCAAACAGTGAGGCCAAAATTAGTTGATAAAATCAGCCAAGTGCAGAAAGACATCCAATTCCATAACAGACTAGAACCTCGACAACTATTTATTATTCATGCATCAATCATGATAGTGGAACACATGGTGCAAGACCAAGGTGGCATTCTTGTGACAAACAGCAGCACAAACTCCCAACACATTCTTGTGTGACTAACAGCATAACAAACTCTCAACACAATTCTTGTGGACAAAACAGCAGCATAAAATCTCAACACATGTTCTTGTGTGACAAACAGCAGCATAAACTACCAACACCACACATTTTTGTGTGACAAACAGCAGCTTAAACTCCCAACTTGTGTGTTACAAACAGCAGTGTAACTCTCAACAACACAAATTCAGCAGTGTAAACTCTCTTGTATGACAAACAGACATCATGTCCCCCACCCACATGCCCCACAACTTGCAAATCAATATATCTTATACAGACTAGATAAACCAAGCACTAACATGTAAATGAGATACATGAAAACTGATAAAATAACACTGGAGCAGAACAGGTGCATGACTGCATGAGTGCAAAAGATCTGAGAACTTCTCATCGAAGTCTACACTAAGTATCTACGAACTTGACAAAAAAAAACCAAGATAGGTTAACTCAATTACAGATTAAATCCAGATACAACTACAATATGGACAGCTTGAGAATAAAGCTGCAGCTGTCTGCGGATAGTCTATATTTAAGGAATAGATATTAGGAACATAGCCTTACAAATCACCAATCATACATATCAACAGCCCATGGTTCACCAAGCAAGTTTCCACTAATAACAAGCCACAAAATTAAACCGAGCATCATAGAATCATAAATAACTGGTTATTATGAGACAATAAGACAATGAAAAATACACAGCAATGTAAAATGATAACTGACATGTTTATGTAAACAGAACTGCAAAGCAGTCATAAGAAAGTACATGCCTAGTGAAAGGGTTATCAGAAAACACTAAGCTAGCTTGAATTATCTCTTAACAGCGAAAATTGAGAGCAAAAACTGATTTCCAGATCAGAGTAGCCAAAATATGCAAGACATCCATGTAAGCAGACAACACTTCTGAATTCAGCACAACCATTCAAAGCATATGCTCCCAAGAGTTGGCACACACCTGAGTCACACATTCACTAGAATTCAATCAATAGTTCAGCTGAGCAAAATATACAGACAAAGTGCAAGTAATATAACTAAATAAAAGAGGTGAAACATGATGCTTATTTCATCATGCTCCTAATAACCGCAGCCTAATCCTTACTTATACAGATAATACACTGCAGGGACCAATGCAATCAAGTATGACACTTTTGAAGATTATACACTAACCTAAAAGAACTTTTGAGTGAAACTTTTACAAAGTTGTTATGTAGAGCAAAAAAATGGCAAAACAAATCAACACAAAAGCATAAGGAATATCAATGAACAGTAAATCTAACATTCCGTGTATCACAGATGCAATCAAATATGGTAACTAACATTATACAGTAATCTTGAGGAGTATCTGGGTAAATTATGTTGGATAATTGTAGTGAGCAAGAATGTGTGTGGTGGTGGTGGGATTTACAGCAGAGCAAGAAAATTTCATCAAGAATGTAATAAACAGTAAATCTGGCAAATGGATCTTTTCTGACTACAGTAGATCACAGTTTAATGTGCCTATATTTCACTTCCAATGATACATACTCAGTTTCACGACCATTATCCAGGAGTTATTGAAGGGATATGAATAGTTATGTTTACGATAACAGCAAGTTGTAGAACTAAACAACTTTTCATGAATTCACTGGTTCACCAATAATGTGCAAATTATGACATAGTAGCAAGGAATGCACTAAGGAAGGATATGAAAGGTATATAAGTTAGTTATGATGTAAATGGGTACTACATAGGACAGAAACTATTAGCCAAGCATGGCATAACCGAAACAAATAAGTAACATGGGAGAAATCTAATTGATCAAGTAGGCAGAATTTCTAGCACTGTATAATCCATCTTGCATTAATGGGGGATAGGCAACGGGAGATTGTATATTTGCAGGGTGGAAAATTAAAATATCTAATGTGAGATCAATACCCCATGGGAAATACTGAATGCAACATGAGATAAGTTATCAACTAAGTTTAATAAAATGTGTGAATGCTCTAGCTAAACATATATGAACTAGAAAGGTCATCAACGATGGGAGATAATTGGATCTGAGCAAGAAAAGGATTTAGCAATACACTCATGCACTTCACAAGTTATTATAATCTTAGCTTTTAGTACATGATTTTGAAAATTGGTTGCATCAGAAACCAGGGTCACAAATTTTCATGACAGGAAAAAGAAGAGCAACTATTCAGCAATACGACAAAAAGAGTATGGAATATATGGGTATTAGGCAAGACATCCTTAACCTACCATCATTTAGTTCTACACTCCATACTCACCAATCATCTTTCTAGTATAACAGCGCCTCAGTTATCTTACAAATTGGCATACTTTAAACCTCAAAGCAATCATACAATCCAGTTACATCACACATTCACATAAAAGCACATGCAGCATGACATCGTGAATCAATCACAATTAGCAAACACAGGCAGGGCATATCCAGGCATAACACAATAGAATTTCACTAAAGAAAACGCGAGCTAAAGTATGACATCTATGAAGCCCTTACACATCAAAACAAGCATGCAGCTAGAAAAAAGAAAGTACAACCTACAGAAGGGGTGTAAAAATTACCTTAGAAATAAGGCGGCACATTAGGGTACATAGGAGGAGCCCTGCCACCTGGTCCAGGTGACATCCCAGCTTGAGGGTCCTGACCCCGGAAGCCAGGCCCTGGAAGAGGATAGCTCCCACCCTCACCATAGCTGCCAGAGGGCAACCCACCTGAGCCCTGTTGCATGCGGTATAGTGATGAGGCTCCGCTCATGCCTAGACCCCCATAAGGCCCCATTCCAGCAGCACCAAATTGAGATGAGCCCCCAAATGAACCACCACCCAGTCCCCCGGCCCCAAATGCACCAGCCCCAGCAGCACCCATCCCAGAAGGCATCTGGTTTCCCATCGACCCCAAACCAGCTGCACCACCACCACCCATGGAAGATGGCAAGTTTGCGTATGGGTTGGGACCGCCAAGCCCGGCACCAACACCACCAAATGCACCGAACGAAGACATACCACTCCCAGGGCCACCATACTGCGCACCCAGCTGTGGTCCACCAAGCCCAAGCCCAGAACCTTGCATGTCCTGCGGGCCACCCTGGAGCATCTGTGCTTGCTGTTGACCGGCAGACCCAGGTTGCTGTGGTTGCTGCTTCCCCTTCTTCCCCTCAATGGCTAGCTTGCAGACGAGCTGGTGACCGTCGATCACCTTCACCGAGTCCACTAGTGAGGCCTGCGCACCCTCAGGTGTCTTGTACACAAAGAGCGCAAAGCCCCGGAACTTCCCCGTCTGCTTGTCAAACCCAAGTGGCCCCTCCTCAATCTCGCCATAGGAAGCGAAGTGTGCGAGGAGGCGCTCCGATGGCATGTCAGCAGGGACGTTCCCAACAAAGATCTTCCGGAGAGAGACGTCCGCTGCAGGGGCGCCACCGGCGCCGGCTGTCCCACCGGATGCCCCGCCGGCCGCGCCGGCCGCGGCGAGCTGCGTGACGGTCATGCGGCCGTCGATCTTCTTGGAGGGCTCCTTGAGGGCGAGGACGGCGGAGTCAGCGTGGCGGAAGGTGACGAACCCGTAGCCCTTGGACCGGCCGGTGGACTTGTCGGTGATGACCACGGCCTCCTCGAGGTCCCCGTAGGCGGAGAAGATGGTGCGGAGCGAGTCGGAGTTGGTCTCCCAGCCGAGGCCCCGCACGAAGAGCTTGCGTAGGGCCGGGTCGCGGTCGGCGGCGGCGCGCACGGCGTCGAGCGCGACCCCGGAGGCGAGCGCCGCGGCGGCGGCGATGTCGGCGAGCTGGTCGCGCGAGAGCGGCTCGAGGAGGCGGAGGACGTCGTCGCGGGTGAGCCCGAGCGCGGCGGCGCCCGCGGCGGGGGAGGCGGCGACCGCGCCGTTCTCATCGGGCTTGCGCTTCTTGGAGAACGGATCCATGAGATGGAGGCGAGGGGAGGGGCAAAACCCTAGCTAAGGCTTGGCGGCGTAGCGGCACGGGGATGGGCGGAGGAAGGGTTCGACGCGGCTCGCGGGTTGGGATCGATCGGGGTTTTATGGACCAGGCTGCCGCAGGATTTCTCGATTAGGGAATCTCTTTTTCGATGCGTTTAATAACGTGCGTAACCTGGACACATCCATGAGTTGTCCAAAAAGATTTTTTGTGCGAAAGTGTCACGTGGATTTTCTAAAGAAATACCACAATTTGAAAAGAGTATAAAACACCGTACATTTATAATTAGCTCTAAGCATACATATGTCAAGTTTGACAATACATTTTAAAGAAGTTTAAAGGTTTATAATTTGTGACCGAGGACGTTGTGCATCTATTCCGACCGCGATCAGAAAGCACCACAAGCGGTGTTGTATCAAGTGCGCTTCTCATCCCTTCTCTTTTCTATGTCAAGCTCCAGCAAGAAGACACAAAATACAAACTTTTAACTAAATATTGTTCACTTTCAACCTCTCAAAAATTTAAATTTCAACCAAATTGGCATTAGCTTTCAACCAAAAATCAACTTTGAACCAAATGTATATGAGCTTTCAATCCTGGGAATTTCAACTTCTAACCAATTTCGCATAAGCTTTCAACTCTAAAAATCAAAGTTCCAACCCGAATTTAATTAGCTTTCAACCCCTCCCCCCTCCCCCCCAAGCATGTAAATCTTTTGACCAAAAAAACTGAGCTTTTAATCCCATTAAACTCCAACTTCCCACCCCTGATCGAGACATCACAATAGAAAAATCCGAGAAAAAAACTCAACTAACCGTAGATTGCATCCTCTTTCCCCTCCCCCACCTCCTCTGAGGCGTGCAAAGGCAATGAGCCGAGCAGATGAGGAATGGCGTCGCATGTGTCTTCTTGCCAAGAGAGGACTACAGCATTGGTTCATGGTGGCTAAAGGATGGAGGAAAGGGGAGTAGAGAAGGAAGGGGAGAGTCGCACGGGATTAGTTTGCTCAAGTGGAAAACGGTAGAAGAGAAGTGAAAAAGAAAAAAATGAAATGAGAGAGCCCCATGGGATGTAAAGTGTCGGGTCAACTTTATAAACGGTCGACCGCAAATTACGGTTCTTGATAATTGGCGTGTAAGGTCATTTTTGAAAGTGATGCTCAAACAAGGGCCCTTTGCTAACATTCAAATGAGACTCCAAAAAAATTTATTGTATATATCACCATGGAACATAAATTTTTCTAGGGCATGTATGCTCAAGCGGCTAGCTAAAAGTGCATTTTGGCCTTCTAAGTGAGTTTTAATAATTAATGATAAGATAATTAAGAGATTAATGTACACCAAGATGATTAGGTTTTTAGTCCCCAAGACAAGTTGGAACACGTTGACGGCCCCTAAAAAGATTGAAAAAGGGACGGCATGGAATCAAGAAGGTTAATGACCTTTTCTACTCTCTTTTTTATCCAATTATCATATTGAGTATAGGACAGTAGTCATACTATAAATTGGGGAGTTAGTCAACATCATGGAAGAATGCTTGAAAGAAATATATTCTAAAAGTCTTTAGCAAACTCTCTACATCAAACTTCAGTCTTCATCCGAAATGTTCGAGTGTATATGAGAGTAGGTTCTAGCGTGCTAAGTGTTAACCTAGACCCTCCGAATGAGGTTCATCCAGAGTTTTCGGAATCTTTCAGATCTTCTATCCAGTTGAGTTCTTGTTTTCTAGATCTTCCTAGTGAAGTCTATTCGGACACTCCAAGTGAAGACAGAACTTCTTTGCAGACATCATTTTTCACCTAGATCTTCCGAGTGAAGGTCATCCGAACTATTTGAAGTCCACGTAGTAACTTTATCCAAAGTGTTTCATGTTGTCCAAAACTTCCAAGTGAGGTTTGCCTGGACACTCCGAGCGACGACAAAACTTCTATACCAAAACTATGGCTTCATCCGGACCTTTCAAAGAAAGTTCGCCCAAAACCTCTAAGTCGGGACTTAGCCTTTGTTCTAGTGCTTTCTTTCATACGGACGTTCATGGTCCGACACCTCCGAGAAAACCAAGTTGGCTCTCTTGTTGCCTATCCAGAACCTCTGAGTGAGGATATTTTGGAACCTTCAAGCCACTTTGTGTTTTGGGCTAGAAGGATTGTTTCAGTTCGAAACCTCGGAGTGTTTTTGGTCCTGGCCTTCCGTGTCTTGGATTTTCGTAAGGTTTTGACTGTCCGGCTTGTCCGAATTACTCCCTTCGAGTAGTGTTTTTGTCCGGAACTAGCCATTGTGTTCATACTCCGGAACCTCCGAGTGAGATTGTCCAGAACCTCCAGGCGATTTTTTTTATGAGTAACGGCTAGACTTTTTTAGGGCAACCTATATAAGCCACCACCCTCCTTGGGTGGAGGCAAATCCTTTGCGTCCCAAATCTTGTGCAACCCACTTGCGCTCATCTCTCTTGTCTTCTTGTAAGAATCTTTGAGAGGACGAAGTCTATAGGATTAGGATTGAATTTCCTTTGAATATATAAGCAAGGGATCACCTCCAAGATGAGACTAAGTTTCTGCTAATCTTGTAGGTTGGCGCCTCCTAGAAGGTTAGGTGTCACTTGGGAGTCTTCAAAGTTGTGAGTAAAGCCAAGAAGTTTATGAAGGTTGAAGTTCGCCTACTGCAAGGTAAGTAACTATCACATAAGAAGGGAAGCTTTGCATCGGCAAGTCTTTTGAGGAAAGAGCACGATTTGATGCGGACTACGATATTAGATCAAGCTGACTCAACAAAGATGTAGAGCCTCACCAAAAAATTAGTTTTTGTTAATCCTGTATTCACCTCCTCTAGTCGATAGCCTAAATCTTTTCACTTATTTAATGAAGTTTAATTATTCGTACATAGAACACACATGGGTACCATTGCTTTATCACGAGGCAAGCTCGCACGAATGACTAATATGTGCTTAACAATCTAACCACCTATACGGAGGTAATTGCACTAAATGATATGGTTCTCATATGATACTTAATTAGTAATGTAACTATATTCCTTATTGGAGCACCTTCATTTTAGATGTCTTAATAACTACTTCCTCCATATTATAAACACGTGACATTTTAGACATTGACACGATATTTAAAATGTAATTTTAATCACTAATCTCTACTATAATATATGTACAAAACACACATGTTATAACATTATAAAAACACTTTTTGAGACGAATCTACCATATAATTTTCAAGTACCTAGTATAAATATTTAAAATGATATTAGTAATTGAAATTTTAAAAGTTTCATTGTAACTATGTATAAAATATCACGGCTTTTGTGATATGGAGAGAATAATTTACTAAATAACATGTTAACACAAAAGAAAGGAGATTGGAGTAATGTTTATGTGGTTGGCCTCGTGCGGCTAGAAGGGAAAAAGAGGGAGGGGGTGTGAATGGAGAGGGGCATAGAGTGTATGAAATGAAAAGAGAGTATAAAAGACTGGTTTAAGATCGAGATTAAGCAGTACAAGTGATTGAGAGCCGGCAAAAATTTAGAGGCCCTGTGCGGTCCCGTATGTCGCATGTACATGCCGTACTGGCTAGCTTAAACATGTTAGAAACTTGAAAGGCGGTAAGATTCTCCAACAAATTCAGAAGCACCTGTCAGGAATCAATGCTTAATTAAACCTCGTTGCTTTAGCTTTTTGGGTCCCGCGTGACATGAAAACTACCTCTAAGCACCTACGAAGTCTCGGTATTGACTATCTTTACTATCTATAAAATTTGAGTTGGTGGCTGTAGTGATGGTGATGTCACACCCTCCCCTAACCAACTCTCCAACTCTCAACAAACTCTGCTAAACAGACTCCAATCTTTATGTAACTCTCAACAAACTGTACTAAACATATTCCAATCTTTACGTTCTGAGTTAGCTAGCTTGCTGGTGCTATTCCTTCCCCCATCCTACTAATAAAAATACAATGTTCCACTAGGAAAATATAATGCCGATGATCTAGGACATCACTTCCGCATAGTAGTGAGAGGGCAAATGGACGAGTTAGAAAGGTGAGTGTATGATAAAGAAAAGAAGAGGGAAAAAACATTCAACGGGTTGGCACTTCGCTGACCTTCTAATGACATGCTGATGAAGTCCTTTGTTATATTCAATTAATTAAGAAATTTTGGTTTAGCATGTCACTTTTCACTTTAGGTGGTTAAGAGTCATTTTGTAGAGAAAAAAGTTTCAATTGGCATTCACAAAACCGTATTGTTTCAAATAAATTAAAATTTTTATTTCGAAACAATTTAACACAATGAAGACGGTGCCGGCACAATTGTGCTGGCCACTGTTTTAGTAAACACAAAAATGTAAAAAGAAAAAATCGGGAATAGTCATGTTACATACTGATATATGTTGAGCTGAGATAACTTTTGTTTGTAAGAAATTGTGTTTACAGGAAATGATCTCTTCCTGGATGTAGCATGTTGTATTACTTTGCATCCTAAACAAGGATAATGAAATATATTTTTAGCAACACGGAAGTGTTTCGTATGAATACTGCAAGTATTGCAAATTGTCCGCATGATCATTGGTTCAAGATAATTGCAACTGTTTCGTTCCTTTTCTTTTTTGTAGCGTAGTCTATCCTTCGCAGCTGTTTAATTATGAGCAAACATCCCACAGGGACGCGCAGGGTATATATTCATCTAGTTAGCTTGACATGCATGCCAGACCAATTTTTAAAAAGTTTCAAGCTTGAGCTGGGGTGCCTCCCTGGTGAGATCCTCCACCGGATCGGAGGCCGTGCTGACCTGATTGCTCCCGATGGATGGAAAAGAAAGGGAAAAGGGAGGAGAGGGCGGTAGATTGTGGTGGCTCCCGGTGTGTGTGGAGAGGAAGGGGAAGCGGAAAGGGAGAAGAGGGCAGCGGAGATGCGAAGAAGGAGAAGAGAAACCGCGTGCGGGGAGAGACGTGTGAGAAAGAAGAGATGGCGTGGAAGTGGAGGTGAGGTCCACACGTGTTGTCGCTATGTGCTGACTAGTTGACCGTGCGGCACGGTCTACCGTAAATGATCTGCATGCCCCTCCTCATTGTGCAGTCGACCGTAAATGATAGATTTTCGCATAACTAAACCCCATGCATGCCCCTCACTCAGTCCATCCTTTGATTGAGTCTATCCCTATCCGATCCTGCTCTAACTATCTACAAATACCGTAGATATCATTCAACGCGCACAAATCCATTTATCCATCCATGCTCTATAAATACCATAGATATCATTCAACACACACAAATCCATTTATCCATCCATGCTCTACTCTTCTTGCCTCATCTCTTTGAGTGAACTTCGTATCGTAGTGAGGTACGTGTCTGTGCATGCGAGGAAATGGGAACGGCGGTGGTACATGACAGTGTCGGTGGTGCACGCATCACACGTCATCTATCGGAGCTCTAGTCGCTGGAGGGGAAGTAGGTCGACGAGAAGTTGCGCACCGGGTACCACTTCCAGCCTCCCAAGCATGGGATCAACGGTAAGTGGATACGCCTTCTCCCGTGATTTTTGGATCTACATACCTTGCCGTTATTCTGTATATTTATTGTTTACGTCCTTGTTTTGCAATCGATTAGTGCAGTCTACTGTTACTCATTTTTCTGCGGTCTCCTCTTTGTTTTTTCGCCTTGTTTGGATGGCATCGTACGTTTCTACTTCCCACAATGCAAACGATCAGACCCAAATGGTACGTGCACTCGTACAGATTTATCCCAACAAGGCAAATGAATTAGCTAGTTTGCATGCATTTTGCATGGCATTGTGTGATCCAATATTTCATATGGATGGATCCAGATACTACAAGGGGCTGTACCACCTCTTCTACCAGTACAACCTCAAGGGCGCTATGTGGGGCAACATTGAGTGGGCGCACTCAGTGTCGACGGACCTGATGGACTGGGTGATGCTGGAGCCCAGGATCTACCCGTTGAAGCCATTCGACGTCAATGGCTGCTGGTCGAGCTTCGCCACTGTGCTGCCCAACGGCGTGCCGGTCATCATGTACAATGGCATCGACCCCGACGAGCGCTAAGTGTAGAATGTCACATACCCAACCAACCTCTCTAACCTCTTCCTTTGCGAGTGGGTCGAGCCCGACTACAACCCCATCATCAAACCTGACCACGGCATCAATGCCAACGCCTTCCATGACCCCACCACCACCTAGTACAGGCCCGACAAGTACGTACATCTATAACAACCTCCAATTCCTCCTGTCCTATCCGTCCATGTCACTGCAGTACATTATATATATAGGGAATGTCTATGTCTCAGTTGCCTGAATTTTTTTTAAATCTCAGTCACTTTTTAAGCCTTTGGATCAAAATCCAACAACCCTCATCTCCACTAAAATAACATACAATTTTATGGACTAAAAATTGCAGTAACTTTTCACTAAAATTGGACACCTCTAAAACTGCAATTTTAGGCTAAAGGATGTGCAATTTGATGGACTAAAAATTACAGTAACTTTTTACTAAAATTGCACACTTTTAGAACTGCAATTTTAGGCTAATTGATGTGCAATTTTAGGTGACTGAGATTTATGAAAATTTCAGGCAACTGAGAATTAGCCATTTTAACTGACACATAGTTGTACATGATTTGTGCATGCAATGTGCTGTAGACACTGGAGGCTGGTTATGGGCAGCAAGGACAACATGAGGGGGATCGCGATACCGAAGTCGGGACTTGAAGAGGTGGGTCAAGGCACATCACTCGTTGCACGCGAGGCTCACCGGGATGTGGGAGTGTTTGGACTTCTACCCCGTGGCGGTGGCTAGCGGCAGCCGCCACCACCGGTGGGGCGTGGACACTGCCGAGCTGTGTGAACGCGCCGTGGCTGAGGAGGTCAAGTACGTGCTCAAGGTGAGCCTGGACCTGATGCGGTATGTGTACTACAACGTTGGCTAGTACGACCACGCCAAGGACCACTACACCCCCGACTCGTCCTTCCCGGACAACGACTACGGTGACTTCTATGCATCCAAGTCGTTCTATGACTCGGCCAAGCACTGCCGCGTGCTCTGGGGCTGGGCCAACGAGTCTGACACTGTCCCCGACGACCGCCACAAGGGCTGGGCCGGCATCCAGGTCCGGTACAACACGTGGGCGTTGAACGAGCAAAATGTTACGTTTTTCATGTGTCGATTGTGTGCACGTACTGATGCATGTGTTGCTGATCTTCTTTGGTGATACCGAGGAAGATCTTCCTATCGCGGAGCAGGAGGCAGCTGATCCAGTGGCCGGTGAGGAGGTCAAGTCGCTATGGGCCAAGCACGTCAATGTCACCAACAAGGAGGTCAAGAGCGGTGAGTACTTCAAGGTCACTAGCTTCAAGTCCGTGCAGGTCTGTGCACACTGCAAACACAATAGTCATTGAGAGTTTACATGGTGCAATGCCGGATGTACTTTTGTGTTGCGAGTGTGCAGTCGGATGTGGAGGTGGCGTTCGCGATCAGGGACCTAGACAAGGCGGAGAAGTTTGACCCGACGTGGCGAACGGACGCGTAGGGGTTGTGCAAGAGGCTCAACTCACGCATCACCGATGGCGTGGGGCCATTCGGGCTATGGATGTTGGCCTCCGAGGACCTCAAGGAGAGGACGGCCATCTTTTTCAGGGTGTTCAAGGCCAATGACACCAAGCACGTCATCCTCATGTGCAATGACCCTACCAGGTAACAGATAACTCTTTGATACAAAAATGGCAATCCATCTAGTATAAGGAGATCCTTATACTATCTATACCATATAAGGTCTTCAAGATTCGTGCCGAACTTTTGCAAAAGTAATCTCTAAGTCCATCCATTTCTCACTATTCAGTACATTCCATTTTACATAACATACCCCCAAATTCATACATATTTTATGCATCAAACAAAATTTATGCATCATTTCTTCACAATTTTGTATCATGAATTGTAATTTCATGCATATGTTTTCACATTTTGGATGACTAACCAAAAATGTCATACATATTTTTAATGCATACTATTTTGGTTAGTAAATCAAAAATCTAATATTTTTTTACATTTTGGATGACTAACCAAAAATTTCATGTATATTGTTTGGTTAGTAATCTGAAAATCTATGTATAACTTTTGCAACATTTTGTCATTACAAAATTTCATGATCCGAAAATATGCATGAACCATTCTTCTTGCCATTTCTTATGAACTGCATACATTTGTTATGAACCAAATATTATCCACACAATATGAACAGATGTTTGGAAATGATTAATTGAACAAATTTCTTTTTTCGTCATATCATAAACATGATCCATGCAAAAGACCACCCCATCATTCGGTTTTTCAGATCAGCCAAAAATCCATGCAAAAAACCAACCCATCCATGAAAAATTGTTCCAAAAGCAAAGTCTCATGCATTATTTCCTCACCATTTTGAATTATTCATGCATATTTCTTTACTTTTCGGATACTGACCAAAAAATTCATACATATGGTTCGGATCATATACATAAATTGCTAACATAGAACATGAACACTTAGAATTCTTTGAGCATTCAGATCTTAGAGCATGAACAACTTTTATGAAACAATTTTTTCTTGAACAAGCAATTTCGAAAAAAAATCAAGAACGGGAACATTCAGATCATGAACTACCTCTCTCGAAGAAAAAGATCATAAACTACCTTCTCAAATCCATGAACAATCTGGACAAAAGAATAGCAAAAAAAAATTGTAGCGGTCCATTCCATGCATGGATCATTCGGATTTGAACAAAAAAATGGAGAAAAAAATTGCAACATTCCATCAATCCATGCACTGGATCTGGTGGCTCATTGTCGCCGGAGGGATCCGGCGGCAGTGATGGTCAGGAGGCAGCATAGTCGTGGAGGGCGGAGGAGGTGGCAGGGTGACTCGATTCGGTGGAGGCTGGGGTCGGCGAGGAGTAGGGATCCGGTGTCGGAGGAGGTGTTTCTGCACAGATCTACGTGCCCGGCCGACGATAGCAACGCCTCCCGCACCCGGACGCAGCGGCGGCCGGCCACCATGCCTTCATTGACGCGGCTCAGCCTTGGCCTCCGCTGCAGTGACACCGTTCTCGTGCTGCTGTCTCTTGAAGACTCGCGGCGGTGATCAGGGAGGCCGACAGAGGCGGCGGTAGTGACTCATCTGGCAACAGCATATTTGAAGAGAGAGAGAGAGACGAGGATAAAACGATTGAAGAGAGAGAGAGAGCTGAAGGTGAAGTGATCTTAGATTTTAAGGACTAAAACATAAAATATGCTCTCAAATTATGTTGTATGAATCCCAAAGCAAAGGAACAACAAATATAGGATCTGGACGCTCCATGTACCGGTGGAAAAACTGCTCTCCTCTTTGATAAGCTGAATTCGGAGGTTTTCGTTTGTCACCGGCAAAACATTCCTAATGTCTTGTTCCCTAATGATCATGATCAATCAGGTTGTCATACGAGTTGCAAATCTATAGGCCCACCTTCGCGGGGTTTGTCAACGGCAACATAGCTAAGAACAAGAAAATTGCCCTCAGGACATTGGTAAGTGCACATGATCAGTCTATGTTCATATTCATACATACCATTGTAGCAATGGTATAAGGATGTTGCAAACTTTGTTTCAGATTGACCACTCCGTGGTGGAGAGCTTCGGTGCCGGCGGCAAGACGTGCATCCTGACAAGGGTCTACCCGAGGAAGGTCATCGGCGATGAAGCGCACCTCTTCGTCTTCAACAACGGCGAGTCGGACATCAAGGTCACCAACCTGCACGCCTGGGAGATGAAGACCCCAAAGATGAATGCGCCGCAGCAGTAGCAGCAGCCTGAGGAGTAGGAATAGCCTAGCCATTAGCTAGCTAGCTTCGTAATTTAGCTGAGATTAATTAGGAGGCTGCAGATTTTGCATTGTATGGGGGAAATGGTCTGGTTTGTTTCAGGTCATCTCAGATTGTTCTCCACTGCGAGTAATTGTATTTTTTTAGTAGCACTGAGGAAACTACTGCAGATAAGGAATGAATAAAATTTCAATGGATGCATGTTTTAGTCTTAAATAATTCTTAGTTCCGTTTTGCTCTTATCTTGGCTTGATATTTTGGCATTCAAGTGCATTGCTTAACTTCTTCGCCTGTCTTTTAGCCACTAGCTGTTGAGGTTGTTAACTTGTTATTCATGATGGTATGCCCATCTAATCATCTACTTATTCATAACAAAGGGAGAACCGTGTGATGTATTCTACCGCCTTAAGAAATAGTCCAAGAAGTCAAATAGTTCAAGACATGTTGAAGGACGAACTGTCATTGCTTATTTGCTAATTAAACATTCTTACATTTGAATTATGTCAAAGTTTATACTCCCTCCGTCCAGGAATGTAAGATATATTTTGATTGGTTAAAACAAGATTTTGACTAACAATTACTTTATTAATATGTAATTTACGTAACATAAAATTAATATCGTTAGATTCGTATTCAAAATTAATTACTTATGATTATGATTTGATACCATAAAAACTGCATATTTATAAAGTAATTATTAGTCAAAGTCTTATCATAACCAATCGAAATACATCTAAATTTCTGGACGAAGGGAGTAGCTACCACCAATTTGTACATATATACATGCTACAAACAAAAGCTTACATTTGAATTATGTCAAAGGTTATAGCTACACCAATTTGTATAGGTACTAGTAAGGTACCCGTGTGTTGCAACGAGATAAAAGGGAGATATCTAAAGATATTGATAAAGGGGTCCCTCTATTTTGTGAACAACCGTGTTAAAATTGACGCGCGTGCAGTTTTTCACAACAATCATCGGTGTTTTTCTCTCATTTCCTTCCCTCTCTGACGATCACATATGTTTCTCTCTTCCTCTCTCTTCGCTGTCCCCTCGGTTTTGCCCCTGACTTTGTGCATGGTGTGTTTGGTGTCATAAATGAATTTATATCGCCATAGAAGAAATAATGATGGCAAAAACTTTATCTATCTAGTGTTTTATGGAATAACAAAGGGGCATATACATGCATCAATCAAAGGCTTGTTCTATCTGGCGAAGGTGCGTGGTGAGTGCATGGTATTTAACA
Source organism: Stipa capillata (assembly GCA_019208055.1). Lineage (NCBI taxonomy): Eukaryota > Viridiplantae > Streptophyta > Magnoliopsida > Poales > Poaceae > Stipa > Stipa capillata. The sequence continues at coordinate 160,346 of JAGXJF010000026.1, read as the reverse complement.
ACGTCGTGATAATCGTCAATTTCTTCTGCCTGCTATGTCCCTTGGGCATTAGCTCTACCTTTGCCTCCAACCAGCTTCTCCTCTGTATTGGACCGTCGCGCTAACAAAGGATATGTGATAGGAAATCAAGGATAGAAAGGTATATGTGCAAGTATAAGCGAGAAAATTTACCTACCATTGAACACGTTCATATAAAAAAAGGTCTTAGAGAATTGCGTCAATAATAGTTACTATATGAATCCATCAATCAAACCAAGGTAGCCAATGCTAAATTGACAAATCCTAGATTTATTGCAAATAGGATCATGAATATTCAACAACAATATCTTTGTTGTTGTTGATTCCTCGATCTTGTGGCATAGCAGAGGAATCCGATGTGGAGGGAGAGCAAGGGGTGGGGGATGAGGGCATTGGGAGTCGCTTGTCCCATCTCCATGTCACTACTCACCCCTCTCCATCCACCCAGCCTACTCTGCTTCTTGCTTGCTATCTTGTCGGCTACCAAGACACCTTCTCGTTGTGGAGATAGATTGTACCACAAAAGGGGCAAACTCAATAGGAAAAAAAATTCTATTCTCCCCATCAACCACTTGGTATGATGAAGAAAAAGCAAACGGAATTACCTTCTGTGGAAACTGAGATGTGGAGAGGAAGTAGATTCTACGCAGCGAAGCAAGAAAAAGCAAGAAGAAGTGCATGAGCCCCGACGGCCTGCCACAGGAATATCTCGTCACTGAGGTAGACTTTGAACAGCCCTAATGTGGTGGTGAGGTAGAAGGACGCATAGTGCGCCAAGGACACGGGAGGGATGGTGAAAGGTGAGGCGATGAGGGAGACGATGCCCATGACGAACGTGGATACGAAGGCCCCCGCGGAGAGGATGGCGGCGAGCCCCACCCACGGCACCCCACCCTCGCCCCACGGCCCTGCGGTGGAGGCGAGTACGTCGAGGGGTGCCGTTCCCCAAGGCGAAGAGTGTGACGGCAGCCATGGACAAGGAGAGGCGAAGGAGAGGCATGTGTAAATTAATGGATGTTGTGGATGATGAGAAAATTTCATGGATTCAACTTCTGTTGGTTGAGAAAAACGGGTACTGTTAGTTGAGAAAAAGGAGGAAACTGAATTTAGTTGAGCTAAATAGGGATTGTTAGTTGAGAAAAATAGGGAAAACTGAATTTAGTTGAGATATCATAAAGTTTGTTGAGATATCACGAAAATAAAGGATTCTATTTGTGGAAGGGGAGGATGTGACATCATCATAAAAAGTATGACACCACCATAAAAAGTGTGATATCACCACAACCACTAATTGAAATTTATAATATAGTATACATTTAAGAGATCTCAATGTAAAGTCGTAAATCTTTTCCCTTGCCACCTTACGTCAATCTTTCTTGGCTAAAGTCATTGAAGCAAATTCATGGGCAATCCACTTGGAGTTGGATGTTTGCCATGACCTGATCCTAAGGATCCACTTGGATGTTAGCCATGACCCTTAGATAGTTTTCATCATGGCCCCTAAAAATAAACATGAGGTACAAAGTTTCTCCTTCCACTGATGGATTTGGTTGGCGACATGTTCGTGCACTGCTAGCAATGTTGCGTTTAATCGTGCACATTTTCGATTTACGTGGAATACGTGGTTCAGAAGGCTCAGAACAAATAGCACCAATGGTCTAGTGGTAGAATAGTATCCTGCCACGGTACAGACCTGGGTTCGATTCACGGCTGGCGCAAATTTTCTTGAATTTTACAAATTTAATTTGAGGGTAATAAAAGGTAGTGTCAAGTTTACATGAAAAACAAGACCATATTATCTATCAATCATATGTATCCATCGGTTCAGATCCAACAATTCATAAATTAAGCTAGACCTTTACAAATTATAACTTAATACCAAATCAGATTATCGATTATAACTATTAGTCAAATCAGATCCAACAACTCATAAATTAATTTGGACCTTTATAAATTACGTCTTACTATTAGATTATACAACTCACAAATTAAGTTGAATCTTTATAAATTATGACTTATTTATACACTTAATCCTCAATCGATATTGTATTGGTTACTCTTTTAAACCTTCTCTCTTTCTAACCATACCTCACATGTTTCCCTTCTTCTGTCCACGCAAAAAATAATAAAAAATGTGTATTGCATGTAGGCACTCGCTAGTTCTTGTTATAATGTTCGTGTGGTATATTTCTCTTACCAAAGTTATTGTAGAATATCACTACGCAAAACACAATTTGTGTAACTTACCAGTCATAATTTGTAGTTTATCTATGCATTAGCTGTATTCCGCTGAAGCACTCGCAAACTTATATAAGTTGAGAAAAGTCACAATCACATGGGAGATAAGGATTTATTGTTGAAGTTTGAGCTTTTGGCGAGGCTCTACGTCTCGATTGAGAAAGCTTGATCGAATGATCGAAGCCCGCACCAAAACGTGCTCTTTCCTCAGGAGGCTTGTCAATGCGAATCCTCTCTTCTCTTGTGGCAGCTTTTTATCTTGCAATAGGCGAGTTCTGAACCCTCACAAACTTTATGGGGAGCTAAACACTTCTCCTTCAAGGCTCCCAATGACTCCTAGCCGTCAAGAGACGACAATCTCAGAGAGTAACAGACTTCAATCAATTCGGCTTAGAGATGAACTCTTACTTGGTGCTCAATTAAGACTCAATCTCTCTCAAAGATTTCCTCACAAAGAATGAAGTTTTGGCTTGAGGAACTGTGGTAGGAGGCTTAGGAGAGCAGAAAATAGATCTGCAAAGAGTTACTCGTGCGAAGAGGCTTGGGGGTATATATAGCCAACCCTCAAAAACTAGTCGTTATGCAAAAAGGAAGAACTTGGAACTTCCAACTTTGAACATGAAGGTTCCGACATTTTAAAACCTACTGCTATATTGTTGTCCAAAAAAAATCTCAGAACAACCGACAGAAACTCATAGGAGAATCGAATGTCGGAGGTTCCAACATGGAACTCAGACCTTCTAGGATTTTGAATAGCCTTGACAAGCCATCAATACAACACATTTCCGGAGGCTCTGACATTGCACTCAGGATTTTGAGATTTCAAAGGACCCCGGATGAGGTGGACTAGAACACAAACTCAGAGGTTTCGGAAACAAACTCGGACATTCTAAGATTTCAGAAAAGTCCAAGAAGGAAACTCAGAGCATCCAAAAATCTTCTAGTTGCTCTAAATTTAGAGCACTTAGGATTTTGGCAATTCTAGAACCGAAACTCGAAGGGCCCAGAAAATAAACTCTCACTTTACAAGATTTGAAAGGAAGTCCCGAACAGAAACTCAAAGCATCTGAAAAACTTTCAGTTGCTCTAAACTTGGAGCACCCAGGACTTAGAGGATTTCAGAACTGAAACTTGGAGGTTTCTGAAAAATCTTGGATGTTCTGGCATCCAGAAATTCAGACAGGAAGGGCAACTCGGAGGCTCCGACTCCCATGACTCGACATATAGAACTGAATCTCGGATACTCCGAGATGAATCTTGGAGGCTCCGACTTTTGCTGAGAAAGTGTGTGGAGAGATTTAAAGACCTCTTTGGATTTTGAAATTGATTCCTAGTTAAGCATAGGAAGGTACTCTCACCAGTTTCTAGATTTCAACCTCTCTTAATAATATAGCTTGCCCTAAGCTCAATGTGATTCCACAAACCACTAAAAGAGCTAGAAAATGTCATTAATCTTCATCTCTTCAAGCCATCCTTTTTTATAACTTTTTAGGGGTCACTAGTACTGGTTGAAACACTCCTTCATGAGACTAATAAATTGATCACACTTGATGCACACATTAGTCCCTTAATTGTTTTTCCATTAATCACCAAAACTCACTTGGGGGGCCAAGATGCACTTTCACACCTTCCGAATGAACTACAAGTATGTGCCACTCGACCACCTGTGCCAGCAGCAGGCCTAGTCACAGAGCGTGCATCTCTGTTGTTGCCGCATCCAAGACATAGTCCATATGAGAGTTGGTCACTGCCATGAAGTGCCTCCAGCTATCCCTAATAACTGCTCAGATCTCCCAAAAGCATCAAACCCCGCATCTACATTGAGTTTAACTTCCCTTAGCAGAGGCCGATGCCATCCATGTCGCTCAATACAAGACGGCTTCTTCCGCACCTTCAAATAGTTCGTAGCCGGGACATTGATCGCCATTTCTGCTCGAGCTGTGGCCTGGACCTTCTCTCCGTGGATACATTGTCTCTTCTCCCACAACATGTACCACGCACCAACCAGGATCAACTCTTGGAGACCAACCTGTCCAAACACTAAAGTTGCTTCAATGTACCATAGAGTACATATTCCAAGGCCGTTGGCCTGACTTATCATTGAGTACTACCTCCTCGATGATGTTTTTAACTCCAAGCTCTTTCCACACCTTGTTCACACGGTTGCATGTAAATATCATATGCATGATGTCCTCACACCCTTTGGCAAACTGGGCATTGGCTATTGGTAATCACATGCTATTAGCTAGAATCCCTCGGCATGGTATCACCCCATGCAGGGCACGCCACCCAAAGATTTTAATCTTTGCTGGTACATCAAGCTGTCACAACTTTTGTGAAACAGGGTTTACTGTGGATCCCCCAAAACCTCCGTTCCTTTGTTCTCTACGACCAAATTGGTAATCCATTCGGTATGGTAAGCTGAGCAGACAGAAAATATGCTTGATTGTGTGTGGTGCCAAGTAACGAAGTCCTTTATTCCTTCTCGAGCTAGTGGCATCGAAAGAATCCGATTTGCATCGATTGACCATAAAATGTCTCGCACAAGCACTTCATTCCAGTTGCATGTAGTCCGGTAAATGAGATCCTCTACTTTGTGTATAGTTACTGCTCCCCATGATGTCATAATTCTCCTACTAGGACTGGAGGGTACGCATGGGTCATCCCAAATATCGATCTGGCTTCCATCATCGACTCGACATATGCATCAACGCTTGAAAACCTGCAAACCCGCCAAGATACTCTGCCATGTGAAGGAAGCATTGCTCTTCAAAGTTGCATTATGTACTTTGCCATCAAGATAATATGTAGCCCTCAAAATTCTTGCACATAACAAATCCGGTTCTTCCATTAGCCTCCAACACTGCTTTGCTAGCATTGCTAAGGTAAAACAATGAAGATCTCTAAACCCCATTCCTTCCCTGCACTTCATAATACATAATTTCCACCATGCAAACCAATGCATTTTCTTATGGTTTTCCTCATCACCCCACCAGAACTGTGAAGTTGCATCCCTGTCCCTTTGCAAATGTTTTTCAAGTTGTTGAACATCGTCACGCGTATGATGGAATAGCTTGGGCCATCGCTTTCAACACCACCTCTTTGCCTCCTATTGGTAGCATCTTCTCCTTCCACCCTCCTATCCTGTCATGCACACAGTCCACCAAATACTGGAAAATTTCACTCCTGTCAGCACCCACTAAGGATGGCAGCCCCAAGTATGTGTCATGCAACGCCTCCGTCATAATGTTTAATCTCATGCACACGTCAACCCTAATCTCCACTAGCGATTTTAGACTGAAAAACACACTCAATTTTGCCTCGCTTACTGGATATCTCGAGCTAGCACAATATTCATTAATGACTCGTCTCAAATTGGTACCATTATATTAGCAATTAGCAAGTGTGACACAGTTAGCGCATTTCGGCTTACTCTAATACCAATCAAATCACCTGCTTCCTCTGTATTATCCAATAGGTTTGTAAGGCCCTCTACACATAATAAGAATAAGTAGGGAGATAGGGGATCCCCCTGCCATAATCCCCTGGAAGGCATGACGATCTTGATTTAAGTAGAACTAAATCTCACTGAATATTTCACAGAAGTGACACAAGCCATAATTAGTTCCACCCATTGCTCCACAAACCATAATCTAATCATCATGTTCCTCAAAAAACACCACTAAACACGGTCATATGCCTTGTGCATGTCAAGCTTGACTGCACAAATCCCTTGCTTCCCCACCTTCTTCCTGATTTTATGAAAGCACTCATAGGCCACCAGAACATTGTCTATGATGAATTGCCGTAGGATGAAGGCACTTTGTGTCAGACCGATAACTTGGGGCAAAATACTCTTCAAAAGGTGAGCAAGCATTTTTGAACTAACCTTATATATAATATTGCACAAGCTTATTGAATGAAGCTAGGTTACCTTCTCCGAGGAATCAACTTTAGTGACAAGAACAATTGTGGTGTTGTTCCAAGCCTGCGAAAACCCTTCAATTCACCGTCTCCAGTACCTTCGCCACCAAATCTTCTTGCACCATCGACCATAATCACTTATATTATATCACATGTAGTCCGTCCGGCCCTGGGCTTTAAGGTTGCTAATGTTAAACATAGCCTTCTCACCTCCTCTCGAGTAAATGGTGCATGCAAAATGTTATTCATCCCCTGTGTTACTTTCAAATTTCACCTTATTAAGAACCCCCATATTCGGTTGCTCTACTTCTGATGTGAATAAACCTTCAAAATAGTTCTTGATAAGTGGCCTCAAATTTTCATTCCCTTAGTGTTGAACCCCCATGTCATCCACCAGGAATTTAATAGTGTTCCGTGGCGATGCAAAGTTATGGAACAAATTTGTATTGCAATCGCCATGCCGAAGCCAGGAAGACCAACCATGTTGCACCCAGTATATCTCTTCCTGTTCCATTAGGTTTTCTAGGTTCAGCAACACCCCTTTTTGCCACGCTAAAGGGGTGTTTGTTAGCGGCCCCCTCCTAAGAATTTCAAGCTCCTTTTTAGGTCATCAATGTGCTCCCTTGGTCCTTTCAGAATGTCTCTATTGCATGCATGGAGGTCTGCATGGATAGCTACAAGTTTGCAAATCATTGTAGGCACATCCCCCAAGGCCACTGCTTGAGCCCATACACTTTTATTGATTTCTTCCTACGTGTCTTCCTTCAACCACTGCGCTTCAAAGTGCTTCCCCTGAGAGTTAACTGGTTCATGCATTCCCATGTGATACTCAGAATCAATAGCCCCTATATGATGATCAGACTTGGTCATCTCCCCATTTAACACAGCTGCATGCGGGAATTAGTCGTTCCATCGCGAGTTGCAAATAACGCTATCTAGACGTTTGCAGATCAGACCATGTTGCCATGTAAACAGATCACCCAAACATCCCATGTCCTTTAGCCCGCACGCGATAAGAGCGTCTCAGAATGGTTGCATGTACCTCATTGCTCTAGGGTTACCACCTTCCTTCTTTCATTAAAATCCCTACTACAAGCCATAACAGATTAGTTGCGAGTCTAGAGATTGGAGATATTCCTAGGACAAGTGTTTATTCTCCCAACTAGGTTCACCATAGAAGCCAATAAGTCTCCAAGGCCGATCCACATCGGTGATGATATTGATAAAGTTCGGTGTTGCTAATTGAAGCACCACCTTAGTATCATTCCTCCACATAAGCAGAAGCCCCCAACTCCTGCCATCGCTTTCCAAAATCAGCTGGTTTTGAAACCCAAGTTTTCTCATTATTTTCTCTGCCCTAGCTTTACTTGGATATTTCTTGGATAGAAAAATAACATCTGGTTTGGTTTGCCTCTGGACCTCCAGAAGTGCATGAACTGCTCAGGCTGTCTCTAGCCTACGGCAGTTCCAACTTAGAGTTTTCATTGTTGGCGGTGATACTCCTTGAGGGAGCCCACCGATCCTAATAAAAAAGTATATTGCCCATCCTCCTCATCACTCTTCTTCGTCCTCTTCTTGTCTTGGATTTTCTGTGGAGTACCAGTTGTCGTGGTCAGGGCCTTGCTTCCCATTAGGTTCCTCAAACTAGTTTGCCAAGATTTCAACGTCCCTGGTTGCCTGGGAGGGGTGACGTTCTGTATTGGGCGATGGTGGCACAACGGTGCCACCCTCTAGTGCCAACCACTTATGCACCATCTTTTCAGTTTGGGACATTATCACGTTATGGCTCATCCTCGATGCAATCTTTTTATGTAGGTGTTCATCTTCCTCATAATAGAACTCGTATTCATGCATCAAGCCCTCTTGTCTACCTTTCCTTCCTCCACATGATCCATCACCACGACGACCCCCACGACCAGGCATACGCGCCCGGTTCCTCCACTCTGGTTCCACGGTCAACCACTCGCCAAACAATGGAGACCTTGGGTCATGCTCCTCAGAACCACACTCATAGTGAGGTTGGCCCATCACGCCGCATGCTTCACAGAACTTGTGCACCTTTTCATACTTGACGTGATATACATCATGCTTTTCCCCTACAAATCACCAATACAAATTTTGTCAATGGATTTCTCATGCCAAGCTTCACCTTGACCCGGATGAAGTTGCCACTCGTGTTGTCTTCCAGGTCCAGCTTCAGTACCTCACCTATCCGACGGACGAGTTTCTGAAAGTGCATCTTGGCCCCTCTAAGTGGGTTTTAATGAGTAATGGCAAAATTATTAAAGGACTAAAGTGTACATCAAGTGTGGTCAAGTGTTTACTCCCAAAAGCAATGTTAGAACCAACATTGACGACCCCTAAAAAGTTCTAAGAAAAGACGGCTTGAAGAAGCAAACATCAAGGACAATTTTCTAGCTCTTTTGGTGATTCAAGGAATCGCGTTGAGTTTAAGGAAAGCTGTGCTATTAAGGGAGTTGAAAACTGGAAGGTAGTGAGAGTGTCTTGCTAATTCTCAGCTAGAAATCAATTTTTAAATCCAAAGAGGTCTTTAAAATCTCTTCATATACACCTTTTTAGAAATGTCACAATATCTGAGATCGTTATGAGAACATCCAAGTTTATCCTTTATGTGAAGAGTCAGGCAACTCAGAGCCTCCAAGTTACCCTTCCTGTCTGATCTTCTGGATGTCGGAATATCCGAGATTTCCTAGAACCTCTGGTTTCGGTTCTGTACATGCCTAAGTTCTTCTGCCTTGAAAGTTGGAGTTGCTGGATTTTTTCGGACTCTCCAAGATCTATTTATGTACTTATCTTTTAAAATCTTGAAATATCTGAGTCCTTTGTTGGAACATCCGAGAATGAGTTATGTCCATCCTCTATTGAGGATCCTTGAAATCTCCGAAAGTCCGAGTGTGATGTCAGAACCTCCGGGAATCTGTTATGGTCACGCCTTGTCAAGGCCATTCATAATCCCGGAGGGTCTTGGTTCAAGTCAGAACCTTAGGCCCTTTGTTTCTGTCCGCTATGCTCTGAAAATTGGAACCTCTGAGTTCTTGCCAGAAGTTTCGAGATCCATTTCCATGCGATATAGCTGTGCTTTCAAATGTCGGAACCTCTAAGTTCCATCTCGAAAGTTCCAAGTCCTTCAACTTTTGCTCTAGTGGCTAGTTTTTGAAGGGTTGACTATATATAATCCTAAGCCTATTTGAACGCCTAACTCTTTGCAAAATCATCATCTACTCTCCTAAGTGCCATTCCACATTTCGGTCCGAGTGTGATGTCAGAATCTCTGGGAATCTGTTATGATCACGCCTTGTCAAGGCCATTCATAATCCCGGAGGGTCCTGGTTCAAATCAGAACCTTCGACCCTTCGTTTCTGTCCGCTATGCTCTGAAAGTCGGAACCTCTAAGTTCCGGAAGTTTCGAGATCCATTTCTAGACATGCAATATAGCTGTGCTTTCAAATGTCGAAACCTCTGAGTTCTATCTCAGAAGTTCTGAGTCCTTCAACTTTTGCTCTAGTGGCTAGTTTTTGAGGGGTTGACTATATATAATCATAAGCCTATTTGCACGCACAACTCTGTGCAAACTCATTCATCTACTCTCCTAAGTACCATTCCACATTTCCTCAAGCCTAAGTTGTCTTTCTTGTTGGGAAATCTTTAAGAGAGATATTAAGCCATAATTGAGCATCAAATAAGAGTTCATCTTCAAACCGAACTGATTGAAGCCTATTACTCTTAGAGATTAACGTCTCCTAGACGGCTAGGAGTCAATTGGGAACCTTCAAGCAGATTATGAAGCGTCTCAAGAAGTTTATGAGGGCTTAGAGCTTGCCTACCGCAAAGTGAAGAGCTGCCACAAGAGAAGGAGAGTTTCACATTGGCAAGCTTCTTGAGGAAAGAGCACGTTTCAGTACCGGCTTCGATCGTAGGATCAAACTTTCTCAACGGAGACGTAGAGTCTCGCCAAAGGCTCAAATTTCGACAACAAATCCTTGCATCTCCCATTTGACTGTCTCTTTGCACTCCTTCATTTTGGTTCTCTTACATGTTTTGCTTTTATACCTGTTTCTAGCTTGATATGTTTTTCTTTTACTTGTTTGATCACTAGTACACTAGGCTCACATAGGGCTGTTTAGCAAAACTTGTGTAGAAAAAGTAATTTTTAGTCATATTTTTGTTAATCTCTTATTCACTCCCTTTAGTCGATACCCTAGATCCTTTTAGCTTCCTCAAAACCGCTTCCTTGCAATAGGCCTCAGGAAGCTCATGGATTTGAACCTAGATAGGGAGAAATAGACTATCTCCCAACGGTCTGGAGAATCCGTCATTCTCTTCCACCAAAATTCCCCACCATCGGAAGATCCAAGGTCCTTCCTCCATAACGCGCATCCAATCCTCGAGATAGTGCATCTGCAAGTTCTCGCTGATATCTCTAAATTGGACCTCACGTGCTAGATTCCATGCTGATCTCATGTTGGAGTAGAAGGCCACCTTACTACTGCATAATTTCACCGTATTGATCCTTGCCAACGCTAACCACTTCGTTCCTCCCTTCAGATCCATGGGTTCCTCATCTAGGTTTAGAGCATCAAAGTCTTCATATTTCAGATCGAGTTTTTGGAGCAGATCATCAATGCGTTCTTCCTTCTTCCCGCTCGATCCACCTACACCTGCCAAACCCGAGCTTGTCGACATCGCCCTTGCACCAAGAAAACTTACGCTGCACGAATCAATCAGTAACCCTAAAAACTCGAGTCTCCGCCAAGGTCAGGAAGCAGGGTGAACCTGCCCCTTGATCAGCCCAAAAGGATATAGACTTGCACAGAGAACATATCAGATTCGAAGATGAACTCTCGCTGGCTCGAAGTCAATGGAGGAGGTGAAACCCTAAACGGGAAAACACGGGATCCTTTTGCGACAGGTTTATAGAATGCCCCGCTTTGCGTGTACTTCACTTATTTCTTTTAAAGAATCGTCCAAAGAGTAATCCCTCGAGTCATGAACCGATGCGGCGTGAGACTCGAGACAAACCGAGAGCTCGAGCAAGGACCGGGCCCAAACTCCGAAGGGATCCCCAAACTACAAAGTCCAAGCTGCCGAGCGAGACCGAACGGGCGGGCGAGCGCAACCCCTCACTGAAATCCAACGGCCCGACACGACACCTCCCCTCTTCCCCTTCCTCCCACCTTCCTCCTCCCCACTGCCAAGTCTCCCCTCTCCGCCCCAACAATTCCTCCTCTTCACACCACTCCACCTTGCCGCATTTGGTGTTCGGATCCAATCCCACCCGATCCCGCCAAAACCCCCGCTCGATTTGCTCGGCTATTCCTTCGCGAAGGTTGGCCAAGACCCCTGCGTTGATTCGGCAGCCGGCGCCATGGCGAGCGGCAGCGAACTGGCACGTGCGGAGGCCGAGGCCGAGGCCGAGGCGGTGGAGCTCGTGCTGTTCCAGGTCGCCGAGTGCTACGTCTACCTGGTACGCGCACCCCTGTTCCCTTAGATTTCGTCCACAATCTAGTCTAGTGATTTGCCCTGTGCGGTGGTGCCCGTGCTTGCTCTGAGGGCAACTCGAGCACTTGCTGTGCGTAAATGTGCTGCAGATGGCCTGATGTTTTTGGGCTTTTTGTTGTGCAGATACCTCCTAGGAAGACTGCTGCCTCCTACAGGTACTCCTCCTAATGGAGGCTGTGGGATTTGTTTATACGTGTATCGGTGAATAACACAAGTAGCTAGATCAACCACAGAAATCTGAGTTGGCTAAAGGCTGCCTTTGTTTCGGCAATTCTTCGTTCTGTTTGCATGGCCGAACGCAAAGATCATGGCTTGGTTCGCTTCATGATTGCACCTGTTCTCTTATGATTTAGTACAAGCTGAGATACACTTGCGTGCGTTTGGTTTGATGAATGGTCGAATTCATCTTTTTGTTTGGTTTGACGAATGTACTGAGTAGTTCCATCACCACCTTCTCATTCCTTATATCCACAATGCTAACAGAAACAACGAGAGTAATAAGGCAATCCTACAGAAATCATGCGCTAACCCATCATAGGATTAATTCATTCCTCAAAACAAACATCTCTTTTGCGAACCATGGAAAATGCTCTATGACATTAGTGACATCCAGGGCTGATGAGTGGAATGTCAACAAGTGGGCTTGGGAAGGGGCGCTTAAGGTTGTCAGCAAAGGAGAAGAATGCATTATCAAATTAGAAGATAAGAGCACTGGTACAGAATCTCATTAGCGATGTTGGCCATTGCTTGTAGCGTTTGTAATTTTGATTCCTTAATTTCTCTGATTCATTTCAGGGGAGCTGTACGCTAGGGCATTTCTCAGGGAAGATGAACCACATCCGGTGGAAGCTGTAATTGATAGCAGCAGGTCTGTACTTATTGCTGCCACAGGGCAGTCTAATCATGCTGTGGAATGCGTGCCTTTATAGTTCTATTGTGCATAGAACACTATATAAATATTTAAATACTGTATAAGCAGAACCCGAAATGACTCTTGTTGCTTCAATATTTTGCTTGCAGATATTTTGTACTTCGCGTTGAAGAGAATATAGGTGATACTTTCTCTTGGGTTATAAGATCTTGCATGTGCACTAACATTTTACTTACTGTTGAGTTGGTGATGAGTTGGTCATAGTATTTGATACTTAGTGTTGAGTTGGTGAGCATAGTGTTTGATAAGTTGAGTTGAGATGGTGAGCATAGTATTTGATGTGGCTAGTGCCATTTCTCACAATGTTTCATGTATAGAAGCATAACAAGTCTTACCATGGACTGCAGATGGGCGTCAGCGTCATGCTTTTATAGGTTTAGGCTTCCAGGAAAGAACTGAAGCATATGACTTCCAAGCTGCTCTACATGACCATATGAAGTATCCTTTTGTCCACCTTGAAACATATTATGCAGCCTGTAATTTGGAAAATCACATGAATGTTTCCCATGCAATCGCTCAATTACCAGGGACTATGTTTGTGAAATTCCATTTGATCAAAACTAATTCCGTTTAGGTCATATACATATTAGGTTATTGTTTTGAATCTTCAACAATTTCATTACTAGGTGGGTTTATTACATGAACCCGATCAGATCATCTTGCCATGCAATCAGAACTTTGGAGGCACTTCCAGTTTGCCAGAATGTTTCTTTCAACTTATATACGAAATATTTCTGTATTTGGCCACAAGGACGTCACTCTTTTTTTCTTTCCTTTTTCTTTTTGTAAATGTAGTTGTGTATGGTACTATGGTTGGACAATAAGTTCTTTATATAATGGACCATTTTCCAGTGTGATTTGTTGTCCTCTTACACTATCAAAGATATCTGAACAAGAAGAAGACTGCTGAAGAGATGGTGCAGCATTATGAGAAAACGTCGTCAGTGGATTACAGCCTCAAAGAAGGGGAAACTTTGGTTCTTCAACTAAAAAATGTAAGTTTTATCTGACTTATTTTGCTAGGAGAAAATGGACTAGAGCTGGTGATGTGATCTTTTTTGAAAGGTCTTTAAAACTAGAATATTTGATTTCTTACACTGATACATGGCACCAGTACAGCATAAAGCGGATGTGATGATACATCATTATTTGTGAAAAATATATATTGGCACGGTGAGATGGTTAATAGATTTAAAGATCCAAATAAAATATCTCATACAATCAAATGCATTAAGATGAAAATGTTACTTGTGGACCATGGTGATTATAACATATCAATTGTCTATATCATGTCAACCTGGTTTAACATTCAAATAATATAGATTAACACCCTCAACATGTCTCAACAATAAACACCTGGATTACGGGAACCTAAGCTATGTTGATCTAGACTATTTTCTGTGTAAGATGTATAGTTATTCTGTACTCAACCTCTGTTTCCATTCATGCATAGATTTCGTTGAATTGAGTTATCTTGACCTAGAAGCACGGTTTGATACACCTTCAAGGTTTCTCTTATAGCATTTGAGAACATACATACACTTGCATATTCAGAGATCTATCAGTTTGAGCTGCTCTTGCATAGGAACTTGAGAAAAAATTGAATCTTACTGAATTACATGAAGAATATTTTCAGTGCATGTAAGACAAATTGTGTCGATAGAAGTGCTTGCTCATAAATTTGTACACATGCCTTTGATAACTACTTAACTCCTCTCTTATTTTTCGTAGCATAATATTCTATTTACATAACATCTCCCCAATGTTTGGGTTTGTTATGCAGAAAGAAACTGGCACCAAGACAAAATCTGCATTTTTCGAGCAAGGCCTGAATAAGCTCTCGTTCAATGAAAAGGCAAACACCAAGGAGGGCACAGTCTCCCTCAAACTCCCCCCACCTCCACCTTCACCGGTCTCTCCAACGGATTCTGGAGTTGCCAGGTCCCCTTTCAAAGCAGAATTTCCTTCCCATGAACAACCAGCCACCGATTCTGGAGTTGCTGCTCCTTTCAAAGCAGAATTTCCTTCCCAAGAACAACCACCCGCTGATACCGTCGGCGCTTCCCCTTCCAAAGCAGAGCCTGCTCCTCAGAAGCAACCAGCTGCAGCAGAGAAGACCAAACAAGAAAGCGTGGACGAGGACTTTGACTTTGGGGACTTCCAGGCTGCTGGATGAACCATGTATCTTCCTGTACATTCATCATGTTTATTACTCGGACCGCTCCTTTCTTTTCTTCTCCATCAGCTGTTACTTTTTTCCGGCACCTATGTTGCTGTACAGAAGAGCTATCATGTCATAAGCCATACAAATACATGGATGCAGAATGTACCTTTTCTTTTGCTGTGTAGCATGTCAGAAGTTTGCTTCCAAATACGAGAACTCAGGGAGCAATCTGACTTGAGCTTCGGCGCAGGTTGTCGAGGGTGCCCGCTCACGCTCAGCATACATCAAGCTATTTCGAGGACCACTTGCGCCCGGTCATCCAAGCTATCGACCGTCTACTTGGAGCAATAGAAAGAGGCTAGTCCGCTAGTGCACTGCCCAAACCAGCCTTGCCATAGCTATCCTGCGAGATGGAGAAGGAGAAGCCGTCTCCCGGCTCCGGCGCCAGCGGCAGGAGCGAGGGAGAGGAGCCAGGGCGCCAGGCTTGTGACGATCATGCTGCGCAGCAACGGCGAGTGGCCGCTATGACTCGTGTGGTAGCTGTCCGTGGTGTTCTGCTTCCTGCTCCCCATCACGCCTGGTGGCGCTGTGTCCTCTCGTTTCCACTCATGTTCAGCACCGGATTTGTCGTCCTCTCATTTCCTCTCATGCTTAGCGCCGGTTTCTTGCCGCGTTGTTCGCTGTGCCCGTCGGCCCCGTGGCCTGGACGCTCGTCATGGGCGCCGATGTCACGTGCACCTCTGCCTTCTTCAGGTTCTGCCTCGCTCAACATGATGCCGCGTGCTGCCATCGACTGTGCCGCCACAACAAATTGCTAGAAAAATGGCATTTGCTAGGAGAATAACAATGACCATAAAAAAAGGGTAGCGAATATTTCCTGTAGACACTTTCCATATTACAAGTGTGTGTCGTATCAGAATTCAGTAGTGTTTACAGCGTGGTTGCTTGTATTGTTGAGAAAAAACCATTCAAGAATGTCTTCTAATCATCGGTCTCATGAACCATGATCCGTCGAAATGATATTTACACTCGTTATGGTCGAAATGATGTTTACACTTGTTATGGTCATGAAATCATGTGATACATCAGATATCAGCAAACTCGTCATCATCGGCTTCATCCACCCACTCGACCTGAGAATAATCCGCCAATTTCATCAAGTCCGTCAGGCCAGTAAGGTCTTCCAGATAGGTTGGTTCGTTGATCACCTGCATCACAAATCCAATCCTCTCCTCCGGTATTCAGACAATACCTGTGATATTTTGCATGAGATCAAATAAGGAAACAATACAGGTTATGAGCAAAGTCTTGAGAACATTGTTTCAAATCATGCAACTATAAATGTTTGCTTACTGCATTGGAACATGCAGTACAGTTGCTCGAGGAATAGCCCAAAAGGGTTAATAAGTTGTACTGCGAGAGTGATCCTCGTATCTGGTGTGGCAATAGACCAAGCGGTCGCTCACTACTCGTGCCAGCAATATCTCCTAGAGCATGTATCCTGCAAAAGGTAGTAAATCAACTATCAGTTTACATAGCTTCAAGAAAAAAAACCTATCAGTTTACATCGTTTTCTCATCTCTAAATGTAGCCCCCATCTTACATAGAAGTGATAATACATTGAGTTCATGCTGTTCAAGGTGTCCAGTTGCTTACCCATCTGGATGTTGTAACATTCTTGTAAAGAGGTCTGCAGCGCAGCCAGATGCAATGGAGGCTAGTCCAGGTCGTGTTACTGTGCATTGTTGATCCAGTGTTCGATTGGAGACCGACTGCATCAGAAGATCACAAAAGAATGATATCTGATGGTTGTAGGAGGTAATATGTTGAGAAAATGAGTATAGTTTCCAAACTTTAGGAAACATTACATCAATGGGAGCAATAACATCGTTGCAGAAATAACACCCCAGTCTTTGACGACCAAGAACATCTTCTGCAGACAGCTTATCCGTGGCAGCAACCACATGGGAACCTTCACAATTTGTTCCTGGACCAGCTCCATGTCGCATGGCAAGGTAGCTATCATATCCTAAGGCAGCAGTAATAGCATCTGCAGTACAATGAGAGACATTAGCATATGACACTTCCAAATACATACATTATTCAAGAAACAGACAGGGTTTACCTTGTTTTCATTCGCACATAGAAGCGTTGGAAGCCACCTACTTTCCCTTGTGTCAGTCAGCAAGAAGACAGCATCATGGGAAGCTACTAATTCTTGAAGGTGCTTGCAATCTTCAAGCACGCCAGCAGCTTCATTAGATGATACAGGATGCCCTGGCATCGGTATTTCTAGTTGAACTCCTTAGCATCCTACAAGGCAGAAATTGCTAGAGATGACAAGGTTATGAAAAAAATGAAAGTACTGTTTTGAGAGAAAGGAAGTGACGACTCACCACTGTCGGACATCTCTCCTTTAAATGCTTAAGTATTGCTGTTGCTTTTGGGGCGTCGCGGTCATCAGATGTGTAAAGTGATTGTCTTGCCAAATTTGACACAACAACACGACCACTGTCAACCACTGTTAGCTTCTGAACACCATAGTCCTGAAAAGTTGGTATCCGCCATGAGTAAAAAGATGTATTGTGAGTATATGTTTGTGGTTCAACATAAAAGTATCATCAACCATAACACTAACCATAAGAATACGAGCAACATCGCAACCAAGAGTTCCAGCACCTAAAAGTAGACATCGGACACTAGACAACTTCCCTGAATTTACAGGCAAGCATGCCGGCATTTTCGAACAAGCATCTGACTTTATCAAATTAGAAATGCCGGTAAGGTCTTTTAAATAAGTTGGATGGTTGATGGCTTGCATAATAAAATCCAGTCCCCCTCTTCTATATTCAGACAATACCTGGAATGTTTAGCACGGAGAAGCATCAGTCAATAAAACTCTTATAATGTAGGGCCATGTGTGTACGATTTGAAGCATCAGAACCAATAAAACACTTATATTGTAGTGCCATGTGTGCCATAATTTACTTACAGCATTGGAACAAGCAGTACAATTGCTTGAGGAATTGCCTGTCACAGTTGATAAAATACAATTTGGGAGTGATCCTCGCATCTGATGCGGCAATAGACAAGCTGATGCTCAGTGTCCATACCAGCAATATCACCTGGAGCATGTATCCTGCAAGAGGTATGAGACTATCCTTAAGGAACCATTTACTTGGACTGGTTAGTTTTCCAGTTCTAGCTTAGTCAACTATTCTTCACTGATGTCAATGCTACACAAACAGAAGTTAAGACCCTGCAGTTATCTTTCAGGTATCTAGTAGCTTACCCATCTGGATGATGTAACATCCTAGCAAAGAGCTCCACTGCTTTGCCAGATGCAATCGAGGTCAATCCAGGTAGTGTTGCTGTACACTGCTGATGCAGTGTTCCATTATAGACTGGCTGCAAAACAATAAGATTACACAAAGATCAAATCACTGAACCAATGTCAAAATTATAAGTATGAAATAAAAACAAAATGAGAAATATCCACAAATGTATGTCTTTATCTGGTATACATTGACAAGGCAAGCAGTATCACTGCAGAAACAACAGCCCAATCTTTGACGACCAAGAGCATCTTCAGTGGACAAATTCTGTATCTGAGCAATCACGTCATCCATACCTCCTCCACTTCTTATTCCTGGACCAGCACCATGTCGCATGACAAGGTAACTGTCATATCCTAATGCTGCAGTGATCGCAATCTGCAGTGGAGACTTAATACCATTAGTTCCCAAGAGCGCCCTATGTGATGAAATGGAAAGATGAGAAATCATACTTTCTTAACTGAACCACATGATCTAACTATATTAATTCTCCAATCAAGCCATTACGTATTAAACGTTCATGGTCATTATGAGCTGAGAACTAGTGCAAAGATCCTCAGCAGACGGATAATGTGCTTGAGATTTACCTTGTTTTCGTTTGCACACAGAATAGTTGGATACCATCTGCTCTCCCATGTGTCAGTCAACAAGAAGACCACATCATTGGCAGCTACTAATGTCTGAAGACGCTTGCAATCATCAATCACACTTGCTATTTCACCGGGAGAAACAGGATTCCCAAGCATTGGTATTTCCATCTGGATGCCTTCAACCTCCTAAATGACAGCAATTGTTGTCAATAAGCGGATCTGTAGAAAGCATAAGATTCAAGAAAAAGGTAGCCATGACTTACCACTGCAGGACATCTCTCTTTTAGATGTGGAACTATTGCGGTCGTTCTTGGGACACCACAGTCCGTATCTATGTAGAGTGATTGTTTGACTAGATCAGAGATGGTAACACAACCACTATCCACCACTGTTAATTTCCGCACACCCCAGGTCTGAAAATTTGGTTTCACCAGAAATAAAGAAATAGAAAAGATGCATGCAAGTGTATATACTGTTATGGCTTGTTAAAAGGGATCGTTAATCTAATAGCAGCACAAAGCACTAACCATTAGTAGGCGAGCAACTTCACATCCAAGAGTTCCAGCACCCAACAGAAGACATCGAACACGAGATAACTTGTCCAAATTCACAGGAAAATGGCGCCACCCCATAAGCTTCAAGTGCATCAGCTGTTTTTCTTCATCCTGACTGTGCATATGACAAATAATAAATAAATCCACTAATTGTTGATTATGTGCATAGCAAGATAATCACTTTTCACCTACCTTGCTGGGTTCATTGATTCAAGATTGATTTCTTTCGGTTTCTTTTCTTTTCTTTCATCCCCAGGCTTTTCTCCTTCCCATCCAATAGCTTCAGGCACATAATTAGTGTCATCCCAGCCTGTAATCACAACCAACGTTAAAAAATTACAAATTGCTAGTGAAAGTGCCGGGTACAAGTGCTTATCCAAATAGATCATGATACCATGAGGTGCTGGAAATGATGCTTCACCAATAAGGGACTTTTGTAGATCCGGGCCCCCTCGTCTTTCGCGGTAGCAGAAGAACTGAACTTTCTCAATTTTCCACTGCAGGCTCAGGAACACAATGTAGTTTCTAAGAGCCCAGCCAGGGTAGTCTTGATGACAGCCATGATCATAAAATCCAAATAGCAGCTGCATCAATGCATTTACAGAAAAGCAGAGGTATGCATGAAAAACAGAAGGTAAAAGATCATCTAAATTAGTGATCAAATCTGAGCTCATCAAAGTTTGAGGTGATCAAATGGGTGACACAAACATACCTTTTGACCACTGCTCTGGCAATCTTTCCAGTCCTTTAGTTGTCTTATAGTAGCAGAGGAATCCGAGGATATATTGACCAAAAAGAATGGAACGACTGCAGAAATTTTGATCCGTTGCCAAAAAAAAAGTGAATCAGGCAAACATAGCCAACTATCAATAAGCTGCCAAACAACTGCAACACCAGTTTGGGATGGTTATCGAACCTGTTGTTTCACTTGAACCCCTCCACTCTTTCAGTGAATTAGACAAGGATACTGCCTGCAGGAGCAAATTAACAACCTTCGGTACCAATCAGAAAAAAGAAGATAAACAATCAAAACTAATATTGTGGAATATCAGGTGTACAGGAACATGACCTCTTCTTGGTTGAGCACCTGTGAGGCGCTATGCAGGCTGATCAAAGTGATTTTAGAGTTGAAAACCAATGAAGGAAATGCAACATTATAATAGACCTTCCAATTCTTCAGATCGGCAAATGATATCACAAGGAACCTCAGTAGCAGAGCAGGATCCTCTTCTATTTTACCGGACATAATGTCATGCAATATCTGGCTCCACAGATACATACAACATAGAATTAAAAATAAAATAAAACTGGAAAGGATAAACCTTAGCAAATCCCATGTCAAACATGTACCTTCTTTGCTTCTTCTCTCAGTAGATGCGCCGCATCTAAGTTTTGGAACCCCCGCATGTTATTAGTGTTTATGAGGGTCCCTGGGACTGGACAATTGTTCCTAGAACCAAAGGAGTTGACAGACGACGGCACTAACGATTCTGGGCATAGCCTGAAGAGGCCTGAAACTTTTGGGTGTGTGCATGGAGTATAATAACCTAGCATAAAGTTCAAACTTTTTAGGTTATTCAGAAATACCTAATTGAAACTATGAAAAGACTAGGCGCACGACAAAACACATGGACGACCAAATTAAAAGGAAAAAAGGCTCACAGAATTCGAATTCTTAAATGAAAGAATTGGAATTCTTATGGGGGAAATGCCACTTCTGAGGAATCTTAGAAGTTGGTTCTCCAAATCCCAGTTATCCAAATCACATGATGGACAATTGATCTCAGCACAGGAAAAAATTAGAACACTAATCCAAATCATTTGGATCAAATATTTCGACCGTGGTGCTAGCAAGTCGCGCAAAGTAGACCACCCGCTCAAAGTAACATCTCAAGCAAGCTTACAGCGAACGCAAAATCTAAGCAACATTGCGTCCACGGCCACCAACTCAGACGAAATCGCAAAATCCACGAGCACCCACAGCAAGGGCGTCGATCCTAGTAAGCACCTGCTCCCCTAACCACACGGTTTGGGGTTTCGAAGCAACGCATGGCTCATCCGCCCTAAATTGCAGCTTTTAAGGAAGGAATCAGGAGAGGAGGACGGGAGCGAGGATCCGGACCGGTGATGGGGATGGGGGAGTCGTCGGTGCCGAGGATGTCGAGCTTGAGGCGGCGGAGGGCGTCCCCGAAACCCACCTCGACGCAGCTCGCTATCGCCTCCACCGTCAGCGGCCGCGGCCGCACCTCCGCCTTCGCCATCTCCGAGTCGCTGCTTCTCCGGCGGCACGGTGAGCAGTGAAGGCCAGTTCTGTTAGCTGCTTTTTATTATTACTATTTTACCTCTTGTGTTCGTTTTTTCTTGGATAACCCTTGTTATTGGAGGGAGGGTTGCTTTGACGTGTGTACGACTACTTAGGGGGTGTTTGGTTGGGTTTTTTCAGCAGCTTTTCACTGAAAAAAGCTGCAGTCTAACTAAACGGTCAGCTTTTCAGCAGCTTTTGCCAATGGTAGCTGTGGGCTTTGCAGTGTAAATTCAGCTATTTGGAAAAGCTGCCTTCTGCTAGCTTTTTGCAATGTACTGAAACTTCAGTGCTCAATTTTCAAAATATTATAGATGGTTTGGATCAACCAAAAGTCATATATTCACTTTCCCACAGCCACAGCAGCTTTTCTACACAGCCAGCCAACAACAGCTTTGTCAACAGCCACAGCCCAACCAAACAGGCCCTTAGCCTGCTTACTCTGTTATACATTGCGTATTACGTTTCGTTAAGGAATTGTAGAAGACTATAAGGACCCGTCTGCAAATAGGAACCGGAAGCAACACTTGACAGGTTGCCTCTACCTCGGCCATGGACCCTTATTGGCCACCAACACGGGATTGATGAAACCAGAACGACGGTTGATTAGAGACGCACGTCTAGCAAACTGAATGTGGCTCATCAGCGAGTGTGGCTCGGAGATTGTCCATCAAAAAATATTATTAAATATCTACACATATACATATACAGTTAGTAAATTAGAGGCATAGAGATATAAGTGAGATTTTTCTTTATTGATCGATCTCTTTTTAACAGTATATATAAGTGGTGAATGATTTTTTATTTATAGACTAAGAGTCCCCTTCAAAAGGTTTAGATAAGACTCCATAAAAATAACGTTAACCGAGGAAACCACCTCCCCCCGAAGGAGCCTTCTAGGTGGGGTTGACAGTTTCACAACGCTCCTCCTTAGGTGCTTATCACGAGATGCTAATGGCTCATCAAAACTCTAAAAAATCAAGTGAAAATAATTGGAAAAATGGTGCATTACTTACGATGCTTCATATTATAATAGTTGCTTCATTAAAAACCTTATAAATGAGAAACTTCAGGAAAAACTTATTAAAGAGAAAAGGGGTACAACCATTAATCAATTAATCAACTATCGATCAATTGTAGACGATACTTCTTGTAATGTACATCATTACTATATATCATTATGGTTATATTCAATTTACGAATTTGCTCTCCCTAAATTCTGCACATATAGCTGAAATTCATTTTCAGGCTAGTCTCTTCAAGAGTTGATGTATCTATCCACATTCTTTCAAGAGCAGGAGTACAAAGAATTTAAACATTATAATTATCAACACTTGGTTTTTTCTGAGTCAATCAAGTCTATGAACTTGCATGGTTCAAAATATGATAATTAATGTTTATGTGTATTTACTTCCCCTCAAGATAGCCTCCATTAGAACTTTCACCTTCAAACTATTTTGTTTCTAGAAGAAACATTATGGACACTATTATCTGAATAATATTCTGGTCAAACACAACCGTCCAATTTCCTTTGTGCCTTTAACAATTTTTCTGGAAATAGCATTAAGTTATATCTTGATGTTTTGATATGTCCATCTTACTTCATTAAATTTAAAAAAATAGGAATAATGTGAGTGGTATATTATGGAACAATACATATCATCAGTGTGCAACTACAAGTATACTCAGTTATGCAATATGAGCTTCATTATCTACAGGGATAATTTTAGAAGTTAAAGTAGATGAGTGTGTCATAAGCTTCATGTTCTTACTTAGACCAATCAACTACACATGAACCATAGATTTTCTGAATTGCTCAATATGATTTGGAATGTTGTTGTACCAATCATTTAGACACAAATGTAGTATCTCTATATGATACATGTTTTAATAACCGAAACTACGAGTTTTCATGAGCTACATGGCTCATATTCGGTTTGCCAAGCATAAAGCTTGGTCACGATGTTCCGTAGCACGTTTCTACAAAACTTGTGAGTTGATCATGGGATATGCTACTACTATAGGGAATTTCCCACTAATGGATACCATTTGACTCCTCTTCAAATTAGGTTAAGCGCTTTTCAACATTCTTATTCATGCATGTCGGGTCCATGTCCGCTTCTAGAACCGTGTATCCATGCTTTATCAATGCTTCAAAGTTTTAAAAAAATCTTTAAAAAGCTTCACAAAGTTATCCTCCCTTTTATCAATGCTTCAAATTTTAAAAAAATCTTGCATCCAGTGACTTGTATCCCAGAATAGAGTCACAATATTTTATTTCTTATTCTTATTTACTTACTACCATTGTTTCTTTTGAAAGAACATTCACTTAGGGATAGGTATATTCTTACAATGATATTACGTTACTTTCAGTTGTTTCTCCCATAATTTCTTTTTTTTTAAGAACATGGCAAGAGCACTGCCCTTCTTATAGATGAAAGAGAACAAATACAAAATAAGGCGCCATAAACAAAGAGAATTCCCGGCCGAAGCCCTCGAGAAGCTACCTAGCTGAACTAGGTCTAGAGCTAGAACCGAGGAACACCGGCCGAAGCCACCAAGGGAAACAAGACCTTGCACCAAGACCCTGCAACAAGGTGCCGGGAAGCTACCTAGCTAAACTAGGCCAACCGCCAGACCCGACGAGACAGCAACACTAACAAAGCCGGCCAACTCAAACAAACATAGACGAAAAAACGGACTCAATGCCTGCCTGTAACGTCATCGTCCATCGCTCATCACACTCCCTGCCTACCTGTAAACTCACGATCAAGCGACTTCGACTTCGTCTCAGCAACCAAAGAGCACGCCCATCTGTCGCGTTGAGACAGGCCCGCCACGGCCACGCTTGCCAGAACCAACGACACCCGAAAGGGAGGTCCTGCGCCAGAAAGAGAGAAAGGCGAGGTCCAGAGACGCCACTCCAGCACCGATAGGACCGACGAAAATGCACCGCTCAGCGTCATCTGCACATCAGCCTTGCCGGCGCAACCCGAAGCCCCAACTTTCGCCAAAGTCCGGTTCTCATGCCGACCTCGAAACAGCCAAATTCAGGACTCCAAGGCGACGCCCCCAAGGGGGGAATGACGTGGAGACGCCACCGTCGCCCGAACCAGCGAGCCGGTTCTTCGGATTTCTCCTGGAGATACATCGGATGGTGAGATCCAAACGACAACGCCTTCAAGAAGGGGAACGACGCAATAGAGCGCCACCGTTGCCGGCATCAGTCAAAGACCGAGGAGGGCTTTCGCCCGAAGATCCTAGCACCACCGAACCTGTCCTTAGCACACATCGGAGAAACGACACGAGAGACCAGCATTGGCAGCCTACACCTATAATGAACACCTGTACCATGTGATCTCCTTTGCCGGCCACCCGAACCCCACGCCCCAAAGTCTTCCACCAGCTGCCCAAGCAACGCCGGCCCGAGTGCCCGAACCCCACGCCGGCCAGCCAGCAGCAGCGGCCTCCATGGCCGGAGCGCCCAGATCTGGCTAGGGCTGGGCTTCCCGCACCAGATCCGGGTGGCCGGAGCCAAAGGGGGGGCAGCTCCAGCGCCTGATGGAAGCGGGGAGAGAGGCGGCGCAGTAGATCCGGCCGGGATGAGGCGCCTCGCCACCGGAGTAGGCCGACTTCGCCGAGAGAGAAGAAAGGGGGAAGAGGAGGAGAAGAAGCCCCGCCGGGAGAGGAGGAAGAGCGAGCGGGAGCCCCGCCGTCGCCCTCCTTGCCAGCCGCGCGGCTTTCCGGTGACTAGCTCCGGCGACGGCGCGGCGGGCGTTGGGGAAGGGCGGTTGGCGGCGCGACGCGCGGAGTCGCCCTCGAGTCGCCCTAGCGGGGCGACGCGAGGGCCCGGGTGTGTCGTCGTCAATAGAGCGAGAGATAAAAATAGTTCAGTCTGTTTCTCCCATAATTTCACATTCATATTTTTTTCATGTATGTAGAGAGTGTTTATGCCCATATTGCCTTCACAGATGACCTAATTAGATGCTTCAATATTTGAGAATAGGCAAAATGCTATAGGTGACGTCAATAGACATACGCCTTTCCCTTTATAGTGATGCTAATATTTCATCCACTCTTCTCCTACTTCCATCTCAGAGATATGTAGATTTTCTAGTGCCTTAACCAAAAGAGTTCTGTAGTGCACCTTTTTTTGGTTTAGGCTATGTTTTGAGGCATTCCAATTTTTGATTGGACTTTCAATTGCAAATAGGTAAAATTTTCTTCTTCTCATATTGTTTTTTAGATGTCTCCAAGTACTAGGCAACTTGAGTATCCAAAATTTTACCTCAGACATCTTCGGATATATGACAATAATTTTGGTACGGTGCATACTTTGCATCTTTGCTATACTTCATATTAGGTAGTATGTGCTCGTTTTTCTAATGCTAACGGGCCGTGTTTAATTTGCATGAAACAATACAATTTCTTCATATAGTTGCTAGCTTTTTACTCATATTTCATGCTATTATTCTAAACAATATTATTTCACTAGAGGTGTACATTATTCTCCTAATCTTGTCAAATATATATCTACATGAAAGAGATATTTATGTACAAAACTGTTTGGTCCAAGTTATATGCAATATAATTTTGTAGTTTGCTTTAACTATGTGCTGGACGCAGAAGAGCAAGATGGCACAACAAGATAGGCCCGTACTTGCCGCATTAGTGCTCGTGAGCAGAGACCGGCAGCACCACGCGCGCGTGCGGGCACGGAGGTCGCCTGCATTCCGCGGTGGCCGCGACTTGTGCCGTGCGGAGCAGCGGCCGAGCCTGTGGCACCAGTGCATGTGCTGGTTGTCGTGGTCGTGGCCGGGAGCGCGTGCAGGCGCGTGCATGCAGGGCGCACAGTGATGCCTGCTGCCTGCGTCCAGTGTGCGCACGCGCGTGCTAGCGATGCGCGGCTACGTGCAGGCAGCCCGGCGAGGTTTCGCGGCGCGTGATGCGGAGCGCCGCAAAGCGGAGGTGGCAGGGCCTGTCCGTGCGGCAGCGCGCCTCGCGCAGCCTCGTGCAGGAGGTTGTCGCCGTGCGGGGCGCGTGATTCCAATTGGGATCACATGGCCATGCATACCCCCGGTGCTTGATCGATCCATGTATACAGACATGGGATTACAAGGAGGACCGATCAATCAATGCCACTCCAATGGAAAAGCTCATACAACCATGCATGCAGGCAATTGGGCCAACATCGATTAGTCTTTCGGAATAATCGATGCATTAGGCCCCGCTTGGGAGCGTAGTGATTTTTCACACACGTAGATCTGTTCCTCTTGTAATTAACTTGTCACCGAAAAACCCTTTGAATACGGATGGAATTCTATTCGCTTGTAAAGTGTGTTTGGATAGAAACCAGCCTCGAAGAAAACTCTATGCAGGACAAAACCATATCCGCAACTGGGCTTGCTGCTCGATGTGCTTCCGCTGCCCTCGCTATGCGTCGCTGCCTCGGACTCCAAAGCTGTCACCAGGGAGTGTTGTCTCTGTGATTCACTACCAGAGAAGAAGAGAAGAGGAATTAGGGCCAGGGCTATAGCACCTCAGAGTCGAGCTCAAGCTCGCGCGTCGAAGAGCTTGCGCCTATAGGCAGGAGGCGACATGCTGGAGAGCCTGGATCTGTTGAAGCCGCTCCAAGAAGACATCAAATTTGGCGAAAGAAGTAGGCCACAGTCACCCTAGCGACGATGACGGCAAGGACGATGAAGAGGAACGGGAGTAGGTGTCTCGCTTTGTTAGGTTGGTGACACGACTATGACCTCAGGCGCCATCAGTGATGTGCAGCGGGGCTCTAAAACCGAGTGGAAGCCACAAAAACACCGAGGCAGGATGCAGCACACCCGACCGAGCCCGGATCCGACGGCGGCGTGCACGGAGGAACCCAGATCCAGTGGCAGCTACTGCAGCAACCACTCTGCCAACACCAATATCGCCGCTGGTGCTGGCCTGGACATGGCGGATGCAGCTGAGATGCAAGTCTTGTGGCAACCGTCGCCGTCGTGGCTCGGGTTGATGATGTGGTCGTAGATGATGGAGAGGAAGCGATAGAATTAAAAGGCCTCCTTCTTGTGCTGGATGAACAACAATGCCGAGGCGGGCCACGCTGTCGAGGAGGAGGACGCTGTGCACCTCAACCTAGCTCCCTCTCTGGAGACGCCACTCTGCTTGGGGAGGGTGGGGGGCGAGGCAAGCCAGACTTGGAGGGGCCAAGGCCGAGGAAGCCCAAACCGACTGGGGTGCGCATCCTAAGGATTTTGCCGCCCGGCGCGAGGCTCTTGTGCTGCTTGGGGCGTAGGTGGAGGCCATCGCCATTATGTTGCTCATATGGAGGGAGATTGGGAGACTACACCGCCACGTCGAGGAGGGGGAGGGCGACTTGGTTTTCTTTTGTCTGTAACGATTTCCAATGTAACTGGTCCAAACCGGCCCAATATGAGGTGATCGAAAAAATGAAAACGGTCTTCCAAGCAGCCTTTTTGCCCTGGTTGGAAAAATAATTGGGCTCCAAATTTTACACTGGTAATGGGCTAAAAAGAGACCATCCAAGCGGGCCCTTAGAGGCAAAAGAGATTGGTATGTACATATTGGCCTTTTTCTTTCATGCATGCGTTCTTGGATGGCGCGATGGCTGCCGGTGCATACGGACACCGTACAGGAAGGAGTGCGCTGTTGTTCGTTTGATGTGATCTACAATCCTCCATGTAATTTCAGTCAATCGATCGGTGTTCCGCCGACGACTTAGTCGGCAATGATTATAAAAGGAAATTTCACATTGTAAAAATTATCTAAGCAAAATCAAGTACGGATACAATAATAAAATCTAAAATACTTGATCATACATGAGATACGAGCAATTCTAGAAAATACACACATTAAATGATCCATTTTCGACGATACCTTCTAATATGTCTAGGTTGGGGCATGTAGACTTCGTGCTGATAACCTGTTAAGCAACCTTTGCCACCGAGTGTGGTTCGCAGATTGTTCGACAAGATCTTAGACGTATAAGGAGGGAGTAATCAAAGAAGATCGCCGAACACCATATACACACAGTAAGTAAACTGAGGGTACAGGGATATATTGGAATGACTTATTTCTCTTATTTATTGATTGATCTCTTTTCAACGGCACATATAAGTGGTGAATGATTCCCTATTTATAGACTAAAAGTCCTGTTCAAAGGGTTTACATAAGAGTCCATAAGGATAACGTTAAGGGAAAGGAAACTACATTTCATAAAGGAGAGGCCACCTCCTAGATGGGGTTTGCAGTTTCACAACACTCGTGAGCAGCATAATTCGCCTCGCGAGGTTTACTTGAGGCGGACGAGTCAGGTGGAAAGGGATTCTTAGGCACTTCAAGATTGGCGCGGGTAATACCTGGCTCAGTTTTGATGTTGTGGTTCACTTCAACGTGATGTCTTGTTCATACACCTAATTTCAAAGAGCTAAATACACTGTGCTTGGACTTAAGATGGTCATAATCCTGTTTACCTAACTAGTTTTTTTAACCAATTTCTTTTCTATTTTCGTTATTAATTTTTCATAGCAGATTAATATAAAATAAGTTACAACATAGTTCATCAACTGCAGATTGAGCCTGAGGGTCCTCGGAACCACCACGGTCACTTAAGACCCAACTCTGAAAGTGTCAATTCACGTCTGCAAATATTTTTACGAAGTTATTTGAGGTATAAACCCTCTTTGCTAGTACGACCGCTTATGTTCATTACCTCCCTCCCTCCCTCCTAAGGGTGGAAACGGATCGGATAATGTCCTTTAAACTTTTATTTTCATATTTTCAAAGTGAACACGAATACAGATACGGATACGAATATGGATCAGATATTACTCGAATACGAAAACTGATCAGATGTGTACTCAATTCGGATGAATATTAATATTCTACAACTTTAACGACTGACTACGGTAAAACAAAGAACTATATAAGAATATGGCACATGATGATGAAATGATGCTGAAAGGACCTCAGATGCCGACTAGAGGGGGGTGAATAGGAGGCTAACAAAAATTACTTCTTTTAACTAGATTGTTTAGATTAAGCCTTATGCAGAAGTAAGGATTAGCTAGCTGTGTAACAGGTGAGTGATACAGGTAAGTTGCGATGTGTAAATTAGCATGCAGCTGTCACACAGGTGCCTAGCACAGGTGGGCTAATGACTTAGCAAAATGATAAGCAATCAAAGTGTCTGTGTAACAGGTAGCTGACACAGATGTGAGATATGATCTATACCAACTGTGAGACAGCTAACAAGACACAGGTGTAAAGGTGATCTAAGCAGATAAACAGAATATCTATATGAGCATACAAGCAAACAAATATAGCAAGAAGCAAGGAGTAAAACAACAAGTACTCAGAAGATAGAGTGTTTTTCATCGAAGTTCCTAGCTCTTTGCAGAGTGGTACATCTCCGTTGGAGAGGCTACTCCGAAGAGATCGCCAGCACTGAATCGTGCTTGTTCTCCGAGTATCTGATCTCAGGCCTCTTCCTTTGCTTGTGGAAGTCATTTTGCTTGCAGCAGGTAGACTTCAATCACCTTCACAGACTACTGGTCCAGCCCACACAAGCTTGGGTGGTACCAGCAACTCCTACGCCCGTCTAGGAGTAGACACTCCAAGAGTAATAGATTCAGCAGTAACAACTCTTGGAGGAACCAATGCTCTTTGCTTAAGAACTCTAACCCTTCCCAAATTGACACTTAGGAAACTTAGCTTTCGTTCGGTAGAAAGAGGCTTTGCAACAGTCGAATGTGAGTTACTGATTGGCTCATTGGTTGAGGTCGAAGACCTCCCCTGGTCCCCTATATATAGGGTTCACAGGCACTTGACCGTTACACTGTTGCCACGTAGGATTGAGTGAATCACCGGTGTCAGCCACCGGTGACACAGCCAATCACTTCGCGCAACTATAACCGGCTCAAGCAGATCGATACCTGTGTCACCGGCGGCACACACAGGTAAACCCTAAACTGACGCAGCCACATTGCTCAGCCCGGTCTTGGCACATGACATGCCCTCAGCGCACACACACTCTGAAACCTATAAGGAGAGAACATTCGACAGCCCTCCGACTCAGCAGACAAGCTATCGCAGCGCAGATTCCTTAGCGTTTACAAGCTCTCCCCTGGTACAGAGATGTACCTGAGTCATAGAGCGTTAGACCACCTGTGACACCGTTGTGTCACACCGGTGACTCTAACCCCTAGGGTTTTCTACTGATAGCACTGCAGAGTGCAAGCACAAAGCCAGTTTCACACTTGTGCAAAACTGTTGACACAGGGCTACTAACCTCAAAGCATTAGTGCCACTATCCAACATCCTGAGCATTGAGCAACTAAAACCTCCACAGATCATCACAGCTTCATCCCTCTTGATAGTACGGACTTTTCCTATGGACTCAAAGAAACTAGCAAATCTAGGCTTTACCTGCCCACCAACTGTAGTCACGGCTCTTGACGCATTAAAGCCACCATCACCTTGCTTGCAACTCCTTGCACAGCACCGGCTTCTTCACAGCTGTGGCACAGCTGCCTAGCACAGCCATTCCTTAGTCCTGGAAACCACCCTTGTATCCTTTTTGGTGGTCATCCTTTCCTTGATGACCCTTCTTCCTGGAACCTACAAACCTGCTTACACTCACTGTAAACGTTAGATTCTAGTTTGAGTTGCCATTAACCATCAAAACTAACTTGGGGCCTAGATGCCCTTTCAATCTCCCCCTTTGTGGTGGTTAGTGGCAACCCATTCAAAAAATTCGCATAACAATTTGAATAGAAGGTATATGTGCAGGTTGTAGAGAATACACTCCCCCTGAAGCTGTGCACAAGAGATTTGTTTTTATCTTGCCAATGCACAGATTATGATTTTGGATATGGGCAGCATTTTCTTACAACTTACACTCTTATCAGTTCAGAACAATAAGTGTATCAGAGAATAATGAGCTGAACTGAAATATTTTTCTCTTGATGCATTTGCAAAGACCAGAGCATATGAAAATGTGTCAGAGCATCTGAATATATATCTTAGAGCATATGAGAATATTAGAGAGCAGATTCACTATGGATATATGTATCAGAGCCAAACAAATTACTGGTCATATGTATCAGAGTGCCAATGGGCATATATATCAGAGCGAGAGCTCTAACATGAATATGTGAATCAGAGCATATGTTTAATATGAATATGTGAATCAGTGCATAAGTCAATGAGCATAGGCTAGACATGAATCAGAGCATAGGATTAATCATGAGTATATGGATCAGAGCAAGCAGACTAATCAGAGCAATAACAGTCTAGACATATGCATCAGAGCATTGGACATATGCATCAGAGCAACACACTTGGCACACTGAAATGTTTCAGCATCAGAGTAAAATGAGCAAGGCAGAAAAATTAGAAATAGAACAAGCCTTGAGTACACCAGAAAATAATTTTCTTTCTCCCCCTTCCTCTATTCTCTCCCCCTTTGTACAAATCTCTCCCCCTATGTATGAATCTCTCCCCCTTTGACACTAAAACACCAGAAAGGGGTGAGGAAGAGACACATTCAGAGCTTTGACTTCAACAGCTGGAGAACTTCTGACATCTGAGCCTGCAACTGATCAATCTTTGATTGCAGACTGGAGACTTCTGATCTGAGCTGAAAGTTCTCTCGGCGCAGAGCTGCAAATTGTGTGGGCATTACTTTGTTCTGATAAGCTCTGGCTGCTGCTTGAGACATCAGAGAGGAGGACAGAGTGCCATCTTCAGCCACCTGTGTCACAGATACTAACTCAGCTGGGTCAGCTGTGGGAGTATCAGCGGTGACACCGGTGGGGACTTGGACTCGAGGCACAGGCACGGAGGGAGCAGGCGCTTGAGGAGCTGTTGGAGCAGCTGTGTCACTGGGAGCTGACACAGCTGGTTCAGGGGATTCTCCAAACAAAGCTGGAACAACAACCTCATCAAGATGGTTATCAGCCTGAGGCCTGAGCTGGGTCTTGATGGTCTTTACTGTCATGTCGAAGTTGGAATCCAGAAGACCTGTTCTCTGAAGGATCATGTACATGATGTATGATCCATACCTCAGTTTAGCTTTCGTCCTTCTGTACAGCATCTATCTCATGAAATATATATCTGGCCACGTCAAAATGAATGTTCTTTGCTATGTGCACCAGCACCTACCATACTGAATTGTATACTGCATCTGTATTTCCTCCTTTGTGCTGGAGGGTGACATGAAGGATCTTGACTAGATGCTTTGCTGTGATTGTGATTCCCTTGAAGTACACATGATCTGAAGGAGCATTGGCAGGGAATGTAAAATTCCTTGGATAGAATTTTCTTCTGTCAGCATTGGAGACAGGCTCTAGCTTGAACAAATTTGGCATACCAGGCTCTATTGGTGCATGAAACAAGCTGTTGAATTCTGGAGCTGTGATTGTGAGTAGCTAGCCTCTTGTCTTCCATAGCATGACATCTTGATTTTCTTGATCTACCCAGACAGTAGCATAGAATTCCTTAATGATTTCTGGGTCATAATCTTGTTGGAGATTGCATATGAACTCCAGACCTGAGGCTTGGATCAGAGATTGGAGACTCCTCAGTCTGGGATCAGTCAGAGCAGACCAATCGATGGCCTTGCAATCAACAAAGCCCTTGGAAGCGAGGATTTCATGGTAGACACCCCTTTGAAGATTAGTGTGAAATCTGGGGTCTGAGCAAGATGCATCCTGGAACTCCTTGTCTTCAGTGAAATATGGGCAAGCTGACCTCATTCTTATGAAAGCACTTGTGTTCATGGAGGCAACTTTGCTTCTTGATTTCTAGGGATCACTTTTGGGTAGCTTCTTGGCCACAGCTCGGGAGATGAACTGCATTTGATTCGCCTCAGTCCTCAAAGCATGAGAGAAGATGTAATAATACTTAGTTTCCAGATCTTCTTCTCCAACTGAGAGACTGGGTGAGCTATCTGCTTGTTCAGCCTCTTCTTCCTCTTCTTCGTCAGCTGATTCTGCACTTGGAGATGATCTCTCGGCTTGGTAATCTTCATCTGAATCAGCTCTAGCTGCTCTCGGCCTTGGAGGGGTAACAGACACACCTCTGCCATTATCTGATGAGCTCTCAGAGCTTTCTTCTTGCTCAGCTGACTTACTTGCCTGTGCTACAGGTGATGACACAGGTGCTTGAACTGAAGGGGCTGGGTCAGCTGGCGGTGGCACAGGTGATTGAGACAGGTGAGCCTCTTGGGCCTGAGCTTTTTCTGCCTGTGACACAGCTGGTTGAGACAGCTGTGGACTTGTTGGTTTGGCAGCTGCCAAAGGCATCACAGATCCAGCCTTTGGTGATGGGGGCACATGGGCCTCTTTGGTTGTCTGTTCTTCGGCATCAGACACCAGAAATTGGGATGGAGACATCTATTTCTAGACATCCAGGGTGGAAATGGATTCTACACTTATAGAACTTTGAGATTTTCTGCTTCTCCTCTGGTATGTCTGCAAACTTGACTTAGCTGGGCTAGCCACCGGTGACACCGGTGGTGGCATCTCCTTCTTCAATTCTTGAAGAGTTTGCTCCTGTTGATCATGCTGATCCTTGAGAGATAGCTTGGAGCTCTGGGTCGTCTCTGAAAATATTTCGACATCTGCATCTTGCTGCCTCTTGGCTTGAGGTTCATCACTGATTACAATAGTTTCTGATCTTTTTCTTTTAGGAGCTTGAGCAGGTGCATTAGCAGGAGGTGATGTTTCAGGAAGCCGGGAGGTTTCTGTAGGCTGCTCGACATGAGCTACAGCCTGTTCTTCTATTGAGGCTTCAGGTTCTCGGACCACGATGCCAACAGGCTGAGGGACTTTAGCAAGTCTTGCTGCTTTCTCTTGTCTGAACTTAGCAGCTTCTGACAGAGCTTTCTGCTTTCGTATACCAGCAAGAGTGGCAGTTCTGGCTAGAGCCTTGCCACGTTCTTCTTCGGAAGCTTGTACTGCTGTGAGAGTTTTATATCTCTGAAAGCTTGCTTTGCTTTTGCCTCGAGCAGCTTTCAGTCTCTTCAATTCAGCTTCTCTCATTTCCTTTTGCTTGTGAAATTCTTTAAGCTTTGTTTGGCTCTTTCTTGCTTCTTCATAAATTTCTAGCCTTTCTAGGGCTAAAGCATCGTGTTTGGCCAATTCTTCTGAAGAAAAGATGGTCAATGGACCAGCTAAAATTTCTTTTTCAGCTTACTCTTTTGCATCTAGCTGTTTGCCAAGTCTTTGAGCTTTGATAGCTTCACATTGTTCTTCAGCCTTTTTCATCCTTAGAGTAGCCCTGAGCTCTATTGGGATGTCATCCCCAATATCTGAATCTGACAGGGTTGTTTGAGTGACTGGTGGCTTTGAACCTCCCTTAGCTGGTTGCTTCTGCTTCTTAGCTGCTTCCTTTCCCAAGGATGTGTGCTCAACAGCAGCTGAGGATCTTGTCCTCTTGGGTGGAGCATACTGAGCTGAGCTGGTTTTCCAGCTTAAGAAGCTGATTTCTTTGTAACTGCTTTCCTCTACCTGTAAGCCATTTGGCTTGCCTTTCTTCTCTCAGCAACCTCTGCTTTCTGTCTCAGCCTTTCTCTTTCTTGATCTGAATCTGAAATTGTAATCTCGAAGCTAGATGCTTCTGGGTCAGACCACTGCATCCCACTGTCAGCTTTCTCAGATCCTGAAGACATTGTAGAAACCAGATAGATAAGACAGAATATAGGTAAGAGGTGTTCCTGAGATGCAAAAGGTAGTAGCTGTGTGAGACACCTGTGTGAGAACGGAGAGACACAGGTGAGGACTTGGTAACAAACCGAGATCTCAGCCTATTGGATAGACTTGCCTGTGTGACAGGTGAGACCCTAGCGGTGACACAGCTACGTGCGGAGGCAGACGGCAGATTTTAGAAATCTAGAGATTTACAGGTTTTTGGTGGTTAATTTCGAGCAATATAGGTTCTGAAAGATTATCAGTAGCTAAACCAACCCTAACAACTAACAATGCGCTAATGAATTAGGCTTTAGAGCAAACACATAAGCCCTAAGAAAGAACAGGTGCAAAGTAGGGCTGGCGGAAGTTTACTTTGAGCTAAGATTGATAATGCACGGATGAATTGATGCTGGAGATCTTCAGACAGCTTTCTCCGATGCTTCAAAAGATTTGGAGGGGCGGAAACATCGATTTCGTCGAGAATTTAGAGTTTTGGCGCACGACGGAAGTTTGGGGTTTTAACGTAGAACGTAGGTTCTGTGGAAACGTATCGTCGCCTTATATAGGCCGAAGGGGTATAAGGTGGCTGCGCCACAGCTGACAGAGGAACCTGTGACACAGGTGAGTAGACAAAATACCCTAGAACCTATGGAAATCAAAAGCATTCACCTGAGACACAGATGGATAGCTCAGGTGACAAGTATTTCATTCATAGAACACCAAGACAGAGAGAATTTGATAAGAGAGCAAGCATATGGGCACTATCAGGAGATCCTTATGCAATCTTCTCAATGTCAGTTTGCCAGAAAATCAATCAAGCAAAACTAAAACTGACATGAGTCGATTTTGAAAATAGGTACACAATAATGTGCACACACAGCTGAAAGATCTCTACTCTATGCATAAAACACATACACCTGTGACATAGGTGATCAACACAGATAAGCATGTAAGACATATAAAAGGCAGAACATATGAGCTAGACACCAAGACAATCCTTTTTATTGAAAATTAGAGACATCAATGATATTCAATTCACTCCTCAGAGCACAGAACCTAGTCTCATCTAAGGGCTTGGTGAAAATATCAGCTAATTATTTTTCAGTCCTTACATGGCACAGCTGTATATCTCCCTTCTCAACATGATCTCTCAGGAAGTGGTGCCTCACTTCAATGTGTTTAGATCTTTGGTGGTGTACTAGGTTGTTGGCTAACTTAATTGCACTTTCATTATCACAGAAGAGGGGTACTTGATTAAAAGATACGTTGAAATCTTTCAAGGTCTGCCTCATCCATAATAACTGAGCACAACAACTACCAGCAGCTATATACTCAGCTTCTGCAGTGGAAAGGGCTACTGAGTTTTGTTTCTTGGATGACCAGGACACTAAGGAATGCCCTAGAAATTGACAAGTACCAGAGGTATTTTTCCGGCCAACCTTACACCCTGCATAGTCACTATCAGAATAGCCAACTAGCTCAAAATTTGCACCTTTAGGGTACCATAAACCAAAGCCTGAGGTTTGAATCAAGTATCTCAGT
This sequence comes from Stipa capillata, assembly GCA_019208055.1. NCBI lineage: Eukaryota > Viridiplantae > Streptophyta > Magnoliopsida > Poales > Poaceae > Stipa > Stipa capillata. The sequence goes on along the minus strand of JAGXJF010000026.1, from coordinate 123,519 downwards.
ATCCTTCTTACTGCAACTCTGTGACAGTCCTCAGGATTAGCTTGAAATCTAGCACACATGCATATATTCAACATAATGTCTGGCCTAGATGCACATAAGTAAAGCAGGGATCCTATCATGGATCTAAACTCTTTCTGATCAGTAGACTTACCTTCGATGTTTAGGTCCAGATGACCATTTATTTGCATGGGAGTATGAAAAGACTTTGCATCCTTCATGCCAAACTTAGTGATGATGTCTTTGGTAAACTTTTCTTGTGAAACGAATGTACCTTCCTTAAGTTGTTTGATCTGAAGTCCTAGGAAGTACTTGAGTTCTCCATCCAAAGACATCTCAAACCTTTTGGTCATCATCTGGCTAAACTCATCACTCATGCAGCAGTTAGTACCGCCAAATATTATGTCATCGACATATATTTGGCACACAAATAAATCCTTTTCATTTTTCTTAGTGAATAGAGTTGTGTCTACTAAGCCCATTTTAAAACCATTCTTAACCAGAAATTCTTTCAATGTATCATACCATGCTCTAGATGCTTGTTTTAAGCCATAGAGTGCTTTGTGTAGTTTATAGACATGGTGTGGTTTCTTATCATCTTCAAAACCAGGTGGCTGTTCAACATAAACAAGTTCAGAGAGTTTACCATTTAGGAAAGCAAACTTCACAACCATCTGATAAAGCTTGATGTTATGATGAACAGCATAAGCAAGGAGGATCCTGATGGCTTCAAGTCTTGTTACTAGAGCAAATGTTTCTCCAAAGTCCAGACCCTCCACTTGTGTAAACCCTTGAGCCACAAGTCTGGCTTTGTTCCTTACCACTTGTCCATTTGTATCTTGCTTGTTCCTGAAGACCCATTTTGTTCCAATCACATTATGATCATTGGGTCTTTCTACCAGGGACCACACTTGATTTCTCTCAAACTGATTCAACTCTTCATGCATAGTATTTATCCAATCAGCATCCATGAGAGCTTCCTTTATGTTCCTGGGTTCAACACTGGAAACAAAAGAGATGTTGTCTACAGGGTGATCCTTCTGCAGCCTGCTGATCACAAGGGGTTCGGGGTCAACCACCGGTGTCACAGCTGATGGTGTTGCTTGTGACACAGCTGGTTCTTCCTGCAACACAGCTGGCTAAGACAGGTACTCTGCATCCAAGAGATCATTGGCTGGGTTGTACTCGAGCTCGATGTCTTCATCTCCAGTGTCTTCATTCAGTGATGGAGAAAATGGTTCTTTATCACTTGGTGAGACAGGTTCTTCCTTGACAGTAGGTCTGATCTCACCAGTTGACTTTTTTGAATGTCCACATTCCCTACATCATTAACAACTTGCTCTCCTTGGGAGCCATAAGACTCATCAAAGTTCACATCTACAGATTTTTCAACAACCTTTGTGAGAGTGTTGAATACTCTATAGGCATGAGAGTTAGTAGCATAACTAAGAAATATACCAACATCAGATTTAGCTTTAAACTTAGTAAGGCGTTTGCCCTTCCTAAGGATGTAGCACTTACAACCGAATACTCTGAAGTATGAGACATTTGGCTTTGTATTGGTGAGCAGTTCGTATGGAGTCTTCTTGAGTAGTGGATGTAGATATATCATGTTGATGGAGTGGCAGGCAATGTTGACAGCTTCAGTCCAAAATCTTGGTGAAGTCTTGTATTCATCTAGCAGTGTCCTGCCATATCTATCAGGGTTCTGTTCTTCCTTTCCACTACTCCATTTTGCTGTGGAGCATATGGACTTGATAGCTCATGCTTGATTCCATGGTTGTCCAGAAATGCTTCCACCTTTGAGTTTTTGAACTCAGTCCCATTGTCACTCCTGACCTTGACAAGGTTTACCTTCCACTCATTTTGTACTCTGACAATGAGGTGCTTGAATTTCTTGTAAACATGTGTCTTCTCCTTCAAAAAGAACACCCAAGTATAGCGAGAAAAATCATCTACGATGACAAATCCATACTTGTTACCTCCCAAGCTCTCATATGTAGTGGGACCAAAGAGGTCAATGTATATGAGCTCAAAAGGTGCGGTGGTGGTCATGACATTCTTGGGACGATGGGCAGCTCCAACTTGTTTGCCGGCTTGACATGAGCTGCAGGGCTTGTCCTTCTCAAACTTCACATTTTTCAGGCCTATGACATAGCCATGTTTGCTCAGTTTGTTGAGAAGCTTCATCTCTGCATGTCCTAGCCGTCTGTGCCACAGCCAGCCAACACTGGTCTTGACCATTAGGCACCATGGAGCTGCTGCAGGCTGTTCTTTGAAGTTTACTGTGTATAGCTTTCCAGACCTGCATCCTCTGAACACTTGAGAATCATCAGATAGTTTGGAAGCTATAACCTCATCAGGATAGAACGTGACTTTCATACCTGTGTCACGCAGCTGTGACACAGACATAAGGCTATAGCCTATCTGATCTACAAGCATTACATTGGATAAAGAGTAATGTTCAGATATGGCAACCTTACCAATGCCATTTACCTTTCCCTTGAAGTTATCTGCATAGATCACATGTTTACTTCGAAGATTCTCATGTGTGATCTCTACAAACTCCTCTCTGCCTCCAGTCATATGTTGTGTACATCCACTGTCCACAACCCATTCAGTTCCACTAGAGACAGTATCCTGCAAGATTAGTTATGGGGTTTAGGGACCCAAACTCGTTTGGTTCCCTTTGCAATTTTACCATATGCAGAAACAGCAGTTAAAGAGTTAGAAGATCTGTTCTTATAGTTGATAGCCTGAGCAACAGATGATATGACATAAATTCTTTTAGGCTTGCTATCACCTGCAACCTTAGACAGAGAGGTTAGTTGGCTGTGTGAGCTACCGGTGGCACTGGTGGTTGCACAGCGTGTAAGACACTGGTGACACATGTAACTGTTAACTTTGGAACCCAGATTGCAGGCAACCACTTTGTCAAGTGCCTGCGACCAACATACTTAGCCACAACCTTCCCTTTTCTGTTCATCTACAGTACATAGGATGGGTTGGATGGAATATTTACTGTATTCCCATTACCCTTCTTATGACCAACAAACTTGTTGTCACATGTACTTGTCTGCCTCACAAATTTTTCTGCAAGATTAAAGTAAGTGGCAGCAGGCAGTTTATCTTTATGAGCAGAAGGAATGTAACCCAAGCCTTTTCGGCCATCATTCTTTCTAAGCATCTCAGCTTTGATCAGCTGATAATTTTGCATGCCAATATTGGCAGTGCATAGGCCTTTCCTCATTAGTCTTTTTAGCTCTTCAAGCTCCTCTTTGAGCTTGTTGTGCTCATCTGCATCCACAATGATAGCAGTAGTAGAGGTTGTGTAACACCCTAATTTCCGTAACCCAAAATTTAGGGCCAACAAAAACTTTTTGCCGGTAATGCTGATGTAAAATACACCCAATTAAAACTTTTATTCCAAATCATGTCTCTGCTAAACCCTAAAACAAAGCAACCAAAACCCTTCCCTCTGCTCCTGTTCCCTTGATTTCTGCTTGTCGAAACCCTGTCTAGCGAGGAACTCGAACCCTGCTCTATCCTTGACCTCCATGTGGGACCGTTCACCCTTGCGTCTCCGCCACGACAGCCTGAGGCAGCTGCCACAGCCAGCTTGCCCTACCGTGACAGCCCATGGCAACCGTTGCCGCTGCCACGCTCTTGCCACGACAGCCGCCGTTACCCATTTCCTCTACCGCGGCAAGGCCTCTGCCACCGCCGTCCCTATCCTTCTTTGTCGCGGCAAGCCGTTCCTGCCGCGACAAGTTTCTGCCGCACCATCGATCCCCTGCCACGGTACCGCACAGCAGCTACCGTCACTGCCATGCCTCTGCCACGGCAAAACCCCTCCCTGCCGCCGGCAACGTCACGCCGTTTTTCCTCCCGCCGCGACAATTATTTTCCCTACCGCGGCAAGTCTTCCTACCGCGGCAACATTGTTCTCCACCGCGACAGCTCTTTCCCCTCCACGAGCACCCTTCAACATTCCTCCCCTTCTATCTATTCGGTGCCACCTACACCCACGTCTGCCGCAAAGTGCTCCCTCGCGATACCTCTACGAAATCGGAGCGTATACGCCACCGCATCGACGGTACCTCCCACCAACACATCCTAAGCCGACACAAAGGTGTCATCTCGACTTTCCAGTCTCTACCCCATCTTGCCGCGCACCGAAAACTCCGACCTAGCCCCAATCTTTGCCTTCTATTTAAATACCAATTCTTTCAAAACCCTAATTCGTCGCGCAAGCAAAATCCATCGAAGCGCCCGCGGCACCTTGGTCCCACACATTCCCGAGTATCGTGTCGAGACCCCGAAAACCTTTCCATCCATTCCCCCACCTTGCCACACTCCGGAACCCTAGTTCCGACCTCCGATATCTCTTCCGTCTTACTTAATCTTTTCTTCCTAAAACCCTAATCCGGGAATTCAACCTCTCTTTCTGTTCGATCGATATCTGGCGATGCCCTCGCGGCACCTCCCCGCCATCTGTGCCCAAGCACCGTCTCGAAGCTCCGGAGACAATTCCATCCACCCCTTTCCTTGCCGCACTCCGAAACCCTGGTTTCGACCCCGATTTTCCTCTTTTCTCTTTAATTAATTCTTCGTTCCTAAAATCCTAATCGCGAAGTCTACCTCTCCTCGGTCTGCCCGAAAATTCCAAATAAATTCCCGGCGAACCCTAACGATACCCTTAACCTAAATATGACATAAAATAACAGCATCCAGTACGAAAATAATTACAGAGATAATTATTAAATCTTAGGTCGGTTTCGAGCGTTGCACTGCAACCCCTATATTTAATTCATAGAAAATTCTGATAAAATCACACCGCAATCCCCACATTTTCAGGAGTCCGAATATCTAAAAATATGAGCAAGTCTTTTGCAGAAATCCGATAAGGCAGGCATTGAACACCTTCCCCGTATTAGAGCCACGCATGAAATCACAGCCTGTCCTCTGCCTAAAGTTGCTGCCATGTCTTGGGAAGTGACCACACCCTGCCTTCATCTGTCCTAATCACAATTAACACCCTGGCGTCTCACGTCTCATCAACTGCATTAGAAACCAGGCTCAGGTCACATTAGCATTTAAATTTGCTCAGTGTGAAGTCCCCATCAGTGCCCTGTTCTCCCTGGTCCTTAAGCACACGCACATGCAGCAAGGTTTGACACCTCAAGCACTTGGCAGGAGCCCTGACACTCCCATGCCACTCCACAGCATGCACCCGTCGCCTCCCCTCGCTGCGCCGGCCGTCGTCGAGTTCCATCCGAGCCACAGCCACACTCCTGAGCCGTCCCTCCGCTCCCCTGTGCTCTGCTCTTGCCGTACCTCAGCTCCGCTGCACATTGGCTCGAGCTGTCATCTCTCTGGAGCAGCGCTGCACCAGCTCACCACCTCCATTACTCTCCCCGCCGAGCAGTCGCCTCAAGGGAGCAGCAGCCGCACCAGTACCTGAGCTCCAGCTCCGGCCTATAAGAGGAGCTCGAGCAACCCCCCCCTTCTTCCCCAGCTGCACCATTCTTTCCCCTGCCAAGTTGCTCCAGAGCCCTTGCAAATCCTTCTTCTTTAGCTCCGGCAGCCCAAGCCCCAGCTTCCCTTGCCGCCCTCCTCTGCTCCACACTCAAATCCCCAGTTCAAGGCCACCGGAGCCATCACCCAGTTCACACCGAGCTCGCCTCAGGCCACTCACCTTGGCCATCCCCGCAGTAGCTCAGGCCGCCGCCCCTTGGTCTCCCCTGCTGGAGCCGAGCGCCGCCTGGAGCTGGTGCGCCGCCGCCTTGTTCCGACCTCCATCCCTGCCGCGCCCGGGCCGAGCTTCGCCACCGCAGGGTGAGCCGCCACCGGACCCAGCTGAGCTGGTAAGCCGCCGGCCGAGCCCAGTCCAGTGCGCCGCCGCCCCCTTCCTCTTTTCTTTCTCTATTTTTTTCTCTCAGCTCTTTAGTTCTGTGTACGCATGCTATCCGGTGCTCAGCTCTTTATCTCACTGGTTCAGCTCCTTAGCAGCGATGGTCCAATTGCTATTCTTTCCAGCTCATTCATTTCACCAGTTTGACTCATTCCAGCTGCTAGTCCATGCCGAGCAGCCAATTAGCTAAGTTAGCTGCTAGTTCACTGTTGCATGTGTGGCTATTTTTGTTCTTTTTCCTCCCAGCACGTTGATGGTCCACACTGTAGCATGTTTGGCCATTAAGCTCTTTTTCCCTTCAACTCATTAAGTCAGCTGCTGGTCCGCATGCCACACTGTTGCATGTTTGGGCATTTTTTTTCTAGCTCGCCCAGCTCTAATCATCGTTTAGCTCCTTTAATACGTTGATTAGTTCCTTCCTAGCGTTAGTGCTAATCGAGCCAGTTAAGTTATTACCTAAGTTGCGCATTAGTTCTGTCCGAAGCTCACGGCTTAGCAAACCTGTCATTTTTCCTTTCCGGTTTAATCCCTGTTAGCAGTAGCGCTAATCACCCGGGTAGTTAGGTTAATGCATTGCTTTAATCGGTAGACATTAGTCCTGTCCGAGCCAGGCGCCGAGCGGTTGCGCTTTAGTACATGCTGCCATTTTAGGCTATTTAAGGCACATGTTAGTCGACCGATTGCTTAGCTCCTTTAATGCACTAGCTAATCCCTAATTCGCACACTAAGCCAGCTGGTTAAAGAAAAAAACCCCTAGTGGCCGACGGGCATCTCTTCATTTTCTTTTAACTCTGAAATTATAGGTTAATTCCTTCGGTTGAAGCTAATGCATTAATAGGATTTAGCATCTTTGCACGTGTTAGTAAAAGATTAGAAATAGGGTAGTTTGGTTAATGCTCGATATTAATTCGTAACGCTGATCCGGCCAGTCAAAACCCTATCGGCCGATTTCTTCTTCAACCTAATCCTGGAACCCCAAAGCTAGTTCGCATAGTTGATTCGGATGCATATTCAAGAGCTCAAGTTCTTGCAATGTAATTAACAGAATCGGGTTAAGTTATTTCCTTAAGTCTTTAAACCTCGCATGCAATGTGCTTATACACATGCAGAAGCTTTGGAACAACCCTAGTGGCCGACCCTTACTCCGAGTTTTTCTGACATCCTAGGCGTAGTTCTAGTCGATTGATTCGGATGCCTGTTAGGATTTAAGAAGCCTGCACAAATATAATAGAGATTAGAGTTACGATTGAATATTGAGTAGCTAAATCAGCATACAACTTATATAAATATACACATACCTTCCATGATCGGCCCTAAGATAAGTTTCCTTTCAACCAGTGCCATTAAAACATCAGTAACCCCTAGACTCGTTTGAACCAAAGTCGTTAGTTTAAATCCTAACGAGAACGTCTTCCCCATTTTAAAAGACATCGTCATTTTATGTGACAATGTTGCATATGCATGTCGCTAAAATCTCCCTCTGGCCTCAGAAACCTAAGTCATGAAACCGTAGGTTCGAATCTCAAACTTAACTCCGAGTATATGCATCCTCTGCTAAATCACCGTCCGAAACCCTAAATCGTAACTCGACCGTTCTAGGGCAAGCACCCTCTTTAGTGCACCGCGTGTTCACCGTTTCCTTTGTCATGCTTATTGTCTGATTTTCTTGGAGTTATTGGATTGCTTCTTATTCGATGCTTTCTTCCGACGCGTAGTTAGCAGAGTGAGGTACGCGCGTCAGGACGATCCGGGATCATCCCGCGTCAAGAACCAGAGCAGGAACTGCCAGGCAAGCAATCTCCCGCCTTGACCATTTTGAATCCCATAATTGTGAAGTATATTTATTTTAATTTCGAAACCTGCATGCTATATTGTAAAACAATATTTTATGTAGAATTGGATAATTCCGATAGATGCATTCAGACTAGGATCGAACATCTGATTCCTTGTAACCCTAGAGATCCGTCAGTTGGTTCCCAACCGATGACATACCAAGGTTATAGGCAGTAGCCAATGCTTAGCCCTGCTATAGTTAAAATTAAACTTTTGTTTTCAAACCGGGGATGGGAAAATCAAACCCGCGGATAGCATATGTTATCCGTGGTGATTTTAAATGAAATGTTGCCAAAACCCAAAATGGAGATGGAGATGATTTGGATTCGGGTAGGAAGTAAGGTGGTTCGAAGGGAGACGAAGTAGCTGGAGGCTATTCGGTGATCGATGATGACCTGGAGTCCTACTCGAATCAGTTAAGGACCGAGCCACAGTGCCGCTAAACCAGGTTCCCCACCGTACGTCCACATGTCCTTTATGGGAAGGACTTGACTCGGTAACCCGCCTAATATTAGGGTTCGGACCCGTGGGAAGTAAGAAGTATGTGCTAGGTAGGACGATGGGCCCCTAGAGAATTCTCACGACGCTATTTGAGCCAACAGTCCTAGAGGTGAGGCCAAGGCGTGGGGATGAGAATTCGACACAAAGATGAGAATAGTCCCCACTTTAGGATTTGCGATGCAAAATGTGAAGATCGGGTAAAACATCTAGCGGGTCCGACTCTAGTATGAAAGCAGGCGAAATGTCTCGTTGTACAAGCCCTGGACACATGCGACGCGTAGCATGCCCAGGGGGAACTACATCTTGTGGGTAAAGCCGTACAATCTCTGCAGAGTGTTAAAAATCTATTCGAATAGCCGCGTCCTCGGTTATGGACATGAACTGGCACAGCCACACCCCGGCTAGACTAAGCTTTGTTTGCCAACGTTGGGCAAAGGGATTAAGGACGTGGGCATGATGTGTCCACAGATTTGGGCAATTTAGGCCATGAGTCGGTGGCAAGGAAATTGCCGAAGGAGTCCGCCGTATTTGCCGGGAGGGACCGGAATACGGTTAGGTGTTGGAAAACCTAGTTATCGGGTAGGTGGAGCTATCCGGTAATAGGTCAAGAGATGTTTAGCGGTGTCTACCGCATGAGATGAGATGTGATGAGATGTGATGAGATGTGATGAGGTGATTTCTTAAAGTGCTATAGATTTCAAAATGCTTTTACAATCTATTTATGTGTATTTAAAATAAGAACTTACATTTCCGCACAAATCGCAACTTAGGTTAGAGCTATCCCTTGAAATATTCCTGCATGAATTATAGCCGTATAATTCCCCAATGGGAATTACTTGCGAGTACATTCAATGTACTCACCTGGCTTGTTGAATTGGCCAGAGGAGGAAGAAGACTTCAACTTCGAAGAGGACAACATCGACGCCGAGAGTTAGGACGTTTTCCCCCAGTCAGCTGCCTGTTTGGTTCGGCAAGCCGATGGGCTATCCACTTCGTTATGATTTTCCGCTGCTGTTTTATTCGGCCAATAGGCCAGGTAATGAACCTCGACCGTAAAGGTCTAACCGTGTATTAAGCATTCGGTATTGTATGTGAATGCTATCAAGTATTTGTGCGTACTGGCTACTGATCCAGGGACCAGTACGGTAATCACAAATGACGTGTCCGGCCTTAAAACCGGGTGCGCCACAGGTTGATGCCTCTTTTGAATTATCAATTACTCCACCTGTGGATGTTAGAACATTTATACGGCTAGCATAGTTTAGGCATGATTCAATAACAGTAGGAGCAGGCAAGGGAGCATCAGTGCATATAGTAGAAGAAATATCAGTGCACAAAGAATGTTTTTCCTTGAGCTCCTCATGCTCCTTTATCAGAAGCTCATGAGTTGCCTTGAGCTTTTCATGAGCTATTTCCAGGTTTCCTGGTCAAGGCTGAGGTTTTCCCTGTCAGCAGTAACCTCATCATAAGATTCACTCAGCTCCCTGAGTTTATCCCTTAAGGATATGTTCTCCTTCCTCTCCTTGCCATAGGCCTTATCTGTTTTTCAAGGATACCCATTAGTTCAACATAATCAGGGAAGTCATCCTCAGTAAGTACCTTAGAATATTTGGCCATGAGACACAAAGGGGCAGAAGTGGATGGAAGATAGTCAGCTTCAGCACTTGACTCCGAGCTGTGTGACCTGGCTGTGTCACAGCTGGGTATGTCAGCCATGCTGATGGCAATCCCAGCAACTTGATCTTCTTCTTTAGACTCCTCTTCTGAGCCTGAATCCTCAGACACCCAAGCCTGTCCAACATAAGCTCTGGCAGTGGCCTTGTTCTTGGAGTAGGTTGGATGCTTGCTGTGAATGTCTTCTTCTTCCCATGAAAGTCCTTCTTTCTGTACTGGCTGTTGTCCTTTCTCTTGGTTGGACAATCAGCAGCAAAGTGGCCTTCCTTGCCACACTCGAAGCACTTGTTATCTTTTGACAGCTTCTTCCCTCTCAATCTGTCACCTGATCCAAGTTGCTTCTTCTTGTAAAACTTTCTGAAGTTCCTTGTGAGGAGGATGAGTTCACTCTCTTCTCCACTGGACATCTCCTCATCAAGATCTTCACTGCTATCACTCTCAATGTGTGATGTTGAAGCAGTAGTCTTCAAAGCTATATTTTTCTTGACAGCTGGAGAGGAGCTTTGCTTGCTTTCTTGCTTAAGCTCCATCTCATGTGTTAGAATCCTCCCTAACACTTCTGTGGGCTTCATTTGCTCAAACCTATCTTTTTCCTTCAGCATGAGAACAAGTGTTCTATAGGCTTTTGGAAGCACTGATAAAAACTTCTTGATCACGTCTTCATTTTCCACTCGGTTGGAGCCTAGGGCCTTCAGCTGGTTTGTGATAATGGTGAGTCTTGAAAACAGAGAATTGATGTCTTCACCATGCTCGAGCTCAAACCTCTCTAGCTTTGATTCCAGAAGGCTCCTCTTTGACTTCTTCAGAGTGTCACTGCCTTCATAGATCTGCTCCAAGGTATCCCAGATATCCTTAGCAGATTCCATGGTACTGACTCTGTTGAAGTCATGCTCCTGTAAACCCATGAAGATGGCAGTGGCTGCCCTAGCATTGTTCTGAATATTCCTTTTGTCACCGATGCTAGGTGTTCTGGGATTCTCCAAGTTGTAACCTGTATAAACAACATCCCACACATCTGGATCGATAGCGATAAGATGCATTTGCATCTTTCTCTTCCAGAAAACATAGTTAGTCCCATTAAAGACAGGTATTTTACCCTCATAGCCCGACATCCTTTAACTCTAGTTGTTAGGCCAAATCAAAGAGCAACCTGCTCTGATACCAATTGAAAGGACCTCAGATGCCGACTAGAGGGGGTTGAATAGGAGGCTAACAAAAATTACTTCTTTTAACTAGATTGTTTAGATTAAGCCTTATGCAGAAGCAAGGATTACCTAGCTGTGTGACAGGTGAGTGACACAGGTAAGTTGCGATGTGTAAATTAGCATGCAGCTGTCACACAGGTGCCTAGCACAGGTGGGCTAATGACTTAGCAAAATGATAAGCAATCAAAGTGTCTGTGTAACAGGTAGCTGACACAGGTGTGAGATATGATCTATACTAACTGTGAGACAGCTAACAATACACAGGTGTAAAGGAATGAATTCGTTCTTGGATTCTACACCACCTTGGCGCTGCCTCTGGTCACGAGTATGAAAACCTTTCCTAATTCTGAACCTTACCAGTTCCAGTTGCCTACGTAGTTTTATAAGCCTTCTCCTAGCTCCAGCATACAAAACTTAGGTCCCGCTATTCCTACCATGTCATTCTGTCGATTTGATGGGGATAATCGGAGGATGTGGCATATGCAGTCTGAACACTATTTTGCTATGATTCGGTTGCCCCAACCTTTTGGATACCAATGGCCATGCTGAACATCTCTAATACTACTGCCGTTTGGTTGCAGTTAGTGTGAAAGAAACTAGTTTCATCTAGATTGGAATGGGTTCTGTGATCTGTTGTGTATGCGTTTCGGTCACGATCAGCACCAGCAGCTGACCCAATAATTTTATCAATTGCCGCAAACCGACACTTGACTGAATATATCGACAAATTTGAAGTTATCAAAAATCATTTGGTTTCTTATTATGAATCCATTCACCCTTAATATTTCTAAATGAGGTTTGTGAAGGGATCACGAAGAGATTCAGGTGTTGGTCATGGTGCAATGACCACTTGATCTCGATACTGCTTGCTCCCTCATCCTCCTTCAAGAAGAAGTGTATGATGGGCATCCTCGCGACAAGATCCAGAGTTTCGATGTTGAAAGGATCTCTAGATCTAGGCTATCGACTAGGGGGAAGGGTGAAAATGAGTTTAACAAAAACTAATACCGAAAGTAAATTCTACATGAATAATTCTATAGCATTAAGCACAACCTAGCATGCTACTGATCAAAATAAGCAAGGAAACAAATATAGAAGAGTTCAAGAAGACAACCACACAAGAGACACGAGATTTTTTGTCAAAATTCGAGCCTTTTACGAGGCTCTACCTCTCCATTGAGGAAACTTGATCCAACGATCGAAACCGGCATGCTCTTTTATTAATAAGCTTGACGATGTGAAGCTCACATTCTCTTGTGGTAGTTCTTCGCCTTGCGGTAGGTGAACTCCAACCTTCACAAACTTCTTGGCTTCTTCACAACTTTGAAGACTTCTGAGTGACACCTAACCATCTAGGAAACGCCAACCTCCAAGAGCAATAAGAATTTTCTCTCAGCTCAGAGGTGATCCCTTGCTTGGATGTTCAATGAAAATTCAATATAAATCCTCAAGTTCTCTCCCTCTTAGCAATTCACATAAGAAGGAAAGAGAGAGGAGAGCAAATATATAGCTCGGGATTTGAGACACAAAGGATTACCTCCACCTAGGGAGGGTGGTGGCTTATATAGGCTGCCCACAAAAATCTAGCCGTTACTCACAAAGAAACCTCGTCCGGAGGTTCCGCACAACCTCACTCGGAGGTTTGGGGGTTCAAACACAATGGTTAGTTTGGGAGAAAAACACTGCTCGGAGGGTGCAGCTCAGATATACCAAATAGTTCAGAACCTCAAGAAAATTCAAGATCTGGAGGGCCCAGACTGATGACACTCAGAGGTTCCAAACGAAAACAACCCATCTGTCCCCAAACACAAATTGACTTGAAGGTTCCAGAAGATCCTCACTCGGAGGCTCCGAACAAGTAAAAGATAGAGCCAACTTGGTTTTCTCAGTGGTGCCGGACCATGAAGGTCTAGACAAAAGAAAGCACTCGGCTAGAGGCTAAGTCCCTAGCTCGGAGGTTTTGGACGAACTTCCCTCGGAAGGTCCGGACTAAGCCAACGCTTCAGTACAGAAACTTTCTCGCCACTCGGAGTGTCTGGGAAACCTCACTCGGAAGTTCCAGACAACATGAAACACTCCAAAAAAAACTGTTGAGTGTACTTAGATAGTTCGGATGACCTTCACTCGGAAAGTCCAAGTGAAAATGATCTCTTGAAGGAGGCTCTATCTTCACTCATACTGTCTAAACAGACTTCACTCGGAAGGTCCGGAAGCAGGAACCCAACTGGATAGAAGCTCCCAAAGGTTCTGGATACTTTGGACGAATCTCACTCGGAGAGTCCGGGTCAACACTTAACACGTTGGAACCTACTCTCACATACACTCAGAAATTCCGGTTGACTGGTCTGGACATTCCGAATGAACACAAAATCATTGGATCACAAAAAGGACTAGAAAATATTATTTACCTTCTTGTTTCCATGTTGTCTCTTTTTCAAGATTTTTAGAGATTGTCAACGCCTGTTCCAACTTGTCTTAGGGACTACTAAATACCCAATCAATATCTTGATACACTCATTAGTCCCTTAACCATTTTGTCATAATCATGAATACCCATTTAGGGGGCCAAGATGCACCGTCAGATGTCAGGGGTGTGCAACTACCACCGCCGATCGGGAGACCACTTCCTCTTCCCTCACGACCCTATGCCAGCCTGTAGGCTACCACGGAGGACAAGAGGGGCACGGAAGCAACACGTGCTATCAAAGAAGCTAACAATATTTCAGCACTATGGGCGTATCGCCATGCAGGAGGCCTCTGTTTTACATGTGGATATAGGTGGGCATGCAATCACAAATGCCTAGCCATTGTTCAGTTGCATGTTGTGGAAGAGTTGCTGCAACTTTTTAGTTTTTCTGAAATGGTCGATCCAAACTTCAGTGCATCAGCCAGTGAACCTGAGAATACTCTGATGGTGATCTCATGACACGTGATTGCAGGAACTGACGCTCCACTCACCACGACTCTAGGGTTGGGTGCGTAGCACTAAAGTGCTGTTACTTATTGATTCTGGAAGCTCCACCTGCTTTATCAATCAGTCCTTGGCTGTGGAGTTTACAGGAGTCCAGTCATTACCCACAAGGTTTGAGTTAAGGTAGCCGATGGTGGGGAGCTCATGTGTCTTCAACAATTACCAGAGTATTGTTGGTGGGTGCAAGGGCATTAATTCTTTACCACTCTGAAGCTATTACCATTGGGTAGCTACGATATAATTCTGGGTATGGATTGGCTAGAGTCAAATAGTCCAGTGCAAGTGGATTGGGTTAGGAAGAGCATGCAATTTGGGCACAAAGGTGAAGCAGTGAAGTTACAAGGCCTCAGGGCGTCTGTTACCAGCTGTCAGGCCATCTCATCCACTCAATTCAGGGGGTTATGTAAGGGCAATTCAATCTGGCACGTAATCCAGTTATCTACTTTGTCTGAAGAAAAATTATCTGAGTTTCCGCTAGAAGTTCAACAGCTGCTCAGAAACTTTCTTGATGTTTTTGCTGAACCTAGCGGCATGCCCCCTTCCCGTGCTTATTACAATCACATTCCCCTCCTCCCTGGTACGGAACCTTTCTCTATCAGGCCATATCACCATGCACCCGATTTGAAGAATGAAATCGAGCATCAAGTGAAGGAACTCTTGGATAGTGGAGTTATTAAAGATAGCAGCAGTCCTTTTGCTTTCCCTACTATCTTGTTGAAGAAGAAAGACGGAACCTAGAGACTTTGTATCGATTATCAAGGCCTCAACTCGATGACTTGCAAGATTATGTTCCTTTACCCGTAATTGATGAATGTTGGATGGATTGCATGGAGCAACACAGTTCTCTAAGCTTGACTTGCAAACGGGTAACCACGAAATCAGATTGGCCAAGGGCGAAGCATACAAGACTGCCTTCCAAACACACAAAGGCCATTATGAGTATAAGGTTATGCCACTTGGGCTAGCTGGTGCACGGGCAACTTTTGAAAGGAGCTATGAATGCCACTTTGGAACCTCTGCTTCAACGTGGGGCAATCGTATTCTTCGACGATATTCTTGTGTACAGTTCATTGTTGCCGCAACATGTGGATCACTTGAGAGATGTGCTACAACTCCTTCAAAGGGATCATTGGCAAGTCAAATTGTCTAAGCATTCTTTTGCACAATGCAACGTATCCTATTTGGAGACGTGATCAGTGCCGATGGTGTACTTATTGAAGAGGGTAAAATTCGAATGATGCAGGATTGGCGAACTCGTGTTAATGTGAATAAACTATCATCTTCCTTGGGTTAGCCGGCTACTATAGAAAAATTGTGCACATTTTGGTCTCATCAGTAAGCCACTCACTAATTTGCTTTGCAAGAATACTATCTTCTTTTGGTCAACTGAGTGTGAGGAGGCATTCACAACTCTCAAACAGACGCTCATTTCAGCCCCTATTTTGGCCTTGCTAGACTTTAGTAAAACTTTCATTTTGGAGACTCATGCGTGTGGTCCAAGGTGTGGGCGTAGTGCTCCAGCAGGATGGACGTCCAATTGCCTTTCTCAGCAAGGCACTTGGGCCTCATACTCGTGGATTATCAATGTATGAGGAGGAGTGTATAGCAATCTTAGTGGATGTCGATCACTAGTGTCCATATCTTCAAATGGGTGAATTCATCATTTGAACAGACCAGCGAAGCCTAGTTCATCTTGAAGAACAGTGCCTCAACACCCCATGGCAGCATAAGGCCTTCATGAAGTTGTTAGGTCTCCAATATCAAATTTGGTATAAGAAAGGAGAAGAAAACAGAGATGCAGATGCCCACTCGCGTTGCGATTATCACATCCCCTATTTTGCTCTAGCTTTGTCAGATTGCCGACCATCCTGACTTGAAGAAGTCACTGCCAGCTACATGGAGGACACACAAGCACAACAATTGTTGAGTCAATTGGTTGTGCCCTCCCCTGCCAGTTCTTTTTCTTTATGCAACGGTATCATTCGCTACCATGGCAGAGTTTGGGTGGGCAGCAACTCTGTTTTACAAAAATGCATTATTAGTGCTCTTCATGATAGTGCCATCGAAGGCTGCTTTGGATTCCTCATTACTTTTTTTTTAGATAAAGGAAGAATTTCATTACTTCCGGCCTCTGCATAACAAGATGCACACAGCCAATAAACCAAGGATAAGTTTGAACAATAACCAGTATCACAAGGAAAATAAAAAAAATCAGAAAAGACGCCACCTCGAAAACTAAACAAGAGACCACCAGTCTATGAAGCAACACCATCAATAAGCATGGGTTGTTGCCTCCACGCACTAAACGAGAACAAGTGTATAACCACCCGTCTCAATCTGTCGCTCCCCACTTTGAATGACTGTCGATGCTCCACCACCTGGAGCGGTATCCATGCACGCAGAAGAGATACATAGGAACGCCACCTGGTTAGGATGATAGAAAAACTTCTTGTCAAAAATCACATCATTACGACATAACCAAATGGCTGAACACATAGCGAGGGCTCCAGAAAAAAGGCGATCTCTGAACATAGGTTGAAAAGAATTACGCCAGGATCCCACCATATGAGCAATCGACCGAGGCGCTGTGAAATTAAAAGCTATTTGTACCACTCGCCAACAAAATTTAGCCACTTTACAATCAAAGAAATGGTGTTGGATTGTTTCATCATTCGTGCAAAAACAACAGGTAGGACAACCCGTCCAATTTCGTTTGATAAGATTATCTTTCGTCAAGATGACCCCCCTTCCCAGGTACCATAAGAAAATCTTAGATTTGAGAGGAGCCCTCAGCTTCCAAAAGTGCTTATGTCAAAATTGAACATTAGAATTCATCGTAAGTTGATACAAGGACTTAACAGAAAAACATCCACTAGAATTAAGTACCATTGAACTTTATCATGGCTGTCCCCAATTGCTACCTCAACAATGTCATTTAACAAATTATTCCATTCCACTAGCTTAGCTCCTCTAATAACTCTACGAAAAGTCAAATTTAGAGGCGTGGCTCGGAACACTGATGCAACCGTCACTTGTTTATTTTGGGCAACATTAAAAAGCCTCGGGTATCTATCTTTCAAGAGGGTGTCGCCATTCCATATGTTTGCCCAAAATCTAGTTTGGATGCCATTACACCGCCATAAGACCTACCCAGAAATGAGAGTCACCCGGTTTGAACTCGGCCTGAGATAAAGTTTTGGACCTAAGATATTTGTTTCGGAGTAGGCACTGCCATAAACCATCTTCATTTGCAAGCTTGAATAACCACTTACAGAGCAACGCCCTATTTTGATGTTGTAAATCAAGAATACCCAAGCCACCTTGGTCTTTGGGGCAACAACAAATACTCCACTTAGTTAATCTATATTTTTGTTTGACATCATCACTCTGCCAATAAAACCTGGATCGATAAAAATCCAGGCGCTTTCTGACACCAACAGGAACTTTAAAAAACGAGAGCATGAACATAGGTAGACTAGAAAGCACTGAATTAATCAACACTAAACGACCTCCCACAGAAAGATTCTTTCCCTTCCACGAGTTTAGGCGCTTCTCAAAGCGGTCCTCTATATGTTTCCAATCAGAATTATAAAGACGTTTGTAGTGCATTGGAATACCTAGGTATTTAAAAGGAAAGGAACCCAAGCCACATCCAAAGAACTGCGAGTAATGCTCTTCGAAAAGTTTTGCCTCACCAAAACAAAAGAGATCACTCTTATGAAAATTTATCTTTAAGCCAGACAGTTGTTCGAAAAGACATAAAATGATCTTAAGATTAGTAGCGTAATCGAAGTCATGTTTGAGAAAAATAACTGTATCATCAGCATATTGCAAAATATTTAGCCCATCCTCCACCAGATGCGGCACTAGGCCTTCAATGAGTCCTGACTCGCTTGCTCTTTTAAGTAAAATTGCGAGCATGTCCGCAACTAGATTAAACAAAATGGAAGACATAGCGTCGCCTTGCCAAAGGCCCTTCCTTGTTTGAAAAAAAGAGCCAACTTCATCGTTGACTTTGACGTTAACACTTCCTCCTTGGACAAACGTACTAACCCACCGCTGCCAGACAGCGGAAAATCCTTTTAATTCTAAAGTCCTAAGCAAAAAAGGCCATTTAACCTTATCATACGCCTTTTCAAAATCCAATTTCAAGATAATCCCATCAAATTTTCGTCTATGGAGTTCGTGAATAGTTTCATGTAGAGTAACCACTCCTTCAAGAATGCTATGGCCGGATAAAAAAGCCGTTTGGCTAGGCCGAATAACTTTATCTGCCACCGCCGCCAATCTATTAGTGCTACTTTGGTGAAAATTTTGAAGCTTACATTAAGAAGGCAGATGGGTCAATACTGTTGAATCTATGTGGCATCTATTTTCTTTGGAAGTAGAGTGATAGTTCCAAAATTAAGAGAATGTATAGGTAAAATCCCAGAATAAAAATCACTAAACAACGCCAATAAATCTCCTTTGATAACCTCCCAAAAAACTTGATAAAATTCAGCCGGGAAACTGTCGGGTCCAGAGGCCTTATTGTGCTCCATGGCGCAAATAGCCTCGTAAACCTCCTTCTCCGTGAACGGGTCTGTGAGAAAATCATTTTCCTCTGGAGAAACTTGAGGAATATCATGGTTTCCACCACCCCAACGAACATAATTTTCCTCGGGTTGCCCAAAGAGCTTGGAGTAATACTCAGTAATATAACTTCTTAAATTAGCATCTCCACATATTAGACCATCGTCTTGCTCTAATTGATAAATTATTTGTTTACGGTGACGTCCATTAGCCATCAAATGAAAGAATTTAGTATTATTATCACCCTCAAGAATGAACTTGACCTTAGAGCGTTGATACCATTTAGTTTCCTCTTCCCGGAGAAGGGCAACCAATCTATCATTGGCGTCTTGTTTTAAAGCAATCTCCAAAGGGAGGAGCAGCCGGGATTCAGCTTGCAAATCTAACTGATTGATAGTCTGAAGGAGAGAACTTTTCAAAAGTCTATTAGTACCACTCGTGTTTTTGGCCCAGCCCCTAAGAAATTGGCGAACAGCTCTAATCTTATTCTGCCATCGCGTCATTGCTGAACCAATAGGCTGCTGACCCTTCCATATGCCGGACACCATCCCAAAAAAACCATCACACTGCAGCCATCCTAACTCAAATTTGAATGCAGGCGGCATACATGGTTTGGAATGCGGCCCGGAACGCAGCAAAAGAGGAGCGTGATCCGATAAAACTCAAGCATCTTTTTGCCTGGCCGAAGATGAAATCAATGATCAAGCACTATTTTCAAGGATGCTCAATCTGCCAAAAGGCTAAACCAGATCGTGCTTGTTACCCGGGGCTCTTACAACCAATTCCAGTTCCTGAACATGCTTGACAAGTGGTGTCAATGGACTTCATTGAAGTTTTGGCCACCTTTGCTCTCTTCAATTACATCTTATTGATGGTCGATAATTTTTCCCGCTACACACATTTTATTCCTTTGGTGCAGCCATTTACCGCAGCTCAGATTGCCCAGTGTTTCTTGGATCATGTCTTCAAATACCATGGTATGCCACAGTCTATCATTTCTGATCGTGACAAGGTATTCACAAGTTGTTTCTAGCAGCAATTGTTACATCTCACGTATAGGCCCCCTTAGAGATAGCTTCAGCTTGTGCAGAAGTCAGTTGTCCAGATAAGCTCTTCATAAGCCACTGTGAAAATAAGCTTCAAAAATAAATTCTGTCTGTTTGGAACAGCTTATGAAATTGAGCTTATTGTGTATGTTAAAGGGTGTAAAGTCTGAATTACCCTTGCAAGAATTTGTTTGCTGTTTAATAGTTTAAATCGTTGTTTCGAAGACTTCCTCAACACTTATATGTAATGATAGATTTTACATTCAAAATGATTCCTCACAGATTCATATATGCAGGAATTCATCTTCTAAAATTGTTCACTAATTCATGTATACACGCATTAATCTTCTAGTATTACTCACAAATTCTCTGTCAAGAAGATTGTCACTAATTCATACATACACGCATTTGTTCTCATTCAAAAAAATTCTATATACACGCATTCAACCAGATTCTCATTTTCTAATATTGCTCACAAATTCTCACTGATTCATACATATAGTTTTTCATTTTATAATATTGCTCACAAATTCTCATTCAACCAGATTGCTCACTGATTCATATATACACGCATTCATCTTCCAATATTACTCACAAATTCATATATACACACATTCATATTTTAATATTACTCACAAATTCCCACTCATCGAGACCAAGTCATCAGGAAATTGAGTGAAAATGAGAAGAAAAAACCTTCTGCTGGTTCCTGTTGGGGCTGAGCTTGTCCTTGGGGAGGCCGGCACGGGGTGGAGGCAGCGGCGAGCTGCTCTGCGAGGACGGGGCGGCGGCGACATCACTCGGCTGCTGCAAACGGGGGAAGGGCAGAGCCCGGCAGATGGGGGACCAGCGGCGGCCGCGGAGGGGCAGGAGGGCTGCGTTGCCAACCGATCTGGCGGCGCAGGGGGGAAGACGGCAGCCGCGGCCGGAAGGTCGCCGCAGGAGGGGTGCCGCCGGGAAGGTGGCTGCAAGAGGGGCGCGGCAGGAGGGAAGCTGCCACCGAATCCGGCTTTAGGCGGCGGGAGGGAGGGCTAGAGGCGGTGGGGCGACCGGCGTCGGAGGTGGGAGGGAGGGAGGTGCTGAGCGGCGGCGGGAGGGAGGTGCTGAGGTGTCAGCGGCGGGAGGGCAGGGGTCCCCGAGTGGATCTAGAGCGCAAGGCCGGTGGCGGCGGGATGGGAGATGGCGCCGGCTTCAGGCGGTGGAAGGGAGGGCCGAGCACGGCGCCGCACGAGCTGAGGGAGATGGCAGGAAGGAGTGGATTTGGGGGAAAAATTTCTAGGGTGTGTTCATATGTATATGAATGGCATTTTGATAAGAAGTGTAGTGACCGTTCCTTTGAGCTGGGTGATCAAGTTTACTTGAAACTCCAACTTACGTGCAAGCTTCTGTTGCGCCGCGAGCCTGCCAAAAATTGTCTTTCCGCTACTATGGACCCTTCGAGATCATTGCAAGAGTAGGGACTGTGGCCTACAAATTGCAATTGCCAGAGTCTTCCTCTATCTATCCAGTATTTCATGTCTCCCAGCTCCGTCACGCCATCAAACAAGACACTCTGCTATCCTCTTTTTTACGTGACTCTATTTCTTCTGTTCATATACTTGTGCAATTACTGGAAGAGCGTTGGCGCAAGGGACCCAACAAGATGGTGCGGCAATTTCTGACACGGTGGTCTGGCAATCTGCCACCACCTGATACTTGGGAAAGACACCAATGATCCACAGTGTCGCTTCAAGGCTTCGCCGGCTTAGGGTCAAGCCGACACTCAAGGAAGAAGGAGAGATGTTAGCACCTCCGCTGCTAACGGACCTAAACCGCACGAGAAAGGCCCAAGAACAAGCCCTGCGGTTGGGTTGGAATGGGAAGGCCCAAGCGACTCCAACAACCTAACAAGCGGTACATGGGGAACGAGTGGATCCGTCCAGCAGGACACAACCTTTATAACGAACATCACCATTGCTAAAGAGGGCATCCAAAAGAATCACGGCAATCGGCGGCTTCCTCTCCCACCTCTGGCTCTTCCCTGATCCCCAATTCTTGCTGTCCTGTATCGTATTGCTTGATACTGTAAAGCAAACCAGTGGTTGTATGAATCATAAGTAGAACCTTAACAAAAATGTGGTTAAATCTTGATGATCGAGATGGTTCACTTGATTATGGGAACCATCAAATTTCAAAACAGAAGATCTTGATCCTCCGTATGTCTATGCGGAAGATGGAACAAGTTCATGGATGCATATGATCAGGTAAAAAATTGCACGAAATTTGGTGTTTTAATGATCTCGACGAGTAGCTCGGTCGTTTATTACGCTTGTCATTTCAAGGGATCCTTTTTGGAGCTGGGCTGAGTGTAAACCTACCTTGCTAGATATCATGTTTTAATGCAAACAGAACTGCAGGAGTAGCTCTGGCTATTTTCTGGAAACAGAAAGCGAAATGACATGTGGGCCCCCGCGTGCACACCGCAGAGCCCATGAGACTCATTTCCCGTTTTGGATGTCAAAAAAACAGTTCTCTTTTCTTTACGCGCGCCCAAATCCAGCGAAGAACTTGACCCAGAGCAGCCGCACCGAGAAAACCCGCGTCGTCCCCGCTCCGTGCCGCCTCGGCCTCCCACCGCCGCGACGTGATGCCCAGGACGCCGTCGGTCGTAGAGTTCCCCCGCCGCAGGTCCCGCCGCGTGCTCATCGTCACTGACGACGACAACGATGATGATGGAGAGAACAGCGGCGGCGGCCGCCGCGCGCGGGAGGTGCGCTCGGTGATCGCAGCGGGCTGTGAGGTGGGATTGGGAGGGAGGCGCGTGAAGGAGGAGCGTTTCGACGATCTGGGGCGCGACGGGCAGCATCCTCGCGCGGACGGTCGCGCGGCACCACCGCTGCAAAACCCTCTCGCGCCGTCGTCCTCCTGGGCGCCGGTCGTCGTACTGCCCACCCGCATGCCGCCCAAGGTCATCGTCATCGACGACGACGATGAAGACGAAAATGCACACGGAGAGCTCCAGCTCGGCGAGGGCGGGGGGCTCGTCAAGGAGGAGCCTTGCGACGATTTCGGCGTCGACTGGGACGATATCTTGTCGAGCGAGGGGGATAAGGAGGAGGAAGACGGTGCGGAGAAGGACGAGCAAGAGGAGGAGGAGGAGGAAGAGAAAGAGGAAGAGGAATGGGAAGAGGAAGAGGAAGAAGAAGAGGAGGAGATCGAGGAGGACGAAGAGGAATCAGAGGAGCCTGACGAGGCAAGGGAGGAATCGCCCCGTCGCACGCCGAGCCATGCCACTGCAGCTCGTCGGAATGCCGGTGCAGGCGACGGCGGTACGGAGGTCTTCGGCAAGAGGCTGTTCGAAGGATGGTGCATCGCCAAGAAGGCGGACACCACCGCCGCCGCCAGCAAGCCTCTCGCGGCGCGGCTGCGGTCACACCGGAGATGCCTCGACACGAAGTTGCTCAAGCAAGGCACTCGCAGCAAGCCTTACTGCGTCGACACGCCGTCGGAGTCGAGCGCAGAGGACACGACGCCTCCTCCGGCGCAGCCGCAAATGCCGCTGCCGTCGCTATCCAGTGAGGAGTGCGAGGACAACGGCGGTCGCACGTGGGCGACAAGGAGGAGACGGCACCGAGGAAAAAATTCTGCCCACAGTGATGATGACTTCAAGGAGGACATCCGCCGTGGCGGTGATCACGAAACGGTGGCGAGGAGGAGACGGCACAGGGAAAAGAATGCTCACGATGGTGATGATGATGGTGACTCCGAGGAGGACAGAGCATTTCTATGTTCTCGGAGGCCAAAGAGAGGAGCAGCATCCTGCCGGCAGGCTGCTGTCAGGGAGAGTCTCAAGAACCACGATGCTTCTAACCATCAACGGTGCGTCAAGAACAGCAGCGTTCCAAATGCAGGGACTCCCACAGATGGATGCAACCAACAGGAACAGGGTGATGTCTCCTTCAAGAAAAATTATCTGGTTGCTCCGAGGACGCGGCACGGACGGGACCGAGAGACGTATGATGATCTGATCCACTTCATATTTGATGGGATAGAGAGCCGTCAAAATGGCTCTGCTCCTGTTGATGGCTCTGCTCCTGCACAAGAACAGAGTGGTAATATGTTCCCTCTGATATTCTCATTTGGGGATGAAGATGAGGTGGTGGAAGAGAGAACGGAGCTCAGCAAGTTTGAGGACCAGCTGTGGGCAGAATTCGACTTTGCCTTGGAATCCCTCAATGTTTGCTCTCATAGATGCGAGGAGGTACTTAGCTCTCTTCTATGCAAATGTCATTCAAATTATACTTTTTGTTTAAATAGGTGACAATTATGTGAATGCTTTTGTTGTTGTTGTGTGCTTAGAATAGCTCTGTCATGCAGCGAAACTAATACCCTCAATTTTTTGTTTTTTAAAAGCCTTAAGAATGCAGTCTATTCTAGAAAGAAAAACATAAGGGAATATCTTCAGTTTAGCTGGACAATAGTTCTTCCAAATTATCTTAAATAATGCTGCTTGTGAATCTAATCTATCCAGTTCCTTCAAAACAATAACCTATTCTATCGATTAGTTTGCTAACTGGAACATTCTCTGAAAATTTTAGTAACCCAAGTTCATTGGTCCCCTTAGGGTGCGTTTGGTTGGAGGGCGAGGTGGGATGGGCGGAGCTTGGGGCGGCCGGCGGGGGGCGGCGGCCGGAGGTCGGGCGGGGGTTGGGCGGAGCTCGGCCGGGCGTGCGCGCAGACCGAGCTTGGGATCCGGGCAAAAAATAAGGCTAAACGTGATTAGCAAAAAAATAACAACCATTAGCAAGGTTAAGCGTGATTAGGGGAAATTAGGCTCACCCCATCCGGTGGAATTGGCCGGACCTCTTCATCCAACATATTGAGGGAATATTCCTCTGGGGTGGAGATATCCACCCCATCCACCCAACCAAACACGAGATATCTCTTTAAAAAATGGATGGCCATCTCCCATCCCATCCCCATCCAACCAACTAAACACACCTTAATGTTCATACTTCATACCAATGTCGAGTGGACTCAAGATGTTTTCCACTGGTTAATTGAGACTATGATAGTTGGATTATACAATATATGAAGATAACTCTGAGTTGACATCTTGGAATAACTGAATTTTACTGCACGATCAGGTGCCTATTGTCGTTTCCCCTACAGTGCCATCATTGTACTGAACCAGGCTGTGTAGGCCTATGGGTCAAGTCCGGAGTGTTTAATTCTTCTATATTGTAGATAGAAATCTTGTAATTAATATTCTTTTAGTTTAGTTTATCTTTCAAATTCATTTCTAAAACAATGAAAAGCAGTTTTGACTGCCTTTTCATTTAAAAAAAGTTTATATTTAAACCTGCAGATGTGCTACACTATATTATTTTTGTTTGGGCCAAGGTAGCCATTATGCTTTGTTTTTGTTAGCAATTGGTTGTGTAAATCAATGAGCTGGTTTTAGGATTCTAGAATGTATCTTTTCTTAATTGATGTTCTTTTTCCTATTTAATGCCATAGAACAATACATCCTCAGGAATAGCTTGAAGCACAAAAGCTTTCTGCACGTCTGGGTCTCCCTTGGTCTCGTTTTAAGAAATTAGTGCAAACATGTTTGATGTTCCACAAATGTTAGGTTTTGTAATATCGTAAGTATTGTAAATATTGCATGTATGGTTATCTCCAGTCAATAATTCAAATACAAAAGTAATGTTTACATGGATGTTTTTAGAGCGAAATGAGGCAAGAAATTCCTGCGGACGAATCAACTTCATGCAATCGAGGGAAACATGATCTCATTATTGATGAGCAAATAGGAGTTAGGTGCAAGAACTGCGACTTTGTCGATCTTGAAATTAGACACGTATGTCCATCTATGGTAAGCAACTATTAACTCCAACTGCTTAGACTTTACCAGATAGCATCAATACCTTTCTTCTGATGAAATCATATACCTTTTCCCTTTACCCTCATTCAATAGGTGAAGTTCTCAATGGAGCGGGAACCGGGAATAGACAGTGATTTGGACTTGATCTTTGATGATATCATAAAATCAATGGGATATGAAGAAGCAAGTACCTTGGTGGTCATAGAAACTGGTCTGGTCTGGGATCTCATTCCTGGGGTCCGGGAAGACATGTTCCCACACCAGCAGGAAGGATTTGAGTTCATGTGGAAAAAACTTGCAGGAGGAATTGACATTGGACAGCTGAAGCACACTGTGAACACTGATGCTATAAGTGGCTGTGTGATTTCTCATGCCCCAGGGACCGGTAAGACCAGGCTAGCAATTACATTTGTGCAATCTTACCTGGAACTTTTCCCGCAGTGTAGGCCAGTGATCATTGCTCCCAGGGGGATGCTGGCTACATGGGAGCAGGAGTTCAGAAAATGGAATGTGAAGCTCCCTTTTCATGTACTGAGTTCTAGTGAGATCCAATGGAATGAAGATAAGACCATCAAGAAGCTGATTGCACAGGATGAAAGTCTGGGTCAGAAGTTGTCCATGAATAAATTGAGCCAGAAATCTAGGCTAATGGTGAAGCTGGCATCCTGGTATGAGGGGAGCAGCATCATTGGTCTAAGCTATTCACTTTACAGAAGGCTTGCGAGGGACGAAGGCATGGATGGAGACACGGTGAGGAATCTTCTTCTTGAGAAGCCTGGCTTGTTGGTCCTCGATGAGGGGCACACACCAAGGAACAAGAAAAGCCTGATTTGGAAGGTTCTTGCAGAGGTCAGCACCGAAAAGCGGATAATTCTATCAGGGACGCCATTCCAGAACAACTTCCTAGAGCTTTATAACATCTTGTGCCTGGTTAAACCAAAATTTGCAAGAGATTTTGCTTGTACAAGACTCAACAAAAAAGGCTTTGCTTCTAAACGAACCACCCAATCCAGAGCAACACCTCATTTGGAGGAGGACGAAGGCAAGGAATTCTGGACTTCATTAAGGATAAGTAACATCACAGATGAAAATATCAGTGAAATCCGGGAAAAGTTGGATCCTTTTGTACACATCCATAAAGGTGACATTCTTCAGAAGTCTCTTCCAGGATTGAGAGAATCTGTTGTGATTCTGAACCCTCTTCCTCATCAGAAGGAAATCATCACAATGATGGAGAAAAGTGCAGGGAAGGGTTTTCTTGATGCAGAGTACAAGATATCTCTTGCATCTATACACCCGTTCCTCGTCACAAGTACAAAATTGTCAGATGAAGAAGCATCTGTTGCGGAAAAAATGAAAAGCTTACGGCTGAATCCATGCAAAGGAGTAAAGACGAGGTTTGTTCTGGAGATGGTCCGTCTTTGCGAAGCATTGAAAGAAAGAGTGCTTGTGTTCAGTCAGTACCTTGAACCACTGTCCTTGATCATGGATCAGTGACTACAAAGTTCACCTGGACTGAAGGCAAAGAGATCCTGCTGATGAGTGGAAATGTCCGCGTTAATCAACGTGAAGCCCTGATGGAGGCCTTCAATGACATGAACAGCGAAGCCAAGGTGATGCTTGCATCAACCAAGGCCTGCTGTGAAGGCATAACACTTGTTGGGGCATCGCGTGTAGTTCTCCTTGATGTCGTGTGGAACCCTTCTGTTGGAAGGCAAGCAATTGGCCGAGCCTATAGAATCGGTCAGGAGAAGATTGTGTACATATACAATCTGATCGCAGAAGGAACAAAGGAGAAGGTCAAATATGACAGACAAGCTAAGAAGGATCACATGTCCAAATTGCTGTTTTCAAATGAACCGCACCCTGCAGGGTGTAACCTGTCACCAGAACTGATATTCAGTGATAGGATTTTGGAAGCAATGACTGCACACGAAGAGCTTAAAGACATGTTTGTGCAGATTCTCCCTTCGCATTGACTGTAAAACTTGTAGCTCAGTCAGGTAAGTGGAAGCTTCTGAGATCAGAATGTTGGTAATTATTTTTGGTGCAACAGGTGCTGAATGCTGTTTCTGGACAGGGAGGCATGATGGGTTCTAAGTTCCACCCTGATATCTGAATCTTCAGGTTCTCCAAATAATAACTGAAATGATTTGCATGGTAGTAAACTAGAGAAGTTAATTTGGATTAGTTGTTCACTGTAGTGCTAAATCGACTTATGTTGTAATATTGCTTGCTCAGTTGCAAGGTAGTTCTACCTTTTTAAATCCCATGCCATTCCTGAAGAGATCTACCATGCCACTACAGAAAATGTCTAGTGACTTGTCTCTTCAACTATCTGATCAATTAGCACCCGAAGTTAAGAGCATCCTATCCTGAAAGCAGAGAACACATGTAAACTTTAAATTGTACCGCAGTCTATTTTGAATTTGTATTGTATTTCGAGTGCTGGAATGCTAGTTTCTCATGGTCTGTCTTCAAGCTTAAACTGCAACTTCCTTGGATTTCAACTAATTGATATGGTAAGTATTAAGTAGACTGCAACAATCAGTTGGGCAAATAAATGTCCTTATCTGCAAAAGATTACCTAAACTGATACGAAAATAATATAACTAGTGTTTGTTATCTGTGTTTTATCAGGTAATTTTGTTCTCAGTTGTCGGGTGTATCACTGTAGATCTTCAGGCTGTTCTTTCTTTGCTCAACTCTGCCAGCTAGCTGGCTGATCTGTACAATTTTTGTTCCATCTTTAAATAAATGAAAAGCAGCGGTGCTGCCTTTTCATGAAATAAAAAAAGAACAAGTATGCAGTTTTTCACGTTAGAAAATTACAACAAACTGTTCCAGAGTTGGGGAATGAACAGTGTCTTGAATATTTCTGAAGATTCCTATGTATATTTGTTCTATTATTACCTCCAGTTCCAACAGTTGCCATGCTACATGGTCAAACATTCCAAAAATTGATCACATATTAAAGTAGCTAGATCTTGCAGGAAAATAATATCAATAGATTAACCATGAAAAAAAATTCATTATATCATATTTTTTATACCAGTATGTCAATGTTTCAGTATAGAATTCAGTGCTTAAGTCTAACCTTGAGGTCATGAAAAAGACAGAAGTGACTTACATTTGGAACTGGAGGTACTATTAAGCTATTCCCATATCTTTACTTTCTTGATTTCACTGCTTAGATTCTTTGTGGAATTCCAAAAATTCGTAAGGATACTGTAGTTTCCTCAACAATGCCATGTGAGATGGGCACATTTCATGCTAGTTGGGCAGATGAGCCCATCTTGGATGGTGCATTGGTGCCGTCTGAATAATCTTGTTAAATGACACCATCTTGGCCAATCAGTGTTTTAAGTTCTTTTTTGTGGCTGCCAGTCTAAACGTTATAGATTATTTGTGTTTGTGAGTTGCGTTGTATTAAATATTTGCCAGTCTAAACGTTATAGATTAGTTTCTTACCTATGGTTCATCAAACATATGGACAGTGATGGTTAGTCCAGAAACCGATCCCACGACCTTTTGGTTGCTGAGCCTTAAAGATGACTGTGACAATCTAGCAACCATAGTTCATGGAGACCGGAGAGCTGCTCCAAAATTACTGACTTCCGTAACTCCCTTCAACTTCAAGGTAGGCTTCAAATCACAAAAGTTATTAAGCAAATAAGCATATGAAATCATGAATGCAATTGCCCCATACTAATAATCTGGATTTTATTCATTCTTGTGGCTGCCAGCCTAAAATTATCCGCATTGAGAATAAATTAACACATCACATGTTCTAGTGTAGTGTTCCATACCTGCACAAGCACCAGTTTGTGACCCAAATGAAAACGTTGCACACCAATCTGAATTGTAAATACCGTGAGAACGTGTTACACACATGGACATGGGCATGGACATGTCCATGGCGAAGAAGAACCACCTGGCTAGGCATACTTGGCGAGCTCGTCGGCGAACGCCGTGGCATGCGGCTCCTCAACGCAGCGGAGCATGAGCCGGATCCCGCGCTTTGGCACCGGCGGCTTGAGGTAGATCACCGATGCGACGATGTTGACATCGTCGTTGAGCGTGAACACGTAGCCCGGCTCGCCAAAGCCATAGTCCACCTCGTTGAACCCGACACGGCTCCAGTCCGACACTGTCACCGTGCCGTAGTCCAGCGGCACGTTGTAGTGGTCGTCCTTGGCACCGCCGTGCATCCAGTCCGTGAACCGCACCGTGAGCGCCTCCTTCGCCTCCCGCATCACACCGACCACCTCTGCCAGCGCCGCTTCCTGGATGGTCTTGCTGCTCCGGGTGATCCCCACCGGGTATACGCAGTTGCCGTAGTAGCCGTCGGTGGACGGCAGCACGCCCTGGAGGAGGTGCCGCGTACTGGCGGCGAAGCCGAGCCGGACCTCGGCGGCGTCGGGGAGCGCCACCGCCATCGCGCGGCACTTGAACACCACAGCTGTCACCGCGTCGAAGGTGGAGCAGGTCTGGCCCCCAGTCACGGCCTTGAACTCGTCCTTGATGCGCGCGATGCTCTCCGGCGAGATCTCGGCCACCTGGGTCACGAAGCTGAACGCCGTGAACGACGGCGGCGGCCCACGTGGCAGCTTGGGTGGGTCCGGGATCGCGTCGCGGTCCCACACCGGAGCAACCGAAGGCGCCGGGAGCCCCCGGGCCAGCTCTCCCGCGGCCTTCAGGAACTGCGCGGCGCCCTGCCCGTCGAACACCAGGTGGCTGAAGCAGATCCCGACGGCGAATCCGCCGCAGGTGAATTTCGTCACCTGCAACACAACAGCGCTCAAGTTTAGAGCTTAATCCCTTGTGGAATCAACCATCAAGTGTCTGTCTCTTTGTTGGATTGGATCGGGAGACGATGACTACGAGATGGCGTGCGAACCTGGGCCATGAGGATGAGGTCCTCGAGCTTCTCCTCGGGGGGAGGGCGGGGGATGAGGTCCTCCCTGGGGATGAGCAGCGGGCGCTCGAGGCCGTTGACGTCGGCGAGCGCGCAGCTCGCGGTGGCCTCCACGAACCAGACGCCCTCGCCGGTGCAGTTCACCACGAGGTCGCCCGGGGCCGGCTCCGCGATGCGGCCGGCGACCGGGTAGTACGGAACCAGCGCCCTCGCGAACCCGTCGCGCATCGCTGCCACGGCGGCGCCCTGGTCCCGGGCGGTGGACGGGGGGAAGACCTGGATGAAGTCGACCGAGACGCGGACGGCGGCGGTCTTGTCGATGGAGGAGAGCGGGAGAGCGCCACGGGGTGTGGGCCCCGCCGGCGGGACGAGCTCCGGCGGCGACCTGGTCACGGTGGGCGCCGCGGCGGCCATGGCCTCGTCGGTTGGTGGAGCGGGAAGTGGAATCCGGAGCGGTGGGTCGGATGGGAGAAATGGAAGCGTGGACTGGAAAGCAGCGGGTGCTTTGCCGCTTTCCCTCTGGAGGTTGTTGCCGTCTGCTGTTTTCGGTGGCTGGCACGAGCTCAATTCTGTTTGAAAGTTGTTTGACTTTTTTAAGACGTTGTTAGGCAGACCTGATCTGTGTGTGAGTGATCTGGTACTACTTTGGTTTGTGGACTTCAGGTGATCTTATCTTGGAGATCATTTCTGGCGCTTCTCTGATTGATGTTGAACATGAAACTCATACTAATGCAAGATGATCTAAGGCTGGTCTAATTCCAATTGATAGGTTTGATCACACAAGTTTGCTTCAGAGATTGATAGATAGCAGATGAGAAGTTTCTGCTTGCATCTAATCGAGTAATGTCGAATACATCATCTCAAGAGTGACGTTACTAGTTACAACTCGTGGGTGATCTGATCCGTGTCCATGGGTCGGAGAAATGGAAGGTCCATATGGCTACAGAACAATGTAATCCCTGAACTCAAGAGATCGAGAAGTACAACGGAATCATTTGTTCTCAATTGAAATACTGTTCTGTCAACAATGTCAATACATGTACGATGTAACATGGTCAGAAAAAGTTCACCTTTTTCTCATAAGTTATTGACTTGGCTCACTTGTTCCTCCCTCTCTAAACTACTTTTGTGTTTCTTTAACCACCTAAACTATTTAAATTAAGAGTACTTTACTCCTGATTGATTTTTGGACGACAAAATCACATCTAGAAATGTCAATACATAGATAAACGAACGTTTAGATCTGTTCTTACTACCTAGTGATAAATTTATTTAATCTTGTTCGACAAACGTAGATGTGCTGGACATCACTTTATCTTACCTGTGTGGGAACCTCTACATAGATTGATCGAGACGCGCGACGGCATGAGTTCGTGGGGAGCAACGACATTTATTTAAGAATTGAAAATCACTTGAAGTCTTGTTTCCGTTAAATAGTTCGGAACTGTACGTACAAACCGAACAAAAGAAAAGAGAAAAAAAACTAGTAGTTTCTGTTGGGAAATCAGTAGCTCCACCGAAAGTGGGGTCCATCTGCCATGAGGGTGGGTTTATTTTTTCTAAGTGCATACTTAAGTGGATATTTATCCCTTCACTAGATTTGGCTATAAAAGGAGATGGGAGGCAATTATACTGTAACCTTTTGATTGATCAATAAAAGAGCTCCCCTTTCTCCCACATTGTGTCCCTCATTTTACATACTGTACACGCACTTCGTCCCTCTTCTTCCTCGACGTCGACTACGCCACGCTGTGCAACCCGAGGACCGGACTCGCCGGTAAAGGTTGCACAACACGTTGTCAGCATGACGCCCTCCGCCGAGCCTTCTTCTTCCGAGGCTCACTTTACAGGTTGAGCTCCTCAAGAAAACGATGCTGACAAAAGTCGCCGGCCAAGCCGTTTTGTTTCTCCCAAGAAAATCCGATGCCGATAGAAGTCGCCGGCCAAGCCGATCGGAGAGGGGTTGTAGATCGCTGTGGGGAGACAACGCCGTGCATGGATCACACGTCGCGTCGGCGCCGTCACGCCGCCCCGAACGGCGGCCTCGACGGTGCGGCCATCACAGCCGACGCCCGCGCCCCCGCACGGGCGCCAGCCTCCACCGCCGCCGCCGGCCGAGACGCGCTTGCCGCCGGCCATAGGCGCGCGCCGCTGGCCACCGTCACCGGCCCCGCCCGCGCCGCCCCCGCACGGGTGCGTGCCGCGCCGGCCATGGCAGCCGCCGCCCCGCCCAGCCGGCGTACGCAACCGCCGGTCCGCCCCCGCACGGGCACCTCCCCGCTGGCCTCGCCCCGCCAGCCGCTGCCGCCCACATAGCCGCTCCTGCCTCCGGCCTAGCAGCAGCCGCCGCCTAACCCCGCCGCCGCCGGCCACCACTCGGGCGGTTAGGGCGGAAACCCTAACCGCCGCCCCCCTTGTCATGGGCCGTGGGCGGTGTGGTGGCGGGCCGCAAGGATGGGCCAGCCCACGAAGCGGCAGCGAGAGAAAAAAAAGGAAAATGGGCCGTCGCGGGCCGGCCGGTCTGACCTACCCGTATAGGCGGTCTGACCGGCCCGGGCAGCCCGCGCGCGTGGCTCTTTTGCAAATAAACCCCTAGAATTTTTATTTTTACGCATTTTTATTTCCAGTACTGAAATATTTGCGTAAAAGCCCCTGTAAATTCCAGAATTAGCAGAAATACTTGTTTCTAGCATAAAAAGATCTCGAGAATTCAATTTTTGCATCAGTTTTTGAATTTCTCAGCTATTTCACATGCTTTACATGTTTATATGCCATTATTTACTGATTATGGTTAATTGTAATTAAGCATATTGCATTTAATCTTAATGTATCTCATATATTGGCATATTTTGAATATTGAAGCACCGTTCGAATTGATTTTTATCTTTAATTTGCTTTTCATGCACCGTTACCTGTAGTAACTTATTGAAATTATTGCATGAAATGCAGAATGACTGGCATAACGAACGGGAATTTGAGGAGTTGGCCCAGCATGACTGTAACTATCTCACCTGGGCGTCGGATGTGGAGATCGTTCTTGGGGCTAGAAATCTCCAAGGAGCGATTGGTATCGGTACCAAGCATGTTGCCGTCATCACCCAGGAGGAGAATGATGAGGCACTTTATTTCCTCAGGCACCATCTTTGCAGTACTCTCAAGAATGAGTACATGGCAGAGAGGAGTGCGCTTGCCCTGTAGACCGTCCTGAAGAAGCGGTTCGAGAAGCTGAAGTACACCATCCTGTCCCATGTAGAGCAGGAGTGGGTCCGTCTGAGGTTTGCAGACTTCAAGACGATTGGTGAGTACAATTCTGCGCTGCACCGCATTTGTACTAACCTTCAGCTGCGTGGCAAGATTACCACAGATGCCCAGAAGATTGAGAAGACTCTCTCTACTTTCCACCCCGATGCCGTACAGGCGGCACGCACTTACCGCCAGAGTCAGTTCACTGAGTATGCAGAACTCATTGACATACTCCAGGTGGCGGAGACGCATGATGAGGTTCTCAAAAAGAACTTCATCTCCCAGGCGCCTAGTAGCAGTGTTGGCAAGGAGGCCAATGCAAGCTACAAGGTGCGCACTTCTCTCAAGAAAAAGAGGGGAAGAGGTGGCAAGAGGAAGATGTTTGTGGCCCGCAAGGTCAAGGCCGCTCCCCCCAAGACTGGCAAGGCCAAACTCCATGACAAGCCATATGGTGAGTAGGATCAGGACTGCTTCAAGTGTGGCCGTCATGGGCATTGGTCTCGCCAATGCAAGGAGCCCCAGCACGTGGTTGACGCTTATCAGGCCCAGAGGAGGCGTGAGGCGCACCTTGCGGTTGCTCAGGGGGATGCTCCTCAGGCTGTTGCAGCACCAGTTGTAGCCCCACTTGACATGGTGGCGCCCATGCAGGTGGACATCCCGGTTCAGACGGTGGTAGTCACTCCGCCTCTCGACATCACCGCGGCCACAGCCGTGATTGCCGAGGAGGAGAGTATGACTCCCAAGCAGATCAGCGAGGAGATCTCAGGCTACTTTGTATCTGATTCCGTCTAGTGCCAGAAGCGCACTAAGTTATCTTCATTTATGCCTTAGTCATTTCGATATATTAATAATTCTTAAATGGATTTGTAAGCTATGTGAGAGCATACACTTTATTCTTTCGATGTTTGGATGATGTTTGGACTCATTCATTTATTCAACATTTATTCATTTATGACATGTGATGTTCTAAAATATGTATGCATTTAATTATGTTTGCTACTTACTCGCGACATTATTAATTAGATGCAATATTTTAGAACACGTGTGGCGCCAAATGGAGAAAGTATGCCTTGTGGACAGTGGCACGACTAATACCATCCTAAGAGAGACAAAATATTTCTAGTCTATTCACAAAGGTACGGGCAGTATCATGACAATTGCCGGTAGCGGTTCTAGTATAAAAGGCTCCGGAAAAGCCATAATTATACTCCCAATGGGTACAATTTTAACAATAGAAGAGGTATTATTGTACCCCGAATTGACTAGAACACTCCTTGGTTTTAAGGACATCCGCGCTAATGGTTTCCATGTAGAGACCGATGATGAAAATGATAAAAAAATATCTACTCATCACTAAGCGTGACGCACATGAAAAGAGAGTGTTAGAAAAACTTTCTTCATTTAACACCGGGCTTTACTACACTAGAATTGTAGCATCCCCGATGTACACTGTCTTTAAAACTGTTTTTAGAAGCTCTGAATTATTCCGCCTATGGCATGATAGACTTGGCCACCCCGGTCTAAGAATGATGAGAACTGTTATTAACAACTCTAATGGTCATAATATTAATGTGAAAAATTTCCCAAATCAAGAAGATTTCGTGTGCCCCGCATGTGCCACGGGGAAATTAATTATTCGACCATCCACTTTGAAAGTGAAGGATGAAACCCCTACATTCCTAGAACGAATACAAGGGGATATATGCGGTCCTATTCAGCCCCGGTAAGGGCCATTTCAATACTTTATGGTGCTCATCGATGCGTCCTCAAAATGGTCGCATGTCTCCTTACTATCTACGTGAAATCATGCTTTTGCAAAGCTAATCTCGCAGATCATTCAGATTAAGAATAAATTCCCAGATTATCAAGTAAAGTACATTAGAATGGACAACGCCGGCGAATTTTCTTCAAAAGCATTTGATGATTATTGCCTAGGCATGAGAATTAAGGTTGAGCACTCAGTACCTCATGTCCATACCTAGAATGGTTTGGCAGAGGCATTAATTAAAAGAATTAAATTTATTGCCAGACTGCTATTACAGAGTTGTAGTTTATAAATAACATGTTGGGGACACGCAGTGCTGCACACTGCAAACCTCATTAATTTTAGACCGTCGGCCTATAACATCCACTCTCCTATGCAACTAGCACAAGGGTCGGCACCGAAAATTTCCTACCTTAGAAGGTTCGGTTGCCAGGTATATGTACATATACCACCACATCAGCGATCAGCAATGGAGCCACTCCGTAAGTCTAGGATTTATGTCGGTTATGAAACCATCTCCATAATTCGGTACTTGGAACCCATGACCGGAGATTGCCATACGGCCCGCTTTGATGATTGCATTTTTGATGAGGATCGTTTCCCGACATTAGGGGGAGGAAATCAACCCCTTGATGAAAAATATCATGAAATTACGTGGCAAGCCACGGGGATTCAAGCATATGACCCGCGTACTAGTGAAGCAAATAGAGAGGTCCAGAAAATAATTGATTTGCAAGCATTAGCGAATCACCTGCCGGATCACTTTAGTGATTTAAATCCGTGACTAAGTCGCATGTGCCCGCACGCAATGCACCGGAGAGGGTTGAAATACCAAGAAATGATGAAGGTATACCCATTCCCGTCCAAAGGCCTCAGAATAAAAGGACGAGAACCCCGGTCCTTCGTGTCCTAAGTACCCGGGGACGCTCGGCGAAAAAGGACAAGAAGGACTTACCACGAAAAACCACTGAAGCGCCCCAAAAGAATAAGGGGAGCCAGTTGAGACCTGGCACAAGTACAGAACAAAATATTCCTGACTTGAACCTTCCATTGGAGGAAGCACCTAGTGGAAATGTGTGCGCACACATCGGCGCAGGAAAGCTAAAGACCTTGCTCCCACTACGGGAAATAGCAATGAGCAAAGGAAAGTGCATGAAGAAGCGCTCCATGACAAAATGGCCATAAACTATATAGAAACAGGGGAATCTTTGAATAGGGTAACAGCCAATATCGACATTTATTTTGCGAATAAGATTGCCAAGATTATTGATCTTGATCCCGAGCCTGTATCGCTCGCCGATTGTAAGAAATGATCGGATTGGAAAAAAATGGCAAGAGGCAATCACCGCGGAATTATTATCTCTAAACAAAAGAGGGGTATTTGGGCCCGTAAGCCTAACCCCTCACCACATACACCCTGTAGGTCATAAGTGGGTCTTTGTTTGTAAGAGAAATGAAAATAATGATATGGTCAGATACAAAGCAAGGCTTGTTGCACAAGGTTTCACTCAACGACCTGGAGTTGATTTTGAGAAAACTTATTCCCCGGTCGTGGATGGAATTACCTTTAGATATTTAATCTCAATGACAGTTAATTTGAATCTAGAAATGAAACTAATGGATGTGGTAACAGCATACCTATACGGAAACTTGGATTCGGACATTTACATGAGGATACCAGAAGGTATTCCCATACCGAACCAAGACAGAGCAAATAGGTGCCTGTATAGTGTGAAACTTAGAAAGTCACTATACAGACTCAAACAGTCTGGCAGAATGTGGTATAATCGCTTAAGTGAGATACTAAGCAAGAAAGGCTACACGAGCAATGAAGATTGCCCTTGTGTATTTATACGAAGGTCTCAGGATGGATTCTGTATAATCTCGGTATACGTGGATAATCTGAATATCATTGGCACACCCGAGGATATTGATGAAGCAAGTTCTTACTTGAAGTCATTGCAACTTGAGCATGTCCCTGAAGGGATATTAGTGCATCAGTCTTCTTACACTTAGAAAGTGTTGGAAAGATTTAGCTTCGAAAAGGCATACCCTTCGAAGGTCCCCATGATTGGGAGGTCCCTATAGCAAGACAAGGACCAGTTTAGACCTAAGGAGGAGGGGGAGGAAGTTTTGAGACCAGAATTTCCATACTTGAGTGCAATAGGAGCACTCATGTATCTTGCAAATTGCACGAGGCCGGATATTGCATTCACCGTAAATTTGTTAGCGAGATATAGTTCTGAGCCTACCAAACGGCATTGGAAAGGCATTAAGGATATATTTCGCTACCTCCAAGGAACCAAGGACCTTGGCTTGTTCTTTAGAAAGAATCAAGACTTGTCCATGGTTGGATATGCCGACGCTGGGTATCTTTCAGACCCGTATACAGCTAAGTCACAGACAGGGTATGTTTTCCTATGTGGCGGGACTACAGTCTCATGAAAATCGTCTAAGCAAAGTCTTGTATCAACTTCGACTAACCACTCGGAAATCATCGCCTTATATGAAGCTTCACAAGAATGTGTTTGGCTTCAACAGATGATCAACCACATACAGAAGTCATGTGGGTTGAACACCGTACAAACCCCCACAATTATCTATGAAGATAATGCGGCGAGTGTTGTACAAGTACAAATATGTTATGTGAAGAGCAATCTCACTAAGCATATCAACCCCAAGTTCTTCTATGCTCATGAATTGTAAAAGATGGACAAAATAAAAATACTGCATACTAAGTCATGTGAAAATCTGGCAGATTTATTTACTAAGTCATTACCGGCGTCGACCTTTGAGAGATGCGTACGCGGAATATGTATGATGAGACTTGGAGAATTGCAGTGTTCAGGGGGAGAATCTTACAAACTCATAGGTAAAATCTTGACCAAGAAGGTTGAGTACCTGGTTGAATAATCAGGGGAGTTGTACTTTTTTTCCTGGATGAGTTTTACTGAAGTTTCTCAAACCAAGATTTTTAATGAGACAATTCGTGCAACATGACCAACGGACACCATACGCCTTTTTCTCCAAGTATTTTTTCCACTAGGTTTTTGGAGTTTTTGGGACATGTGTTATACGTGATAAGTTTCCAAGGGGGAGTGTTGGGAAACCAGTGGCCCCACTGGAAGTGGGGTCCACCTGCCATGAGGGTGGGTTTATTTTCCCTAAGTGCACACTTAAGTGGATACTTTTTCCTTCACTGGATTTGGCTATAAAAGGAGATGGGAGGCAATTGTACTGTAACCTTTTGATCGATCAATAAAAGAGCTCCCCTTTCTCCCACATTGTGTCTCTCATTTTACATACTGTACACGCACTTCGTCCCTCTTCTTCCTCGTCGTCGACTACGCCACGCTGTGCAACCCGAGGACCGGACTCGCCGGCAAAGGTTGCACAACAGTTTCTTTGTCGATAAAGGAAGGATAATACAATAAATCGAATAACTGAAACGAACAAGAATAACAAAACCCTGAAAGAAATATGAAAAGACATGCTGCATGGACGTCCTCACACTCCAGCAACGACAATGACGTCTTCGATCAGCTCTGTAACAGCATGTAGGTTGCATCTAATCCAAACGGTAAATTACTCGTATGCATCTACTATATACTAAAAACAGAATATAATATAAAAATAGAGAGATGCTAAAAATTTTCACACAAAAAAAAATCTGATCGTTAATTTAGTGGACCATTTTATTATTAGTGAACTACAACCGATAGATCTTCATAACTGTACCTAAACAGACCACAGCCGATAGATCTTTATAAATGCATCTAAACAGATCACGGCCGATAGATCTTCATAACTGCATCTAAATAGATCACAACCAATAGATCTTTATAACTGCACATAAATATATCACAACCGATTAATCTTCATAATTGTACCTAAACAGATCACAGCCGATAGATCTTAATAACTATAC
The DNA here is from genome assembly GCA_019208055.1 of Stipa capillata. Taxonomy (NCBI): domain Eukaryota; kingdom Viridiplantae; phylum Streptophyta; class Magnoliopsida; order Poales; family Poaceae; genus Stipa; species Stipa capillata. The sequence continues at coordinate 84,086 of JAGXJF010000026.1, read as the reverse complement.
CTAAATCTCACTATTTAAATTTTTATTTTCATGTACTTATCTAATATCAAACTTACGGATAAAAAAATAGAAATAATTCAAATATTTCCATGTGCTAGTTCTTTTTAGAAAACACTAAATTGTAGACGTGAACACATACAGACCACCACGTACTCACTCAAAGAGACTGGACTCGGCATGGATCCGCTCAACCTCTCGTCCACCTGAGGCACACGAAAGCTTCGAGTCCTGGTGGGCATCATCGGTCCAAGCCGCTCCAGTTGGGCACCGGAAAGGGCGGGCATCCATTGTCATCCTGACTGCGTGGTGGCTATGGAAACAACGAAATGGATGTGTCTTCAAAGGTTATCAGCCATCGAAACACCACCTGTTGCTTACCATCAAAGAAGAGGCACGGACCTGGTGCAGGGTCGGAGCCAAAGGGTCGTCAGCCATCATTCCCCAGAGTTAGCGTGTATGTATTGCTAAGCGATCATGTATCGCTTGTGTACCTGACCGTGTTTGTATCAAACTCTATCCATGGATGAAATGATGTGCAAGCCTCTTATACGCTAATTCACAAAAAGGAGATAGAAACTAAAATCTATTTTGGTAAAACGCATAAGAAATTAAATATAGGGTTTAATCTACAACAAAGATACAATCGACTCCACTTATCATACAAGCGACAACTTGGTTCTCATTCATATGACTTTCTTTCAAGAAGTAGAGTTAGTTTTTCATGAAACATCCAGACAACCTGCAGACATGCACGCACACACACAGTACATAACACGCAGATACTAGGGTTCAATCCATAGGTTGCATCGTGTACAACCACCCCACTAATCCTCTTAGCAACAACCGGTTTCCGGTAAAGGTGACATTGTGCGGAGTACAGGACGATGTTTGTTAAACTTACATGCATATAGGTGCCATCCTGATGAAGCATTCTTTTTGCTAATCTACATGATCTAACTTGTATAGCACCGAGAGGTCTTTATAACTGAGGGAGAAAATAATAAAAGTTGCTAATACGGTAAATTTCGTTAAAATTATATGACACGTGCAACTGTGTTTGCCAATAAACATCTATTATATATTGCAAAATTCTATTTCTTGTGCTCGAGAAGCTGATAGAGAAACTAAGTAGGAAAAAAAATTATAATTCAATATTCAGAAGAGAAACTCAGTAAGAAAAAATTTATTGAAGATTCATAACAAAATTTCACACACAAAAAGGACAATACCAATCAAGAAAGATCACAAAATAACATACACAAACAAGCTGTAAAGACCAATAATCGGCAACAGATTTAGCGGAAATACTCTTTATTTGAGATCCACGAGAACTTAGTAAGAAAAATCTAATTAAAGTTTAATAAGTAAATTCACACGCATAGAAAAGACAATACCAATCAATAGAGATCACAAAAATAACATATAAAAACAAACTCCAAAGAACAATGATCATTTCAAATTTAGCCGCAATTCGCGTGGGCCACTCCGCTAGTTCTGTAGACAATGAGAACAAAATGTATGTATAATGAAATGTCGCGATGATCATAGCATTCACTGATATAGTACAAAGTACAGACGCAACAACTCCTGTATTATTGCAAGCAAATTCTGGAAGCAGCAACTCGACACAGCAAAATACAACAACTCCCAACTCTGTAAAGTGTAGCATGTGGATGTAAACACTGTGGAACACACACACTCTATGCAAGCTTCTGCAACTCCTCGCGGAACACAGCGGAGTGCTGCTCCTCCACGCACTGCAGCACCAGCCTGATGCCCTGCTTCGGCTTGGGCGGCTTCAGGTAGACGACGGATGGCACAATGTTCACGTCATCATTCATGGTGAACACGTAGCTCGGCTCGCCGAACCCATAGTCCACCTCGTTGAACCCGACGTGGCTCCAGTCTGTGACGACCAGCGTGCCATAGTCCAGCGACACGTTGTAGTGGTTCTCCTTGGCGCCGCCGCTCATCCAGTCGAGGAACCTTGTCGACAGCGTATCCTTGGCTTCCCTGATCGCCGTCACAGTCTCGACTAGTGACGCATCCTTGACCTCTTGACTGGTCTTGGTGAGACCCCCAGGATACACGCAGTTTCCGTAGTAGCCTTCCACTGAGGGCAGCACATTGTTCAGCAGGTGGCGCGTGCCTGCCGCGAAACCCAGGCGAACCTCTGCATCGGGCGCGAAACCAATGGCCAAGGCACGGCATTTGAAGATCATGGCGGTGACCACATCGAAGGTGGAGCATTTCTGGCTGGTCTCACTTGCGACCTGGTCCTTGACACGCTTGATGCTGTCCAGAGAAATCTCAACCACTGACTTCTCAAAGTTGAATGCAGTGAATGATGGTGGCGGACCAAGAGGTGGCTTAGGAGGGTTGGGAATTGCATCACGGGCCCAAATTGGTTTAAGTGACACCTCAGGGAGTCCTCGTGCCATCTCACCGACTGCTTTCAGAAACTGGGCTGCACCTTGCCCGTCAAACACCAAATGACTGAAGCAAATGCCCACAGCGAATCCAGCACAAGTGAACTTCGTAATCTGACATAGGGAAAATGGAAAATGTGATCAGTCTAGTCGCTTCAGATGAAAATTTAGTACTAACTTGTCATAATACAAGCCTTAGGGTTTTCATATAGGTGAGGACACACACCCACATGTCGCCCCACCGCCGTAGGGCCGCCCCTCCCTAGCCTCCCCTCGCCGCCGCCGCCGCTGGCCTCGCCGTAGCGGCGACGGGCCCCTGCTTCCGAAGGTCGAGGGGAGGGGGCAGCTCGAAGGACGCTGAAGCGGCGGCTCCAGGTGGGTGGTACGGTGATTGGTGGCGTGGGCGCGGCGACAGGCAAGAGTGACAGCGGCCGCGGCTCCGGGGAGCAACGATGGGCGGCTAGTGGCGTGGGGTCCAGATCCAGCCGGATCTGCCCCGTGGAAGCCGGGGCCTTGGGGTTTCTACCGTTGGTGGCCGAGTTGGCCGAGTGACCCTGCTGCAAGTTGGGGCTTGTCAGGTGATCAGCAGTGGCGGCCCTGCTGTAGGTGGTGGGCGTCGGGGCCTTAGGTCGTGCGCGTTAGTTGCTACCCGGTGCAGCTAGCATGTCTCCTTGCCCTGGTATGTGGGAGGCCTCAGCTTGCAGGCTCCTTGCCGGCGAGGCTGAGTCGGTCGACGCCGGGGCAGCGGCCCCGATTCTCGGTCGTGTTCGTCGGGGCAGCGGATCATGTGATGTGGGATCTAGCCTAGACAAGCGACGAAAGCTAGGGCGGCGGCATCAGAGAGCGGCGTGGTGGTGCTGCGGAGGCGTCGGTCCTGGACTTCCGGTGCAGTGGGACCGTTAGCCCAACCGACGAGGGGTGCATCGGGTCTAGGCGGTGGAATGGGCGTCGTGCACCTTGGCGATGTGGCGAGGCCCCGTGCGTTGGCGGCGATTGTGCCTCTCTTCTTGGATGGGCAAGGATGTCGAGACAGCGGCCCCGAGGATCGATGCGATGGCCGCGGGCTATAGGTAGTGGTCTAGTGTAACGAGGGCTGCAAGATGGCCGGCCTACACGGCCTTGCAGTCTGCAAGCCAAGCGGTGGATGTCAGGGTGGCGGCTCCGGAAAGTGGCGACGATGGGCTGCGTAGGGTGTAGCAGTCTGATGGATACCAGGATGGCAGCAGGCTGTGGCTGGCCGCGGTGGGCCTGACGCTACAAACGGCGTGGGGTTTGAAGATGTGCCTTCACCTCCACCAAAGCTGGGGCAACCCAAACCCACTCCCCCATAGTGGGTTTGGCTTCTCCCTCCTAGCAATGATGGTAGGGTCGGCGTTGTGGCGGTGCGGCTCCGGGCAGTGGTATGGGGTTCTCCCTATCTGTGCTTCCAGCGAGCCATGTTTCGTGCTCCTTTTGGATCCTATCAGGGTTGTCCTAGGTCCTTCCTGAGTAGGCCAATGCCAGATCTGGTTTGCTCAATGGGGTTACGTGGTGGCCACAGTGGGAAAGGGACTTTCTTTGGCAACGGTTCCAGGCGGGGTTTTTTTGCCTCATGTCTTGTCCGTGGCATGGCTTGGTTGCTTCTCCTGACCGCTGATGTCTTCTCTTCTCCTCGTGATGGGGTTCAATGCCGGATTTGGCTTCCTCTGCAGACGGGAGGAAGCGTCTTCTGCCTGTGCGTGAGCATGAGTCCATCTCCAACGGGCAGGTGGATCAGAGGCCTAGGTGCTTTTTGGTTTTCGTTGTTTTATTAGTGTGGTGGTGATGCTTTGTCTGTGGGCTCCATCGCTTTGTCTACCGGTGGGGGCTTTCTACCTTTTGTATGTGGTTTTCGCCTGATTTTTCCTAATTAACTGGGCAACTCTATTCTTCTATAATGAATTGCAGGACCTCCCTGCTTTTTCAAGGTTTTCTGTACAAGGGGAAGTTGTCATGTGAAGAAATACTAAAATAGGGACATGTGTCCTGATCAAATAATGTGTATTTCTGGGAAAAATCACTTTTTTTTACCTCTCGTGCCTCCAATTTGCTTGAATCAGTTAAGTTTCAGTCGACTGAGTTGCATATCATCAAGCCTAAAGTTACACAAAAAGTTGTGTGCAATTTTAGGCTTCAGTAAACCTAAATATGCACAAAATTTATAAAACGTGTAACTGCCTAGTTATTATTGGATCGAAGATCTTAAGGCTCACATTGTTAACTAATATTTAACAAAATCTCAGCTGACAGAGCCTAAGACAGACCCTAAAGAGATTTATTTCATCTAGAGGTACGTGTCATGCGAAATAAAACCAAACCTTACCATACTTAAGCATCATAGTATCGAAAGAGCACTGATGGGTTATGCTTCCGTGTCAATGGAAATACACAAACCGTAAATAAATTTGAAGTGTGTGTAGAACAAGAAAAATAACAGCGGAAGATTACATAATGTCCACTATCTTCATCCAATCTTAAGATGCTCTAGAGTCCAGAGTAAAGGCATGTTTCTATCAAAACTGTGCTAGTCATTTCGTCAAGTGGCTTGTTACTAACAGTCTGTCATGAAAGCTAGAAACCTGATTGGATGTGCTGCAAGTTAATTAGGTCGTCAGCAAAAATAGTAGAACACCAATCAGTACTTAGCATGCTCCTCGGAACCTTCATCCCGCCTACCCCCGGTACAATCATGTAAAGAGCTCTCTACCAACTTCGAATTGAAGCATAGCTATGTCTCTGAGGTGATGGATCTCAACAGCTAGCAGCTTAAATCAGCACAAGCAATTCATGGCCATGAGGCCATCACTTCCTCACATGCACGTTTGAACACAGAAGTTGGAATTGGACTTAGAACTCCTCGGCCTGCCACTGCTCGTTAACAGCAATCAGCTAAAAGAAAATTCTGGTGTTCCGTGATTTAAGCGGTCAATCTATAAATCTAACTATAGCTATTTCTGCACGCCATTGCCATTCCCAGATTTCGTAGTCAACGTTAGTCGCCACTCTCTTATCTCCACAGATCCAAAACCCCGAACCTCCACACGACTCAGATCCAAACAAAAATGGCTCTCCGAATTCAGCTCAAGTAATGAACCACGGAATGCAGCTGAAGCAGCAGGGCGCCCGAATCTCACCTGCGCGAGGAGCACGGTGTCCTCGAGCCGCACCTCGGGTGGCGGGCGGGGGAGCAACTCCTCCTTGGGGATGCAGAGCGGGCGCTCGAGGTTGCGCGCCTCCTCGAGCGAGCAGCTAGCCTCAGCCTCCACGAACCATACCCCTTCCCCGGTGCACTCGACCTCCGGCTCCCCCTGGACCGGCTCCGCGATGCGGCCTGCGACGGGGTAGTAGTGCACGAGCGCCCTGGCGAAGCCCTCGCGCATGGCAGCGACCGAGGCGCCCTGGTCCCGTGGTGCATCGGCGGAGGACGGCCGGGGGAAGACCTGGATGAAGTCGACGGAGACGCGGACGGCGGCAGTCTTGTCGATGGATGAGAGCGGGAGGGAGCCGCCAGGGGTGGGGCCCGCCGGAGGGATCAGGGACGGCGGAGACTTGGTGACCGTGGCGGCCATGCCCGAGGGATGGTGGCGGTGGATCGCCGGAGGCGGGGAGGAGGGAGAGAGTGTGACGCGGGAGAGAGGATTGATGAGTTTGGTGCGGGACGGAAGGACGCAGCCGGTGGTGTCCAGTTATGACTTCCTGGAGGTTGTTGACAACAACCGACGACTTGGGTGGTTGGACCTTGCTGTAAACGCAAAACGAGCAATATCCATATCAAAAATCAGTCGTGCTAAAACACGTCCGACTGTTCTTTTTCTTTTCTTCAAACTCTGTTGACTGTAGTTGCACATCTTTTATACTAAAATTATAAAATGTACGACTTCGTTAAAGAACTTAAAAGGAACTAGCCCGTATTGAAACCAAATTTTGCAACAGGTTTGCAAGACTAATTGCTTTGTTAAATTGATGTTGATTAGTGTGTTCGCAAAAATTTATTAGAGTGAAGTATTTTTGCAAAATAGAGTTCAATGAATGGTGGCCAATCCCACCTCTCTTAGCTCTTGGTAGTAGTCTAGTAGCTCGGACGATTGATGCGATTTTAAATTGAACAGACTATTGTCACCAACTGACTTCTTTATATAAATAAAGATGTGTAAAATTGTGTATTTAAAATTATATTTTTAAATGGTTCACCAGGTCCATGGTACTTGTATTTGTATTTTTCTAGAGTGTTTGTTTTCTACATGTGCTATAGCTAAAAAAATAACCCACCAGATTGAATGCCTTCTAACCAAAAGGAAAGTGATTATGGAATAGATGGTCCCTATTAAAAAATAGCTAAGGGCATCTACAAAGACGTAATATTAGTAGACTCTTCGTCGTATCACATAGGATAATTATTAATGTGGAGAAGAGAGAATAAAACTAATTCTTCATAAAGAATTAGTTTCTAAGGGCACTCCTAATGCATTGTATCTTAGGTTGTATCTTATTGCATTAGATACAACCTGCTCAATGGGTTGTATCGTAGTGTTGTATCTAAAAGAGCTCTCATTTAATGTGTTTTGTGAGAGAAAAACCATGAGATGCCTTGGATTTGATGCTAAGATCCATATCTAAATTAAGATATGGTTACTCTCTCTTTCCTCATTAAATAGGGTGCCACATCAGATTTTTGTTTAGGTGGCATGATTTAGATATAGTACATGGTGGAGCATCGGGAGTGCCCTAACAACAATAGAACCTCTAGAGTCAACATTATTATCTTTCGACACTGTTGTATTTAATATTGATTCTTTATGTAGAGTCAACTTAAAAGACAACACTATTATATGAGTTACTCGATAGTGGATTGGTTATATAGACACGAGGGTATTTTGGTCACAAAATCAGTCGGACAGTCTCTAACGATGCTAACGGGACTCTAACAATGCGTGGTGGCAAAAAGCATTTTGGGCCAAACGGTACAGTAGCACACCTGAGCAGGACCAAAAAGCAATAGCAAAGTTGTAATTGGGTCCTGAACTAATGGCCGAAATGTAACATTCACTATAAAGAATAATCCTCCTGTCGACGCAGGCGAGGTGGTAGCACTAAACTGATAGAGAGAGCAGCTCTCCTATCTCCCGGCCATCAAGTATTCAGGCGCCCTGCCCTCTTGGCCCACTCGAATCAGAGAGGGAGAGGGACAAGCCTTTTCCTACTATATTCCGGTCGCTCCCTCTCCGTTCCCCAAAATACTGAGGGCCTGTTTGGTTATGCTGTGGCTGTTGACAAAGCTGCTGTTGGCTGGCTGTCTGGAAAAACTGCTGTAGCTGTGGGAAAGTGAACATATGGCTTTTGATTTATCCAAATCATCTATAGCATTTTGTAAAATGACCACAGAAGTTTTAACACATTGCAAAAAGCTGGCAGAAGGCAGCTTTTCCAAACAGCTGAATTTGCACTATAAAATCCACAACTACCGTTGGCAAAAACTGCTAAAAAGCTAGCCGTTTGGTTAGACTACAGTTTTTTCCAGTGAAAAGCTGCTGAAAAGCCCAACCAGACACCCCCTTTGTCCCGCCCAGCTTCCTCCCGCCGCGAGGCACCCTTTCTTTCCCTGACTCCCCCAACGCGGCGACCATCTCGCCACCGTCCGCTGCCCGCCGCCGCCGCCGTCTCTGCCTCCTTGCCCCATCCCCCTAAGCTTCCTCCTCCTGCTCTACCTCGTGGCACTTGCCTGCGCCTGCCGGTCTCTCTTTCGGCACTACACGCGTGAAGACAAATAGGCCAAGAACGCTTCTTGGGAGCCCTCCAATGGCGAAGGACATCGGGAGGAAGCACCGCCGTATCGATCCGCAGCACCCAGGCGCGCCCGCGCCTCCTCAGGCCGAGGTGGTGGCGCCGCAGTTCCCAGGCGCGCCCGTCCCCTCCTCAGGCCGAGGTGACCACGCTGCAGCTCCCAGGCGCGCCCGTGCCGCCTCAGGCCGAGGTGGTCAGGCCGCAGTGTCAGGGCTAGGTGGTCGGGCGCCCGCTTCCCTGGCCTGGCGTGAGATGGCACTCCGCGACGCCCTCCACTCCCTGTTTCGGTGCGCGCTGGGGACCGGCGAGCCCTGGCTGCTGATGGGGAGGGCCCTCGCGGTTCCTCAGCGCGCGGTGTCCTCCCTGCTCGCGGTCGTTCGCTGGGTCGGGACGGCCGCTGTACGCTGGGCGCCGTCGCGTGTCGAGCAGCAAGCAGCCAGCACCTGGGACACCGTCTGGAGACACCGGCGCCTCAACTGCCGACGCGGACAGGGCTTGTTACTCCCATCGGTTAACGATTGGTCAGTTCGAAGAATCCTAGTAGAATTAGAAAAGCAGTCAATAAAAATAGCGGACTAACATCTGGAAACCTTTACTGTGGTTCAGCTATCGTCTTCTTCACCAACAATACCAACCCATGTACTGATTAAATACTACTAGGATTTATACCTCACAGTATATACTGGTTAGCTACTATCACGATCCACAGGATCAGGTCATGTACAATCTCTAGGACCAACATGTTCATCTCTGCATGCAGTTGATCATGTGTGTGTTCATGCCTACATCTGAAGCGCACCATTTTCTTGAACTGTAGAATATGTATAATACCTTGCGTACATGTCAGATATATGTCATGTCAGCTTTTCAACAATTTGCACAGCGGGAACACGGTCGGCTTTAATAAGCTCAACAGAGTCCTACTCACTTTTCTTCCCAAGAAAACAAAAGCATCTGAGCCGCGCGACTTCAGGCCTGTAAGTTTGGTTCACATCATCTCGAAATTGCTCGCAAAGGTTCTATCGCTGAGATTGGCCCCGGTTCTCCCCTCCATCATCTCAGAGAACCGATGAGCTTTCATCAGGGGACTGACGATTCACGACAATTTCATGCTAGTGCAGCTGATGGCGAAGTCCCTAAACTCCAAACAACCTGCGATCCTGCTGAAGCTGGATATGGCTCGGGCTTTTGACTCTGTGCCTTGGCTCTTTCTCCTGGAACTTCTCTATCACGTCGGCTTTGGAACGGTGGTGTGCTGTAGTCTGTGCTCTCCTTACAACCTCACACAACGCACCGTCGAGTTCATCACCGAGGCACCGCCAGACCCGATTCAGCAGTCATTGTCATTTATGTATTTTACGTGATAAAACTATAATATTTCTTCTTTCTTCTTACAGAAGGGCATTTTTGTCATGTAAGACTAGCACGTTCCTACTTCCTATTTCCTAAAGCCAACTTGAAATCAGAAGGGCTGTTAGGAATGGTGAGCAGTCAATACCCTATACCAGCACATCATGTGAATCCAGAAACCAGTCGTGATTCGTAACACAGGGCCTGCCACAATATATATGCTACTTGGAACATTGTGCAGTAATAACTAAGAAGGGCAGTTCACAATCTTAAGTTAACAGCATTCATGTCAATGCTACACCAGGCTGAAGAATCCAGCTTAACTCCGACAACTAGACGATTAGAACAGTTTAAACACTCTAGCCGCCTCATCATTAAGAGTCACACAGCTCTAACGGATTGGTGCTACAACAAAATCATGTTTAGTTCAGTACTTCAGGAATCTAGTCAGGAAAGCAAATGTAGGACACCACAGCCAGATATTGGACTCAACGCTTCCTCTTATGTGTCCGCCACTGTTTCAGGACGTATTGGACGACTTCTTTCAGTGTTGCTTTCCGGTCCTCCTTATAGTTCCAGAGCTCTGGTACAGCATAGCGGCCACTTGGGTTGTACTCGTTAACTTCAAGTAGCGCCTTTGTTACCAAAGCATAGACTTCTTCACCACACTCTTCCTTTAGTTCATGAAGCTTCTCATCATTCTCCGAGAGAATTTCCTACACCAGAACACGCACCATTAGATAAATGATACTTATCCCATTCTAAAAATGAAAGATGAACATTATTAACAGCTTCAAAACTTGCTTTCCACGAATATGCCTAAAGCCAGTGATCAAAGACTGTGTTGTTAATTTAGCAAAGTATTCATGCAAGAATTGCATAATCTCCAAATGTTGTCCGAACCTTAAATGTTACCACTGTACAACACAATTTTTGAACAAAAAATTGTTTATGCATGTTATAATAATTAACTTAAGACATACCTACTTCATTATATGGTAATACATCATCATTACAGAAAACTATAGCAAATTTACACCAGGAGCTTTACATGCCTGTGGTAGAAGTAAACTACAGAAAATTCAGGAAAAATATCTTTTGCAGATGGTGGCACAGCTTCAAACACCAAGTATCAATGTATCATTTCATAAATTTCAACAGGCAAGACCAAGATATATCCAATTTAGCCCAGCACTGAATTGAAAACGAACACTTAATAAGAAGGATGAAACAAACTTGCCTCACCTGAGTCCGAGCGGAGAACATGATTTACTCTCATAATCTAATTGACTAAGAAATGTCATAAACTTTTAAAAGGGGGTAGTAATTAGCATGCAACAGTGTGAGTACTCAGTGAAACTTGAGATACATCAGGAGATCTAATGTGCATGTGGTAAGTTTTTCATTGGTAGAAAGTTTGATTGCCCCACATATTACTCCACTGGCAAATGCTAGATCCACTCTGTTGGAAAAGCTGATGAATTACAGATATTACTCTGTTGGAAGAAACCAAGTCTTGAGTGGAAAACAAATCACTATTTATTCAACTAGGTTCTATATATCTCAATCAAGAGCAGCTAACATTAACATAAGGTCTTGCACTCACGGACTCAACAGCTTTTCTTGCCAGCATTTAAATAGCCAAAATCTATGCATTAACTGAACTCTCCACAAGTACAAGGTACCAAAGCTTTTCGTGTGGCACCACATTTTCAATAGAAGTATCTTAGGTAACCTGTTATTAGAGGTATACACATATGTTTAAATTGCCAGATTCATTAATCAAGTATCCATTGAATAATTTCATTAATCAAGTATTCATCGAATAATTAAGGGCCTTGCTAGTTCCTAGCCAAAATTTGCTACACCTAGCCACACTCCAAGGTAGGCAGGTTTGACCAAGTTATGCAGTTGTTGGTTGCAGGCACACCTAAGGCAAGATTCCTTTGCCAATTGGTTCTGTATGTCATAGAATCAAAAAGTGTGACAAGGCTTACTTAGCCATGCAAAAGTCTGCCGCAGATTTTGTTGGCCAAACAGGTCCTAACTATCGTACAGAAAGGAGAACAATATATTACAGAACCTAACTGGGCTGCTAATTAATTAACTGTAAACCTGCATGTGGTAGCTTACATCCACAGCATGCCATGAAGAACAAGAGCATTTAACAGAACACAAAAATATAGCCTCTGGCTGGTGACTTGAGTGGCTGACGGATTCCTGTATTCCTCCTTTTTTGCACGTTAATGGAGGACCAACTAAAGAGGACTGGATTGGTAACGTAACTAATGTTTTCGGGAAGGACTCAAATATAACGAGATTCAGATATAACATTATTCAGAGCCCTTAACTTATCATAAGTCCAATGTCTGTATTATGGCAGTATTGTTTCTCTTGTTATCTATTGATAAACTTTGATCATTAGGTCTTTTCCATTTTTATTATTAATGTGGGAATTTCTGCTACTTTTGACCCTTTTAGATTAATGTAAGAATCTCTAGGAGAATAAAATAAACTTGGTGCCTCTATTTTTTAGTTTACACCATGATTTATTAATAATACGTGTACCATGGTAATGTTTGCAAAACCGCATGTCCACTGAAATTGATCACTCAAGATAAAAGCAATAGTAAAGAGATTATTACCTTCTCTTTCCCGTTATCCAATACAATCCTAAAAGGGTACCATTCTGGATTGTTAATCTCAGCCTGCCACTTTGAACAAAGAATGGTAGCAGTAACTTCTGCATCTTCTTTTGACAATTTATGTTTGCAAGCAATTGCAAATGATTTCAGATCAAGCTCGCCCATTCTTTTAATGCCTATATTTGCTCGGCCAGTTGTAAGATCCAGCAAACCCTGCAAAGCATGCGGCAGATCAAAAGGATAATGAAGTTCAGATGTCATGCAAAAGCAATAGGCAATCATCGACAGCATCAGATAACATAATACTTGGCAGGTGCTCAATCCATGAGGTAGGTAACTTACATCTATCAGCTTCTTCCGAGCATCTTGCAACTCATCGTTGCTTTTCGTTCCTTCATAAGCAGAGTCTGGTGGAGTGATTCCATTGCATCCATTTCATCATACTTGTCCTGTAGCTCCTCACTAAGTTCATCTATTTTCTTCTTTGATTCAGAGTCTTCCTCACCTGGCATATGCTTCATTACTTCCAATTTTCCCTGCAGCTGTTGTATTTCTAACTCAAGCTTCTGCTTGGCATTCAATTGCTGCTCTAACTTGATAATCTTATCTAGAGCATCCTGTTTCTCCCTCTGCATTTTGCCATTTCCCGCACAGTAAGACACTCATAAAAATCAGCATCTGAAAAACTCATGTGAAACAATATACCAAGGTCCAAACCTTGTGTTTTTCCACAAGCCTCAGCACATTTTCATCAGCCCTCCGTTGCTCCAATGTTGCCATCTTAAGATGCTTTGTCTTAATCCCATTCTGTATTCACGCCACAGCAGCCAGACATAAGTTCTATGCACAACACACTAAAGGGAATTACCTAACAGCATCCTACATTCTGTCTCTAGCTGACCTCCCCACAAAGTAAAAAACAAGTTCCCTGCATTTTACGGTTTTACCCTAATTCCACTAGTGCTAAACCTTCTGCATTGTATTACTTGAAAACAGAATGTTGAATGACAACAAAAATAAGAAAATACAATGATACGAATTAATGCTGCTATGTAAAAGAAGCAGAGAGATAATCAACCATCCACCCCGAAACAAACAAACAAAAAAATAGGAGAGAAACAAACTTAGATGATTCTTTATGGGAGAAATCTGATTACAGAAACAAGACATCACACACCTTTTCCTTCTCTTGCTCAAGGTTCCTTCTGTCAGAGTCACTACGTGCAGCAAGCTCATCCAGCTGCTTGGATCTTAAGTCAAGATCTTGCATCTTGGACTCCAGCTCTGAACGGAGTTTTTGATTCTCATCATGATTGTCTGTGAATGCCTACGAGCAAGTTGTTGAATCTTGCAGATTTCTGGTAAAACAAAGGTAAGTTTAAAAGGCCATTAAACAACTGAAAGGTCCAAGCATGCTCACTTGCTCAGAGGAGAGAAATGCATATATGCTGATAATTAAGACCACAACACAAGATATAAATAGCAAAAGATGAACACTAACCCTCATTGTATTTCTGGAGTAGCTGCTCCTTTTCCTCCATCATCATGTCAAGTGAGGTGGTCGTCTCATTGTACTTAGATTCAAGTTCTACCACATGCCTGCTCTTTACCTCAATCTGGGTAGCCAAATTGGCTACAAGTTTGTCAGTTTTACGTGTTCCTTCCTTCTCAAGATCAGCAATAGTTTTCAGATCACCATTCTTCTGCAGATAGTCCCCAATCGGCCCTGGAGTTCTCTGATCATCAGCCCTTGCAACCCATCCAAACATCTCAGACCCTCGATGCTTCTGCGCCTTCCAGTCCAGTTTGCCATATCCTTCTGCCTCAAAGTGATTCTCAAAGGCAAATGCGCTATTGAAACCTCTCCAATCTTTTCCAAACTCAACGATAGCATTCCCCGTGTGGCCTCTATGGTTCCACAAAGGAATAACCTTCTGTGGGCAAAAGCGCGAGAGCTGCTCCTTGAGCCGGTTACCACTTTCTCCAACCTGGCGCCCACCCTTCCACTCAGTAGGCACATTGACCAGGACACCCATCCAGGGCCAGACGAATTGCTCATCTTTGTTCTGAACAGGCTGAGGCTCCATACCCATTAGCTGAGACTGCGGCTCAGATGACCCAGGCAACTCATTCTTCACATGCTTGGCAAGGGCACGGTGGGTTGCCTGCCGATTAGCCGCCGAACCTACTGCAGTTGCATGCTGCTGAGGTAGGCTATATATGCCGTGATCATTCCGCCTAAACGCTCTTCTTTTGCCCATCCTACCGAAATCGAGAAACAAGAACGATAAATTGCTACGGTCGTTCGTTGGTTTCGCGAAATCGAACGAAACTCAGCGAGCAAGGAGTTGGTATCACATACCGATCAGGGGCCTCGCCGGAGTCCATAGAGGGCCGCTCACCCGCCTAGTGACCAACGCCGCCCACAACCCAACCTAGGGTTTCAAGGTCCGCAAGGATCAGTCCAATGTCGCTCGAAGAAATGGGGAGGACTAGTCGGCTCACGAAAAGGGAAGCGAATCGGAGGGTTTGGGCTCACCTTTGCCGCGGCGCCGGCGTTGGCGGAGCGGAGTCGCCGCTGTACGGTAGAAAGCGAGAGGACTGGGTGAACGGTGAAGGGAAAAGGACGTGATCACGCGAACGGGCAGGCGAAATGGAGCGAGCGTCGAGTTTATGCAGTGCGTCGGGCGCAAATCAGGGGGTTTGAGGGGATCCAGCCGGCCCGCTTCAGCGGACCTAACCGACCCAGCGATCCGCGTGGGGCAAAACGACCGAGGGACTGTTCGGTCGAAGAACAGGGATGAATGGGTCCATCTAGATTTTCACGGATGGTACAGCCATTATCTAATTATTAAGACGAGTCGGTTTTTTATTTAACTAGAGCGATTAGAGTTAGATGGGATGAGTTAAATTTTGGTTTGCTTGGATGGATAGATATACGTGATGACCTCTCGTGAGATGTGGTGAGATTATCCTATACAAAAGTTTATTTTTCACGACAAAATCACACCTTAGGAAGAAGAAAGGACTACCTATCAATCAGATGTTGATTTTTCATAAGCACCGCCAACATCATGTTTAGATTTGAGAAGTTAGGAGATGTATACCTTATGATTGGTGTGGAGAGGGGGCATAGTATAGGTAGCTACTGTTGGCGGCTCGTCGACCCTCGCTCCTGGCCTAGCCACATCGCGTGCTCTTCTTGTTAAAATGAGCCGCCTCGCCTCATGCGCTCCTTGGCCAGACATTGCCCTAGCGCCACCTATCAAGAGGAGAGGAGGGTGGTGAGAGGAGGGCGGCGAGAGAGGGGAGGATGGCTGGTGGACCAGTGAAAGTGTATCTTTGCCTCCTAAGTAGGTTTTGATGATTAATACCAAAAGACTAAGGGACTAATATGTGCATCAAGATGCTGATCAGGTCTTAGCCCCTAAGACAAGTTAGAACAGACGTTGATGACCCCCAAAAAAGATTAAAAAAGAAGCAACATAAAGTCGAGAAGATTAACGACTTTTTTCTGAATTTTTTCTAGTCTTTTTCGTGATCCAATGATCACATTAAGTATAAGACAACCATACTATAAAGGGGTGAGCTAATCAACAGCATGGAAGGACATAACTTGCTAAGTCCTCAAAAGAAATGAAAAGTCCTTGGAAAACACTTTACACCAAACTTCAGTGTTCTTCCAAAATATCCGGAGCAGTCGGTCGAAATGTCCAAGTATGTGCGAGAGTAGGCTCCAACGCGTTAAGTGTTGACCCGGACCTCCGAGTGAGGTTTGTCCAAAGTATGCAGGGTCCTTCGGAGCTTCTGTTCGATTGAGTTTCTGTTGTTCGAACCTTCCGAGTGAAGTTCATTCGGACTGTCCAAAGTCCATCTACTAGTTTTATCTAGAGTGTTTCATGTCGCCTGGAACTTCCGAGTGGTTTTCCTAGACATTCCGAGTGGCGCGACAAAGCTTCTCTCCTAAAACCCTGATTTCGTCCGGACCTTCTAAGGGGAGTTCATTGGGAACCTCCGAGCTAGGACTTAGTCTCTATCCCAGAGCTTTCTTTCAGATGGATTTCATGGTCCGGTACCTCTGAAGAAACCAAGTTGGCTCAATTTTTGCTTGTCCGTAACTTCTGGGTTATGATTTTCTGAAAACCTCCAAGTCAATTGTGTTTCGGGATAGGAGAGTTGATTTTATTAGGAACCTTTGAGTGTCTTTGGTCCAGACCCTTCGGGTCTTGAATTCTCCTAAGGTTTTGAATTGTTCGGCATACCCAAGCTGCACCCTCTGAGCAATGCTTTTCTCCTAAACTAGCTATTCTGCTCTAATCTCGAAACCTCGAGCAAGGTTTTCCAGAATCCCCGGGCAAGGTTTCTTTGTGAGTAATGGCTAGATCTGTTAGAGAATCCTATATAAGACACCACCCCTCCTTAGTGGAGGCTATCATTTGCAAACAAAATCCAAAACTGCTCATTTGCCCTCTTCTCTCTTGCCTTCTAGTGAGAAACTTTGAAAGGGAGAAATCTTGAAGATTCGGATTGGATTTTTGTTGAGCATTCAAGCAAGAAATTACCTCCAAGCCGATATCAAGTTTCTATTAGTCTTGGAGATTGACACCCCCTAGATAGTTAGGCGTCGTTCAGAAGTCTTCGAGCTTGTGAAGAAGTCAAGAAGTTTGTAAAGGTTGGAGTTACCAAGGTGAAGAGGTACCAAGAAGAGAGGGAAGCTTCGCATCGGCAAGTCTCTTGAGGAAAGATTATATTACGATGCTAGCTTCGATTAACAGAGATGTAGGACCTCACCAAGGGTCTGAACTTCGACAACAAATCCTTTATGTCACCATGTTTGCATTCCTTCCGCCTTTACTTTCTAATTCCTACTTGTGGTCTTTATGTTGCTAGAAGTTGTTAGCATTCTATCTTGCATACTAGCATATTTAGAACATAAATTTTTAAACCATATTTAGCCCCCCTCTAGGTGACATCCTTGATCCTTCAACCAGCCACTCGAAGCTTTCGTAGGAGTCACCACCTAGCGCTACTTGTCGGTTGAGTTACGAGAGAGGACCAGTGAGAGATGTGGTTCTAAGGGAGGCTAAGAATGCGAGGGCAGTGGGTCACATGCTATCACGTGATAGAGGGAGTTGAAGTGGTTAGTTCCATCCGGCTATTTTTCAAAGCTAGCTTCATCCAGCATATTTGGTGTATATTCTCTCTAGTTTGCCATCCTATCCACCTGCCCTCAAACCAAACAGGTGGATGAGGTTTGTCCTTCCAACCAAATACGCGTTACTTTAGCCAAGGATAATACAGTCTTGTACATCTTTGGGTTTGTTATAAAGAAAAAATGGGTTTTACAATGCAATCACATATTCACGTCTTCATACTTGTTTGGTTGGTATCTTGGGCCCATGCCTAGCAAAAAGTGGCTTCATATAGTAGTTTGGGGAATTAAATGATTTTTTTACTAGCCAGACATACTAGTGGATTTGGTGTTTGGTTGGAAACCTGAGCCTGAGAAAAGCATAAAACAAAAGTAAACGTTTCAAAAACTAGGAAAATACATTTACTAGGAGATCCTAATCTTGAGAAAAGCATTAAAATATTTTAAAATAAAATTTGTCCTAAGCCTGATGAATATGCCTCCATTAGCCCCTCTAAAAGTAGTCTTCCCATATCCCTCTGAAGTGCAATTAGTGGGCTTGCACTCATCGTTGCTTGGGTGCCAGGCGCACAAAATAGAAACCATGGCCATGGCAGAGGTTGCTCGAACCAGGGAACAACCCAGTGTGGCAACCAAACACACTGAGGTTAACCCCCACTAGCGTTCTGACCAGGCACACGCGGACATGAACCTAACTGACCGTTATTCCTTGGGTTATTGATCCACAAAAAGGTAGTACAGTTGACATTTTCCTTTTTTTGCCAGGAGTACTTCAATTTGTTACTAGAAGTTTTAGAATATGATGGTGAGTATACACTAATACCGTATGTGAGGTATATCCGTATACAGTACCCTGGATATCCGGAGCAACTGACGTACCAACCAAGGGTTCTGAGAGATAAGGAAACCACCCGCAAGGGTAAGGACATCCCTTAAACTAGGAAGTCTATCCTACGTTTAAGGAGGACAGAATCCAACTCGGAGATAAGTCCTTGTCTCTTACGACTCATAGGATTCCCCGTAAAAGGACTCGAAGACCCCCTCCCCAAGGGGAAGACAAGAATACTGAAGCCTTTAGATTAAGCCCTAGCTGTTCCGGAGCCACAATCCGCCATCCGGCTTCCCAAGGAAAGATTCGTCGCCTTCAGGAAGTCGAGCTCCGACAGGTCTTCTCGAGGAGATCCCCGACTAGGTTAGATCTCATCTAGGCTACACACTGACATCATTTGTAAAGCTACTCGATATTCAGTATATACCAACAGGACGTAGGGTTATTATTCTGAGGGAGGCCCAACCTATATAAAAAGCCTTGTCGGTGTTTCCTGGTGTTGCTAGACAATGGCCCTAGGGGTACATACCCTTCAATAAATTCTCTGCTTACGACAACCGCAAGATCGGCGGTTTATCAATCGTCGATAGAATTTTTGTTATACTTTTAGTTAATATGTTTGCAATGCAAATTCACCTATTAGAGGTTGTGTCTTCTCTTAAATGTCATGCTCTTGAACAAAGGGTCGTACTTGATAACACGACTTCTTAATGCCAGGTAATTTAGTCTGAAGCGTTACTAGCAAGTCTCATCGTGGTAATGACATACTTTTCTAGACAAGTGTTTGGTTCTTTTTAAAAGTCAGTTGCCACATTTATTAACATCACGACACATTTGTCATAGACTTAATTTTTATCGACTATTGACAATTAACACACGCTTGTCCTGCCATTTTTGTATGCCACTAGTTATAACACCTCAAACCAAAATGGCTTGCGTCTTTTTTTTAAGAGGCAGGAGCTCTGCCTTTTATATTGATAAAGGAGAAGAAAGCATCATGGCTAGGCCCGAACAAAGCAAAAGGGAGAAATGAGCCAAAAGGCCGGCTAAAACTCACTAGGGGACAACTTGTGCAAGGTGCTTTGCCCCCACAATTAGCCACAATCTCTCTTTGTCCTTGATTTTTGTGATAAGCACACATGGCATTGAGGATTTGTTGTTGGAAACCCATGCATTTCTCTCTTTCCAGATTTTCCAGCAGACCAGGATGACCGCCAAGCGTAAGCCTTTTATGGAAAACCCTGGATGGCATGAGAAAGTCTCCCATACTTGTTCCACTAGTTATCAGAGTCCATGAAATGGAGTCCCGCTCACACAACCTAAGCTCATAAAGGAGTAAGCGGTTCCACAGAGCAAAGAGTTCAGAGATGTGTCCCGCAGTAAAGAGGGCGAGCCTGAGGTCAGCCATCTAGATTCCATTATGCAGAGCTTGGGTGATGGTTCTGTTCATCTTCTTGAAGGAATGGAATAGCAGAGACCCATTGTCCTTTGGTCTAGATCCGTCAAGCCAAGTGAAATGCTAGAACTTTGTAATCGTACCATCCTTAATTGTGATTTTGGTAGCGGTCACAAATGTTTAGCATCCAAGTCGTTGCGCGAGGTTTCCAAACCCACCCAAGGGCTTGCACAGGGAGACCCACTCCTACCAAAGCCATCGTAGCCGTGGGGCTCGAGAAAACTTCTTGAGGTCAAGAATGCCTAAACCACCCAGGGGATTTAGTCTGCAAACTTTGGACAAGCTGACCTTGCATTCTCCTCTAGAGATGGTGTCCCCGCATGACCAAAGAAAGAGACGACACCTTTTGCTGATGTCTTTGAGCAATCCTTTGTTCACTTTGAGAGCTGTGAGGAAGTAAATCGGAAGGAGGACGGGACCGATTGACAAGGGTGGACCGGGCTCATCAATTTCCCTGCCAGGCTGCTATTGTTGCTACCACCTTATGAAAATCATTTAGCTGAGCCTACCCAAAGAAAGAGGCAAACCTAAGTACTTGATCGGAAAGTCGACCTTGGCGGCCTGGAAATCTAG
Source organism: Stipa capillata (assembly GCA_019208055.1). Lineage (NCBI taxonomy): Eukaryota > Viridiplantae > Streptophyta > Magnoliopsida > Poales > Poaceae > Stipa > Stipa capillata. Next base: position 63,853 of record JAGXJF010000026.1, on the reverse strand, counting down.
TAGGACACTATCCAACTCAATGTTTTGGCATCGAATCGGTGCAATGGAGCTCTGGCAATGTTTGTGACAAGACCCGAAACTAGATCAAAGCTTTCAGAATGAGTGCCAAATTGCGGACATCCTCCCTCACAAGCTTTAGAAACACAACCGTGTCATCCGCATACATGGAGATTCTCATTTTGGCGAAGCGGCCAGGGAGCGAAGAGAGGAGCCCAAACTCTATTACTAGCTGAAGGAGCCGTTGGAGAGGATCAAAGGCGATGATGAAAAGCAGCGGAGAAAGTGGGTCTCCTTGGTAGAGGCCCCACCTGTGGACCATGTCAGGACCAGGCACTCCATTGAGAAGAATCTTGGACAAAGAAGATGAAAGGAGCAAAGAGACCTTGCTCTGCCGGGATGCCAGGAATCCCATTCATTGCAAGAGTTCCAGCAAGAAATCCCATCTAACACTATCAAAAGCTTTAACCAATATCCAACCTGACCAAAAGAGAAAGGGACTTGCTCCGGTGTAATCTCCTTGAAACACTGCGGACATACGTGAAGTTGTCGTGGATGCTTCTCGATGAAAGCCTTTGACATCTCGATATAAGGTTGTTCATGCGAGGGTCGAGCTAGAGAGCCATGGATTTTGAAATTATCTTGCCCATCCCGTGAATGAGATTGATTGGCCTAAAGTCACCGATCGCATCTACCCCATCTTTCTTAGGAAGGAGGGCCACATGAGCCGAGTTATGAATGTGAAAGTTATGAGCCTACGCGGAAGTGAAGGAGTTCACCACTACTATTATGTCATTGTCGATTATGTCCCAGCTAGATGGAAGAAGGTGCCGGTGAAACATCAGGACCAGGAGCTTTGTCCGGCAGCAAGTTGGCCGATGGCGGCCTTATTTTGGTAGCTGAGAAAGAAGCACCTATACCATCGAGCTCATCATGGGGGTTGATCAAAAATTGCCTAGTTGAAGTTTAGGGGTTGTAGGTCTGGTCTTCCTTCAAAAGCGATGAAGCATTAGAAGATGGCTTGCTCCTTTGCTTCATGAGAGATGGCACAGCCCTTGTGTCGAGTTAGCTGTTGAATCTGGTTTAATTGCCTTATAGAATTGACCTTCAGGTGGAAGAATTTGGTATTTGCGTCACCTTCCTTGAGGTTTTTAATTTTGGAGGATTGTCACTTCTCAATCTCTCCAAGACCGAAAGGGCAATGACCCATCATTTCAACCTGGTCCAGGGTCGGACTCCTTCGGGGAAAGGGTGCAGAAGTCTTGAGCAGTATCCAACTACAAGATAATGACCAAAGCCATGATGAGATGGAGTTTGCCTGAGAGAACAACAACTTGCTCCAGGACCTGAGGCGATGGGCGGTTAGCTTGAGCTTGTGATTGAGGATGTGGATAGGGTGCGAATGCGATGTGTGCTCATTGCAAGCCATGGAGATGGTTCCTCGAAGCTCGGCATGCTGATCCAGAAACTCTCAAATTTAAAAGCTTCAGACGCACATGACTGCTTCGGTTGTATAACAATAGCGAAAAGTGGTCTGACAAGGAAGAAGATAGAGCGTGAAGAGTATGCAAATGTGATCGTTACTACTTATCGAAATGCAAGTCCAGGCTGCGTTGTAGAAAGCCCGATCAAGCCGGAGCGTGAACAGTATGCGAATGCGATCGTTACTCCAAGTGTATTTTCTATTTTGAAGGTGAATCTCCTTGAGTGGTAGTTATCCAAGGTTCGACTGAACATCCCCCATAAGACAGAGGTTTAGGTTCATGTTGATTTTTCACAAGCTCGATAAATAGGTTGAAGTCCCTTGAACCCAACCACTTTTCTTCATCCGGAGGCATAACAGCGAACAACTCAGCAAGAAAAGCTGGCTTGAGTTGGTCGATGCTGGAGCCCAAAAACATAAGTTAGTCGGAAGCAGAGTTGCATTCTTTGATCTTGACCCTTGCAGTGATAGAGAAATCACCAAGGTGGATATTAGCAATATCAACGTGGGAGTCGTTCCAGAGGAGGAGGATTCCTCCACTGGTGTCGATTGCAGGCTGGTGAGCGAAAGCATTGAGGCCAAAAGCACCAAATGAAGGCAACCTCGTGATCCAGATGTCACTAATGGTTTACTGCAGGCACACAACGTGGCATCGAGAGGTAGCGATGCACTCGTGGACGGTGTTTTTTTTCTCTTGGTCGTTTAGGCCGCAGACTTCTGTCATGCGATATCGGTGTTAGGGCCAATCATCGAAGGGGGTTTGTTGATGTCACAGATCACTCGGAAGACAGAGTGGAAGATTACAAAAAGCACAGATGACAACGGGCAAGGGTCTGATTGACGAGGGTCATGAAGCAAAGTTCTCTACGGCGAATAAAGCGAACATACAAAGGAGACATGCCCTCCCCAGATTAGCATCAAAGATAAAAGAAACATCTAATTTGTGGCAGCCACAATAGCCTTAGGCTACAAATCATGCGCACTTGGCCCTCCACTGGCAATCAGGGCCTCTTCAGCTTCGTTGGCGTTGCCACAGTCCAACTGGAAAAAGGGCCACCGGGGTCTAAATGGCATACGGTGGGATTAGGCCTCCCCTAAAGAGCTGGATGTAGGTGTTGCGGGCCTGCTCGAGAGGAGTATCCAAGCGGGCTAGGCCTAACTTCTACATAGGACAACCGTTGCCTTGTCAATATTGGCATCTACAGTTTTGACCCAAAGACATGCACTTCGGTGATCTGGCCCAGGCTCCACATGGGCCGAACGTGTAGGCACGACAGGAGGGAGTGGTAGCAGGGGAGCCCCCAGATGGTCAAAGAAGTCCTCGACCACCGCTATCCTTTTTCTTATAAGAGCTTTTTCGAATGGAAGAAAAATAATGAAACCTGCGATGGCTACTGAATAACCTACTTTGATTTTTTTATAATAAACCCTTTGACCTTTTTCTTCATTCGCCAAATCTTCTTCAGTTCTATCCAAGCTCGGTTTTTGAATCTTTGTGGAAGAAGAAGAGCGTCGACCCATCACCATCGAGGACGGCATCGGCACCAGCATCCCCTCGATCGCAGCCAACGTTGGCATGTCGTCATCATCGTGGGCATTATCCCCTGCCATGATTGGGCATGACATGTAGTCAAACACAGGTGCCATCTGTGCCCTTACAGCAAACAAGCGATATTGGACGTGAGCGATGTGGCATGGAGGGGTTGTCCGCCTTCATCGTAGGGGAGGTGGCATTGGCACAGTCCTACGGGTCCATGGCGCTAGGCAGCGGTAGAGTCGTGGACGCAAGCGCGGCAACGATGTTGCCCGGGGCCAAGGGGGTGGTGCACGGAAGGGCCACTGGTAGTGGGCACGTGCATTCCCGCAGTCAGGCCAGCCGGCAAGATGGTGAGCCACGACATGCTTGAGAGTAGCAGAGTGATCCTCATCTCGCGCGATGAGGATGGGGAGTGCAAGCACACAGGATGTCGGAGAAAACTGACGTGGGATAAACATATACATAAGGGCAATTTAAGTGTTTAGTACTCATCTAAGAGCTAAGGTATGAAAGCCATCAAGAAAAATGAATCTTCTTACATATTTTTCTCAATTGTTAGGAATCATATATAACTAAACAGTAGGTCCCCTTAACTTCAATTATACATGATATTTTATCTATATTCTAATTCACGTGCTCAACTTAAAACGATAGGGTTCTGGTTGTACCGTATTAATCGTCTCCGGCTAATCAATACGGTCGATATCACAGTAAATAACTATATATGCATCACGCAAACAACTCATACATGTTGCTAAAAGTATGTACAATGATTATTGACAGAAAAAAGAAACTGTTACAGATTACCACCCAAGAACGTAAGATTGGTTTTGAAACTTTCCTTTGCCTCATGGATAATTAACCGGGTCAGGCTCACCCTTGAATTCCGTTGGCCAAGAGTAAGTGCCGACTACATCGGTGAAGCCTTTTCTTGCACTCCACCGATCACGAAAAGCGCAAAAGCACGACATATCTTGTCAGTCCTGTTTGCGAGTGCGCCCAGAGCATAATCTGCATGACTCCCACTTCACTGGCACAACTTTTGACCTACGTGCCCAATGCCATGTCGATGGACCAGGCTCGATCAGAAGCACTCATCGTTGGGTTGGAACCGGATATACACGGTAAAGAATGGAGTCGGCCAATGGGATCGACTAGTAGGTTATGATGAACTGGGACATGCGCATTTTCCCAATTATACTCCTCGCATCATTGGTCACTTGGATCACATGAAAAGAGGATGTACGTACCACATCCAGGAGCACCCATTGGACGCGTAAATTAACCGAGGGTGTCGTTTTGGCCAATCAATTAGCTCGAAAGCAACACGCATCAGCGCCCGCCGCCTCCGCCGCTGCTGCTCCAACTTGCGCTGCGCGCATGCATGCATGCCGGCCGGCCGGCGCGCAGCACGCCGACCTCGTAGTGGCGAACACCGCCGCAAAGCTAGCCAAGAACGACGGCGCATTCTCCGGGACGGCGACGGCAAAATATCTCCCGATCCATCGTCGCCCGCGCCAGTGGCGGACGCACCAACACGATGAATTTTGGCCGGCAAGTCACTACTTGGTACCAGCGACTGTGACTAGCTATACGATCGAGCACTGTGCGGCCGCCTTAATTCGAGCGTGCATGGCGGTAGCTAGGACCAGGAGAAGGAGATGCACTTGGGAATTAAACGGGTCATGAACGGACCGGCCGATCAGCCCAGGACTGGGTCACTCCGGATCGTCTGCCGACTCCGGTTAATTGGCTCCGTTGCGTCGAACGCGACTGGCACTGGCACTGGCACTGGCACTGGCACTGAATTTGGCGGATGCAGGGATACGATTCGAGTGTACAAACCAGGGCCGACCTATTGACCCATTCCAGTTCCTGAGTAAATTCCGTATTTTGCAAAGCACTGGCCAGCGTGAACCGTGTACGTGATTCACATGAGAAGCTGCGCTCTGTGAAACCTGCACTTTAATTTTTGGATTCAGAAAATTCCAAATCATGTCCAGCTGCACCAGTTCTCATCTCGGTCGGATGCAGGCTTTCGACCTCCAGATGTAAGCCGGTCATCCCCATGTAGCGAAAGTGCATAGTAGTAAATTGAATAAGTGAACCAATCTACCACTAATAAGAGTAAAAGCAACAAAAGATCAAAGCTTTTCACTAACGACGATTGGAGGAATGGAACAATATGTTCGAATAATTACTATTTTCAATTATTTTAATTTTAAAATAAGTCATGATAATATTAATCACATCATATATCACGTATATACTATACATGAATATAATTAATAAAATAGTATAACTCATATCTAGACAATATATACATACGATCATAACATATAATAGATATAGCAACAACATGGACATGATGTTGATTACATTTTTCGATCGCGGCTGATGGTAGAGAAGCTGGCGATAACAAGCCTAGAGAAGACGTAGAGGAAGTAGAAGTAAGGAGCAGTCATGTCGAGACGCTTCCTAAAAATTTTATTCGTCCTTTCTCGGATAGGATACTAAGGACAAATAGTTTCGGAGACCTGCTCTCCCGAACTCCGAGGCTTCAGGACAAAGTAGCTTTGAAGGCAACTCAGCACACAAGTGAGAGAGGAGAGAATGAGAGAGGAGAAGTCTCTCTTGATGTGGTGTGAAAAAAGATAGAAGTACCTCTTACATAGGCTCCGAACACATGTAGCCATGTGTCACCACATACTCTTACACATACAGCATGTGTCAACACATGTCCTGCTGCACATGTTAACATGTATCTTCATACAGTCTCACGTAGTTGTAGATCTTTGAGATTTATTGGGACTATTATTATGGACTAAACCTAAATATCTAGCACAATGCACAATAATTGATTTGCTAGAGACTAATAACAATGCAGATATCCCGAGGACAAAAAGAAGAGGACAAAAGGTGATGCAGCTTTACCATGGTTCAGTATAACCTTTTTAGTTTTTGACCGGCTTGAATTGAAAGTTTCCCTCGTTCATATTAGATCTCCTCTGTATCTTCAAAATCAAAATTCTATGAGGTTTACAAGAACTAGATGAACCTCAAACGAGCCGGCGTGTTGAATTGAGTCCATTAGCAAACGCTGGTGCTTTTATCGCCTATGCATTTCCTTTTGCTAGCTTTGAGATGGTACAACTTTGGTTAGATTGTAGGTGGGGATCAAGGATGAATTTGAGCGTAGACAATTCAATTAACAGGGGTTGATATAACTTGTACTGTTGTACAAATTTACTGGTTCACGAGATATATCTCTCCATTAGTAAAACATGATGAGAAAGATAAAAGCGAATAACCGGATGCTACTATTTCCTAGAGTACTGTGCCCTTTGGAGTGGCAAATCATGAATTATCCATGTTGAATTCAGAGACTAACCAACCACATTTCAACAGCACAGATCAGTCGGAGAAAAATATGTTTGCTTCACAAGCATTTGGAGACGAGTCATATTGTGTAGATCTGTCGTCTTCGCTTTACGGATAAACTACCAGAACAGTTTAGACTCCTGTCAATTAGCACCTAGATTTTTGAACTAACTGTTCTTTCGCCAAGACAGATACAAATTAGGCATGCTACCGACCTGCTTTTTCATCACTGTCTCACCTCATACGACTGGCAACTTAATCTTGCTTTTCTCAGCTACCTCTTTGCCACAAAGGCGTTCGATCGAATAGACCACGAAAACAGCAGATCCAACACGAATGCGACACTCTCCCTGGGAGTTGGGAAGAAAAACAAAAAGGTGATCTTTCAAAACACAAAAGATAAGTAATTAATAACCTCCTGATCATCGAATTTATTTCTCCTTTAGCATCATCCACATGAATTTGACTGTTGATACACAAGAACAGCATCCACTAGGACTTGATCAATATCTCCCAGACATATACATATAATCGTATCGACCTAATCGAATTCAAGATTAAAATGTCTCAGAAAAAACACAGCAAAAAAGAGAGAGAAAAGAAGAGATCAACTTTAGATGACCAGTTACTATTTGCATGCATGCGTGCCAATGGCAATGGCATGCTTTGCCGTCTCTGCACGCGCCTCCTCACGTCCTCATGCGGTGGCACCTGTACCAGAGGAAGACGAAGCAGAGTACCCTGTACCCGAGCACGAACCCGAGCATGACGCCGAGGTTACTCCACCTCATGCTCTCCCGCATCCCCTGCTGCTGCAGCAGCATCGCGCCGTCGAGGACGCAGAGGCCGCCGCCGGGGGCCTCGGCGAGGCACTCCCGGCTGCCGCGCGCGCCGCCGTACTCGTTGACGACGAGCGCCTCGAAGGGGTACTTGAACAGGCTGATGTAGTGCATGAACACCCAGTACCGCGGGATGTTCTTGCTCGCGACGAAGTAGCCGGAGAAGAGGAAGAAGCAGCCGATGAAAACCGCCGATGAGGGAGTTGCCGACGATGTAGTTGGGCGCCAGAGCGCTGAGGCAGGCGGTGAAGGAGTTGGCCGTGAGCATGACGAGCCAGACGACGAGGGCGAAGTAGGCGAAGCTGGCGGGCTCGCGCGCGAGGCCGACGAGCCAGTACACCGGCGTCGCGTAGAGGAGAGCCGCGGCGAGGAGGAAGGGGAGGAAGACGGCGGCGTTGGAAGCGACGTAGGAGGACACGCGGTACGCGCCCCGGGAGGTCTCCCGCTCCAGGATGCGGCGCTCCTGGAGGAACACCGGGAGGCCCTCGGTGGTGGAGGAGAGCACGAAGGTGAGGTTGAAGGCGAAGAAGCCCAGCCGGGACTGCAGGTCGGTGGTGCCCAGGAAGATCGTGCCGAGGAACACGCCGACCACCGCCGACTGCACCATTCGCGCCGCGAACAGCTGCGGCGTCCGCAGCACCGTCTTCACGAACCGCCCCGCCAGGATGCGCACCTCCGCCGCCGGCGAGTTCGCGTACGCCGCGCGGCGCGCGGACGAGGACACGGGCACCGGCACCGGCCCGGCGTCTTCTTGGTATGTCGGCGCGGTGGCGAGCGTGGTGATGACGACGTCGGGCTTGAGCGTGTCGATGGTCTCCATGGCGTACTCGAGGACGTTGACGTGGGCGGGGATGGACTGGCCTGAGGCGGCGAGGCGGGCCTCGAGGAAGGCTAGGGAGCCGTGGTGCCGGACGACGCCGTCGGCGAGGAGGACGACGCGGTCGAGCAGCTCGAGGATCCGGAAGCCGGGCTGGTGGATGGTGAGCACGACGGTCTTTCCGTGCGCAGTGGCCATGTCCCTGAGCATCTTGACAATGTGGAGCGCGGAGCCGGAGTCGAGCCCGGACGTGGGCTCGTCCAGCAGCAGCACGGCCGGGTCGTGCACGAGGTCGACGCCGATGGACACCCTCCGCCGCTCGCCGCCTGACACGCCCGCGACCCTGGACCGCGCGACGTGCCGCAGGCCGAGCTCGGCCATGAGCTCCCTCGCCCGCGCCTCCGCGGCGCCCGGCGGGGCACGCAGCCGCAGCCGCGCGCTGTACAGCAGCGACTCCTCGACGGTGAGCGTCGGGAACAGCGCGTCGTCCTGCGGCACGTACCCGGACACCCGCCGGAACCGCGCGGCGTCCATGGGGCGGCCGTTCACCAGCACGGCTCCGGACACCACCCTGCCCGGGTCCGCCGACCCCGCCAGCACAGACAGCAGCGTCGTCTTGCCCGCCCCGCTCGGCCCGACGATGGCCACCAGCTCCCCCGGCGGCGCCTCGCACGTCACACTCCTCAGCAGCAGCCTCTCCCCACCACCACCTCCTCCTCCCCCCTTACCGCCCAAGAAGAACGACGCTCCGGCGCCGCGCGCCGGCAGAACATAAGACAAAGCCCTCGTCTCGATACGGTACCGCGGCCTCCGGCGCCCGCTCCCGGTCTTCCCTAGCGACATCGGCGGCGCCACGACCTTCGTCTCCATCGGAGACGCCATCGGCAGAGAGGTATAAAGCCTTCCGAGATCAGGAGAGAAGAGCAGGGAGAGTGTTACAAGCGAGGGAGGGAGGGAGGGTGAGAAGAGTTGAGCTACCCACACCAACCTCACTGTGCCCCCTTATGTACTGCGTCCGCTTCTGGTGTTTGCGCTGTGTGGTTTCGCGCGCGCGGGGGAACTTAATTAAGCGGGTGAGGGTGGCACCGCACGGGCGTTTTCAACGGGTTTTTCTGCGGTGCGCGCGTCTGATTCGGCTTGCTTGTGGAACCGGCGGACTCTGCCGGTTCGGGGCTTAACGCCCAAGCTTGCAAGCTTGGTGCACCGGGACTGTTCAACTCATCTGCCTTTTTTTTCTCATGGGAACGCTCGCTGCTCACATCGTTTAGATCTCGCGCGTTCGGGGTGTTAGTTGGGTCGCTACACTTGTTTATGCTACTGGGAGTATCAGATGAATATGAGTTCATAGACACGGTAAGAGTATTTGATTTGCGTATGCTCGTCTTTTTCAACTTTTGTGGGTGAATAGTCCTCATATCCGTTTGATCTGTTCTCCACAAATCATGATCTTGTCATGATCTAAATCTCCGAGCTTCTGTTGTTAGTGAATATATATCAGTGAAGATTTCCTGAATGGAAAACTGAGCTACTTGCTCTACTTTTGATTGCTTTCATGTTCTGCAAATGCTGTTTTGCAATATACATCTTCATATGTAGATTTTTACTTACTCTTCAAAAAACTAAGTCCAAAAGCAAATATGTGTGTGTGTGTGTGTGTAATGGATGAGTTCAGAAATGCCACTCCACACTGCATCTTATCATATTCAGTTTGAGAATCCTTCTTGTTGTCAAAAGTTAATTATCTGAACATGTATCAATTCATCCGGTGCAATGGTTTAAAACCACGGGTCTATGGATCTGGCTAATTTTTTCTTCTTAATTTGAGCATGCATGTCACTGTCCATTCCCCGCATACATTTCACATGAGTGACCCGGGTCGTCGATTCCCCAAGAACCCGGCTCGCCGGATTGGTCAGGACGGCGGATTCCATTGGTGACCTAACTAAGGTACGCCCGGTCTGATTTGATCTACCTAGGGTTGTTGCGGTGTGGTGGTCTTTGGCTTGTGAGGCAGCCACAGGGTGAGGCAGCAGCAGGGGGCACGAAACGTCCGTGTGAGGAGAAGTGGAGTGTGGTGCAGTGCAGAGATTTTCTGATGAGCTGCACCATTGACTGGCCCGCACACACCGGTTGGTTGGAGTTGGCCCGCCTCACTGCCATGGCTCCCGATGCATGCCTAGCCAGCCGTACACGTTCAGCTTACTAAGAGCAAGGTGCAGCTACTAATTATATGACCTACGGTTTCCACTTTCCAGACCAGCGTCTTCTCGGAGAAACAGACGGCTTAGTTTATGACCGGCCGTTTCTCGGCAAAAAAAGGTTTATGACCGGCCGATATAAACAGGTCTTCTATCTGAATCTTGGCCTCTTGGGGATTTTGGAGATGTGGATAATTTGAAGACATCGTGTTCTTTGCCGCAGTATAACTCGGATCACCAAGCACTGAACGCCATATGTGCACTTTTGGATTGATACCACCCCCTCCCCCCGGGTGCTCTAGCTGGTCTCAGTCAGACAGAGCGCCGAGCGCCATGTTCGATCAAAGCAATCCTTATAATGCAAAAAATATACATGTGTATGACAGAATGTACATAAAAAAATCAATTTTTCCACAACATTTTAAAATGCAAAAATTATATTCCGAATATTGTATGGATATCCAACTGAGTGATAAAATCCGTTCTACAGTGTCTGCCACTTCAGCCTGCAAAATGACCTCATGCACGTTAATTCGAGACACAAGGCACAAGACCCAGCTTTAGTGAAAGCTTGGTTCAAAAAAATGCTTTTACTGAAAGCTAGTCTTGCAGGAAGGAACTGGTGTTCTCAGTTTTACATCGAGTAAGGCAAAAGGCGAGACTGTGGAAAGGAAACAACGGGTCAAACAGTGGCACAAGCAACATTGCCACACTGGTCATGATCCTCTAAGAAATAGTACACTGGTCATGATGAAATAGCCAAACATTGGAGCAAGTACATGGTCCTTGAACTGGGGCATGGTACACCTTTCTTTTCATATACATGTATACATAGTCAACACCAAACGCCCTGCAGCAGCACATTGGCCATGCTTATGTACATCTCGGAAGATCCTGGCCAATGGCACGGAAAAAATCTCAGTCCAGTGATCGATTGTTGTCACGAGTCACAACGAATGCACTGCATTGCCCATGTATGTTGTGCAGTATCGCGCTATCTCAGTAATTATTAACTGTACACACCCAGGAGCAGAACTTGTGAACTGTGGTTGCAGAGTCAGCGGTTGATCAGAACTGGCGTTTGAAGGTGCTAAAAGCAACAACATATATATCTTAGGATAGAAGATCGAACAATAAGCATCTCACACTCACAGTTTTTTTTTCACATGTTCCTGACATTTAAAACGGATGGCAGGTATCCACTAGCTTGATCCATTTCGGCCTAGGCAAGTATGCATATACCTTCGGTTACATGCTCAAACTTGCAGGCAATGGCTTATGCAGCTGGCTGGACGCGGAGTATAATGCATGCAGGTGATTGCCTGGCGTGCACCAAATTTCAAGAAAATATTTTCTTGTTTCTTTAAAAACTTAGGCAATATTTGGAATACATAAATTGAAAAATACATAAATATGAAAAATGTTGGAATTAGGGTGTCATGTCCACTGCATTTCTGTGGGAATTAAAATTGCAAGAGAAATTTTTTGAGAACTAACATGATATCTCGTGCAATTACGTGAGAAATATTTTTAATCGTCTTCAAAACACCTGATGAGCAGCTTGAAACGTCTTGTTTCATCATGATTTTAGATAAGTATGCTATCGAGGCCACTATACTTAGAAGTGATGAAATATATCGAGCGAGCCGATGATGCCACTATACTTAGAAGTGATGAAATATATCGAGCGAGCCGATGATTTGTACATGAGATGGCAGATCATATTAGATTAGGACACTGAATTAAAGTTCTGGTTGTGATTCTGTCAATCATTTGTACATGATATTAGAGCATTATGTGGAATCAAAGTTTAGATTGCTGAGCCGGTTGTTTGTGTGTACATAAGACAGTGGGTTATTTCTACGTGATATTTGATCAATATGAAGACATAATATTTGGATCACCCCGATCGATCAGACGTCGTTTATACTGAACTATTAGATTGTTTGTACATAATATTATATCAATACGTAGAACTAGAGTATGAACCACAAGCTGACTGATTATTTGTATGTGATATCAGATATATAGTATAATTTGTATATGATAGTAGATCAACATGTAAAATTATAGCCAGACAAATGATCAGAATTATAGTTCGGATCGCGTCACAAGGTGGGTTAGTCGTTTGTGGTGAGGACGATGCCAAAATGGGTCTAGTACCATCACATATCACATGTGTAAGTTACCATGGAAGATCAAAATTTTATTCTATGCCAAACTCGGTCGCGATGTTACATGTTCGAAGCAAGGTAGGCACAAATATTCTAGAGAATACGGGAGAGATTAAATTCAGAAGAGACATGTTTAGATTTATGTTCTAAATCGAGACATAGATGTGATATGTTAAAATACATTTATAATAATCTAACGATTATGATCTGTATAGATACTGTAATAAAAATCTATTAGCAATGAGCTGTTTAGGAGCAGTTTTGAACATCCTTGTCTATGATTTGTCTAAGTATAGTTACGAAAATTCGGCCGTGATCCACTAATAAAAAGAGGGTCCACCAGATTAATGGCTAGATGATGTTCAGATATAATTATAAAAAAATTTAAGTTGTGATCAATGTTGATACCCATCGAACAAATATCAGGGCCCGGAATCGTACTTGACTTAGAAACGATGCATCGTCCAAGACCGAGAAACCACGTAACATGGGCACATGCTTATCTCGTGTGCATCTATTGTTAGGTGGTTCGACAACGAATCAACACAGTATACGGACTCCATCTGACCACTTGATCGTATGTTTCACTGTTGGTCCAACCGGCCAAAAACAAATATCATTTATCAAGTCAAATTCCAAAAACTCTGCAGAGATTTAGCACAAATCTCCTACGACAAGCATCACAAACACGTAGAGGAGCCTGATGCCAGTGTCCACATCCTAACCTAGCCGGCCAAGCATGAATTAGTGGGTTACTCGAAAACCCGACACCGACGTCCACACCATGCCCAGTCGGTAATATATAGCATCTCAGCTAGTGGGTCATTCAACTATGCGATCACAAGTCTCGCACAGAGGGTTTACGCTAACTCTCTACTGTCGCTCCCGTACACTTCAAACATACATGCACTGTGTATGGATGGACGTGGTAAACAACCTGTATATCATCACACGTACTCTAAAGGAGGAGTTAATAAGATACTTAGTTCACACCCCTTATGTTTGGGCAGGTACATGCATTACAAGGAAAATACTCAAAGGTCATAAACAGCGAGCAAATTAAACAACAGAAACATGCAAGTTCAACCCTAGATACAAGCTAGTATCCATTAAACCCAAAAATAAACCACAAACAATTACAAGTTCGATAGCCAATTAAGTTAACCATTGAAGCGCCATCCTGGAAATACTCGGCGAGGGAGGGTTCACTTGTTTCTATGCATGCAACAACAACTACAAATGAGTACAACCATACTCGCAAGTCTTGGTAGTGCTTTTACATGTAAAGTAGCATGGTATTAACATGAATTAAACTAATCATCTCATGATATAAGGTGTTCATCAATAACCTAAGAAACAAAAACAAGAGATTAGTAACAAATGCACAAGGATCAAGCTCAACTTGAGCACCAACATTCATTGATTTAACCAGGAGAAATATCAACAGATCATATGAATCAATGCTCAGATCTAATAATATCAACGGATCATACAAACCAATGTTCAGATCTAGTATCATCATCAATTTCACCAAAGAGATACCAGTCACTTGACAGCTCCATCGAGTGTCCCGAGATTCCTCACATGGGGGTTGCAAAGCCTCATGCAAGCGAGGTCCACCTGGCCGCACCCTTGGACTTCTCACGACTAGTACTCAATGGCTTAAAGGAGCACACCGAATGATCGCTACTATAACCTCCAATATTTATCCCGACGCTGGGCTCGAGCTACCCGCACAATAATGTTACAGCCTGTCCATCGAATGTGTTCCCCGCGTCTCTCACTTCACTTATTTAAAGTTTTTGTTGATTAGATCAGTAGGTTAATATTGAACATGTTCATGATGAATCAAAGCAAACATTCACACAACATAAAACATCATAAGAATGGCATACGGTTCATATACCAACATATCAAAAGTAAATAAGAACATGGCAAAGTCACAAGCTTAGCTTGGCTGGATTATCTTCCTAATCGTGCTAGAATTCAGAATAATGCGGCTCCGCTCCCTCTTTGCCAACTTCATTGTATCGCAAAGCGATGACAAAAAGGAAGGAACGGCAAAATTAATAATAGCTCATGATGAAAGATATGCATAAAATGCAATTTAGATGATGAAATTTTAAATTTTAAAATTTTTGCAATTGGTTTCATGCCATTTGGATTTATAGAATAAAAATTATGAATTTCTAATGAAAATGGGCATTTTTAGCAATTGTTCCACCATTTTAAGTAATCTGAAATTGTTAGTAAAAGTAACATACATGAAATAATTTTTAGTTGGTAATACATGTATCGCTGGCCATTTTCATATAAAGTTCACCATTTTTGGAATTGGAATGAATTTCTTATGGATTATGCAAGGTTTGAATCATTTTTAATATTTCAAAGTTTTCCAGCAAGGAAACATGGTTAAAATTATTTTTTGTGGATAGTATTTCTTGTCCTAACCATTTTCATATAAAGTTTGAAATTTTTGTAGCAAGTATGAATTTACTACAATTTTTACAAGTTTTAGCTTTTTCTGTCTTTTTCTCAATAAAAAAATATCCTAAAACTTTTCATATCAGCATTAACTAGACCCAGTGGCTGACTAGTGAGGTCTAGGGGCATGGTTTAATTTATTTTCTAATTTTGGTTATTAACCAATCCGCTAGCGGGCCCCAGGTGTCATTGGCTGGGCCTCTGGACCGGTTAGGCCGGTCAAACCGATGGCTTGGGCCAGCCACGCTGGTCAGACTGATCGAGCGGCACGCGGGTCCGGTTAGATCGACTGACCCGGTGTTTCAGCACTTCAGCGAGGCTTGCTAGCCGTGCATGCGTGCGCCGGCGTTTGGGAAGGTCGGGCTAGGCCCTAGGGTAGCGGTGAAGGGAAAATGGAGAAGGGTGGGAGCTTACCAAGAGGTTGGGGAGTCCAGGTGAGGGAGAAGCGGTGGAGAATGGTCAGTAGTTGGTGGAGAAGGCCGCCAGAGTTGGGGAAGACGCTAAGAGGCCAGCACAACAGGGGAAGGAGGGACGGTGGTGAAGGTCGGGGAAGCTCTTCGGGGTCCTCCACAATCGGTTGAGGGCTTTGAGCAGCTCTAGGGGCTTCGGTGTGGCCTCTCGATGGCGATGAGGACGTCGACGGAGCTGGGTGGCAGTGAAGTTGGCCCAGCATGCAAGGGGAGAAGAAAGAGAATTAGTTTGGAAGGGGAGAAGAGGGGATGAGGCTCAAAATGGGAGAGGAGAGGCGGACGCTCACCGGCACGAGAAGAGGAGTTCGACGGCGGAAGAGCTCCGATCGACGGCGAGCTCGGGAAGGATTAGGGTTTCCTGAAGAGGAACAAGCGACGGTGGCAAAAGGGAGGGGAAAATGGGGGATCCCAGTGGCATTTAGGGCAATAGCACCTGTCTCGGCTGTCATCCGCGACGTGGATGAAGACCCCTGGCAGGTGGGGTCCGCTTGCCAAGGCTGAGAGGGGGAAGGGGATGAGCTTAGCGAGCCGCGGCCGGTCCATTCTGCCTGGGTGAGTGTTTTTGTTTTCTTTGTCTTTTCATTTTCTTTTCTTTTACTGATGGGTTGGTTTTCTAATTAAATCGGGACCCAAACCTTATCAAAAAAGTTTGAAGAAATTCATGGAGACTCCGTTATATTTTTAAGCTCTGTTATCCAATTGTTCAAATCTGCCCCAATTTAGGTTTGAACTGTAGCTAGGTGTTCTAGGCTTCCAAAACTTATGAAATTTTTACTAGAGATGTAAGTTATAATTTATGCCCAGACATGAAATTTCATAACATTATATGGAAGGAGACACCCTAGATTGATATATTTACAAATCTTTCATTCTCATGTATTCGGATGAATTTCAGCTGATTCAAATTGTTCCTTGCTCTTTTATCTGTAATTTTGCCTCAAATGCAATCCAAGGGAGATCATAGACCTACTTGGGTGTTAGTTAGGGCTTTGGTGAAACATTAGTCATAAATTTTTTGATAATGATGGTTCTAGATTTTGCGAATTTGAGAAAAAGTTGGAGAATGATATAAATTAAGATTTATGAAATATATGAGTACAAGAGGAGTGAGATGATATCATGCTTAAATGATTACAATATCTTGGTTATAGATTTGGGATGTTACACAAAATTTCAATTCGTTGAACCATAAATAATAATCCAGGCAAAAATAGGAGAACTATGAATATAGTAAATCCAAGTCCCTCATGATTGCATGGGAAACATCCTAATCATATTTTATTTTTTGACTCACATAAACATTTATTATTCAAATCAACGGTCAGATGTATCGTCTGTACGTAATATTAGTTTAGTACATAGAATTAAAGACCGGATCGTGAGTTGGACGGTTACATAACGTAGCATGCCGTTTCTAGGTGATATTAGATCAGTACAAAAATAAAAAAATTAGATCACAAACTTACTAATTATAGCTGACATTAAAAAAAAGCTAAAATTCAAATGGATGAGCTGGTTTATATGTCATATGGCCGGTCATTTGTACTCAATATTATATTTGTACGTGAAAATCAAGGTATGAACCACGAGTGGAGATTGTTGACCCACTGGATTGTTTGTACGTGATATTAGATCGGTAAGCGGAACTAAAGTTCCAATCGCGAGCTAATTGATTGTTTGTATGTGATATCCGATTAATACGTAATTAAAATTTAGATTGCCAATTTTTGATGACATTACATTCGTACGCAAAGTTAAATTCTATGTAGGTTTTATAGGAGGTGTAAAATTATTAAAATCTATCGCTTGTGAGCCGTTAACGATAATAGTCCATCAGAATAATGGGTTTTAGATAAATAATGAAGATCTCTTAGTTGTGGTCCATTAATAATAAGACCCACCACATCAATAGCTAAGTGAAGTTTAGATACAATACTCTACAAAATTAATGGTTAGATGTTTTCCTTTACTACAGGATTTTATAGACTATTTCTCTTTTTTCATAACAACGATAAAAATATCCATTAGCTAACCAATATTCTTCTAAAGATTTGGATTAAATTTGAATAGAACTGGTAGAGGTTTATTAAATTTTGGTTCTAAGTTTTTTCTTAATAAAAAAGACGAAAAGTGATATGGAGAAAACGTGACACGGGTTGATTGCACATTGAAAAACTGAAAGGAAAAAATACCATCGATATTACCATGATCTGTCATGGGCTTCATGTTGGGCCACGTTGGGCCTTAAATGGTGTTGAACTTGCCACGGTAGATCAAGTTAGTTTAAACCCAAGCCGTGTCCACATAATCGACGACCGGATGTTTTGTAATTTTACGGAATTTTCTAGTCTATTTCTTATTTTCTGTCGTATTATGTTTTAAATATATAATAGATAAAATACAAATCAAAAGTGCCGCTGGACTTCACATGGGAGAAAAATGGGAATTTCTGGCATGAAAGAAGAATACACGAGGTATGACTCGTTTTCCATGATCGATCACTTATACGTGGATTGGATGGTGGGGGCAAGGCATTCTTTTAAAATCGAGGCTCCTATTGGAATGTTTTAACACTGGTTTTTTTCGGGTAATAAAAAGGTTTTATTTTCATAATATTGCATCAAGATGATGCGATGCATAAAGAGTTTTCTCGGACTCAGCAATAACGTGCGCACAAAAGGTTCAAAATTAAACCGCAAGACTCCGCCAAATACCAGCATTACAACGCAAAGATAACAAAATGTGAATGTTTGAACCAATAATAGGCAAATGAAAACATATCAATGGCTCTTACCTGCTATTGCTAAACCTTGTCCTTTGTTATATTCACGTATCACTGGTCGCTCTGTCGGTCACCCAACTCCCCTGCTCGTTCTCAAGTCTTCTCCTAACCACTCTGGTCACATCATGCCATCGTGCATCAATGCAGCTCTAGAGACCACATCACTAAACTAGTCCTCGAGAACCACAAGGCCCACGATGCATATAGCCACATCTCGATGACAACCTGCTTATTGGTATCTTGATCTCAATCATGATAATACGTTTCAATGGACCTTCCTTCCATCTTAATGCTAGGCTTGTAACGTTTATATGGTAATGTACTACTTTCTTTCTAATGTTTTGCTAGCCACGCCATATTGGTGTTGCATCGCATGTGGTGTTTCACTGCTCAGTCCATGATGGCCGCGTACTATGGTGTTGTTGAAATATGTTCTCTCCTACCAACCTCGACGTACGTCGAGATCGTGAGATTCTGAGATATCTCCTAATCAATCGACGAGCAAGAGCAACTGCAGTTGCAGAGTCGCAGTTGATCAGAACTGGCGTTTCAAGCTCTTCAAACAATGCCGTCACAACGGGACTGTTCGGAAGGATCAAAGGCTGGACATTTCTTGTATGAACGATGGAACAAAAGTACACGGGTGCTGCAAGCAACAACAGATCTTAGAATAGAAGATCGTCCAGCACCTTATGGTAATATTTTCATCCCAGTAGGACAAACAAGAAGCATCTCACACTCTCAGCGTGACATTTAAAAACGCATGTCAGGTATGCATTAGCTCGATCCATTTGTGACTAGGCAAGTAGCATGCATGCCTTCGGTTACATGCTCAAAGTGCAGGCAATGGCTTATGCAGCTGGTCGGGTGCAGAGTATAATGCGTGCAGGTGATTGGCGTACGTGCACCGAATTTCGTCAAAAGGTTAGGGTGAATTTGTCTTGCAAGAAACGAAAGCTTTTGTAGGTTCCGAAAAAAAAAGACAAGCTCATTCCAGGATGGATCACATATGCATGGACTGCATTGGTCGGTAGGGGCAATATCATTCACGATCGAGTACCAGGCCAAGCTGATATGCAAGTTCTAATTGACTCTAACTAACGCGGTGTTCCACACAAGTACGTAAAAATTATCATTACTCGTTTTTATTTTTTTGGGCTTATGCGTTATATTAGATCAATAGGGAAATAAACTTTTAGATTGTGAGCTCGACGGATCAGTCGTTGTACTGAATTAATAAGTTGTTCGTACATAATATTAGATCACGTAAAATTAAAGTTCAGATCACTATTAGCCAATCATTTATATGTGATATTAGATCGTACGTGGATTTAAGGTTCATATCACCAGTTGTTGATATTAAATCAACTAAAGCTTAGGCATCATTTTTATCATGTGTAAAATTATCAATATATACCTATCGGTTGTGGGCTATTATAAGTAAGGTACACCATATTAATACCCGATAATGTCAAGATTTCATTATGATGTGTGATTTTTTAATAATAAATGTCAATCAGATTAATGGCTGGATGACATTTAGATATGGTTATGAAAATTTATCGATTGCGATCTATTTAGGTACATATATGAAGATCTATCCGTTGTGATATGTTTAAGTATAATTACGAAGATCTATCGGCTGTGATATGTTTAAGTATAGTTATGCAGAATTTTCAATCGTGATCTGTTTAGGTATAGTTATGAAGATCTGTCGACTGTGATATACTTAAGTACAGTTATGAAGATTTATCGGTTGTGATCTATTTAGGTATAGTTATGAAGATATATTAGCCGTGATCCTTTTAGGTATAGTCATGAAGATCTATCGACTGTGATCTGTTTAGGTACAATTATGAAGATCTATTGGTTGTGATCTGTTTAGGTATAACTACAAAGATCTATTAGTTGTGATCTGTTTAGGTATAAAGATTTATCCGTTGTAGTTCCCTAATAAAAAGATGGTCCACTAGATTAATGGTCAGATGTTTTACTTTATCGTGTGATTTTCTAGTATGTCTCTTTTTTCTATTTGACCCACCATTTACTTTTAGTATATAATAATAACTAGCACGGTGTCTTGTACAATTGCGTTGGAAATATGTTTAATTTTTTACCCATATTATTGTGTTATTTACAGGAACAACAGATCAACGACAGGATGTTTTGTTTGTATGTGATCTTATATTAGTATAGAGAAATGGCTTGGATCATGAGAGAATCGATGGGTCATTTTGTACGTGATACTAGATTAGTACGTGACATTAAAGTTTGGACTGCAAGCTGGCTGCTCGGTCATTTATACTGACAAGTTCATTGTGCCTGATATCATATCAGTACGTGTAAGTAAAGTTCAAGTCGTGAGCCAGGTGATCATTTGTATGCGATATTATAAGGATTCACCATATCAATGGCCGTTTCTATATAGTTACGAAGATTTATTGGCTATGATATGTTAAAGCAAAATTATAAAGATCTATCGATTATGATCTATATAGTTATGATGATCTTTCGATTGTGATCTGTTTAGGTACAATGATCTATTGGTTGTGACCTATTTATGTACAATTATGATAATCTATAGATTATGATTTATTTATGTACAACATATAAATATCTATCGATTGTGATCTATTTAGGAATAATTATGAAGATCTATTGGTTATGATATGCTTTAATACAATTATGATGATCTGTTAGCTGTGATATGTTTAGATACGATAAAGAATATCTATTAACTATGAATTTGTATAAGTACATCTACAAATATCTATCGATCTGTTTAGGTATGGCTATAAAGATACATCGATTGTGATTCATTTATTATAAGAGTAACCATCGGGTTAACAATTGGATAGTTTTTTAAAGATTTTCTTACTTTCTGTTCCCCTGACTGACAATCATAGTATATAAAGATAGACCGGAGAAAAGTCATGCTTCGAGCTGCCTGGCACTAGATATATACGGTCATCAAACACTTTGGTCATGTCTAGAGAGTCAGACTACTAAAGAAATCTACGGGTTTTTGGGTTGTTTCTTCAACAAGATTTACGTACAATCCATTTGTAATTCGTGCGTTGAGTCTTGGTCTTGGATCTTAGATGCCAATAAATTTCTGACCAACACAAGAAGATAGGTAAAGTTGGAATTTGGAGCGTCCTCTCACCATTCCTCGAATAAGTCGCCACCCTTTCCTATACATATATTTTAAAAATACCATCCTTTCCTATAGCTCCTCGCTAAGACCGCAACAGAATGCTCCACGAAGATGAAAGTATTGTATTCAGATCTGGTGCTTTTCGCCTTCAAACGTTGTTTACGTACTACACATATCCGCCTTCTGTCAACAGTGTTAGTAATTAATTAGTTATAAACATTGTTTACGTGCACCTGTAAGTTGCTCCTACGAATTAACCCCGTTGACCAAACACCCGACCCGACCAGAACAGCACATGACCAAGCACCCGGGCCTCCACCGAACCACTGAATCCCAGCCCTTCATTCCATCCGCCAAAGCCAATCCAATGGCCGAGATCAGACCAGCATCTCCGCATTTCCTCCCCTTGGCGACGAAGCATCCTCCTCGCGGTTTTGTCACAGGAGTCGCGCATCTCAGAAAGAAAAAAAATCGATTGAAATTAGGAAAATACCTGTAAATTACAAAACACGCGCAGCCACCGACCGATCGAGCCACCTCCCCCCAGAAATTCCACCAAAATCCCCGGCGACAACAGCAGCGTAGGGGAAGTGCTCCCAGATCTCGCCGCCGCGGGCACCGGCACCGGCGGAGCGCGATGTCGCTCAACATGAAGACGCTGCAGCAGGCGCTGGCCAAGGCGTCGGCGGTGATCGAGAAGACGGTGACCACGACGGTGCAGGAGGTCACGGGGCCCCGACCGCTGCAGGACTACGAGCTGCTCGACCAGGCCGGCTCGGGGGGCCCGGGGCTCGCGTGGCGGATCTACACGGCGCGGCCGCGGGACGCGGCGGCCTCCACGCCCTACCCCGTCGTCTCCGTCTGGGTGCTCGACAAGCGCGCGCTCTCCGAGGCGCGGGCGCGCGCGGGGCTCTCCAAGGCCGCGGAGGACGCGTTCCTCGACCTCGCGCGCGCCGACGCCGCGCGTCTCGTGCGGCTACGCCACCCGGGCGTGCTCCACGTCGTGCAGGCGCTGGATGAGACCAAGGCCGCCATGGCCATGGTCACTGAGCCGCTCTTCGCCTCCGTCGCCAACGCGCTCGGATGCCTCGACAACGTGGGCAAGGTGCCCAAGGAGCTCAAGGGCATGGTACGGACTTAGCGGTCATGCTTTCGTTTCATTTCCAGCGTGTCTAGATGTCTAGCTTTGGACCTTCGAAATTAATTAGATGCTATGGAGGCTAGAGTTTGGCAAATTGGTGATTTCATTGAAGGATAGTCGTAGTATCACTGTAGGCATAGTTACTGTACTTACTAGTTACTATGACCAGGCACCACCAGCTAGCGAGTTGAGGTGATCAGTGTCTGTTTTCATATTGACTAGATTTGTGAACTGGCAAGTTTTGGGCCATTAATTAGCATGACGGAGGTTTTTGCAGTACAACGCATGAGCTGAGAAGATAACATTTACGTTTCGATGCATCGTTTCACAGTGTGTTATACATAAAATTCACCAAGAGGGGTCACTTATAATTTCATGAGTTCAGAAAAAAACTTTTCTTCACAATTAATATCCTTCAGTGGGCTCATTCTATCGAAGTTTGCGAAGTTCTCTGGGCAGATATATAGTCTTGTTACTTCTTATACACTGATTTGTAAAATCTTGTGGGTTCATTTTACCCCATGGTGGCTCTGCCTATGACGTTTGGTGGGACTGTATGAGATAAACATAATTATCTTTCATAACGATTGACTTGAATCAGATAGAGCTTGTATTTCCATTGTAAAATTCTTAGTTTTTCATGTGGTATTTCAGGGAGTTGGATTGCTATTGCCTAAGCTTGTCGACTAATCCTCTTAAATATTTTCAGTTCTGTGATTGAGTGCTTGTAGATTATGTCTTGCTTAGAACTCTGTGTGTTGAGTGGTGCGTGACAATTGGTTAGATATCCAAAGGTTTTCTTATATCCGGTTGTGTTCCAGGAAATGGGGCTGCTGGAGATTAAACATGGATTGCTACAAGTTGCAGAGACATTGGATTTTCTTCATAACAATGCCCATCTTGCCCATCGAGCTATATCACCTGAGGTTGTCATGTAGCACCTTTCTTCTGTCTATAGTTTCTGCATGGTTGTTTCCTGTTATTGATATGCTTTGTCATGTGCCCATTAGAACCCTCTGTCATTTTACTTGTTCTATTTTAGGTAATTGTGCAACTATGTAGTGAAGTGAATCTATTTAGCATGAAGTTACTTTTGAACCTTGATGAATGTTAAGTCAAGTTCATCCATACCATGTTGTGGTCCAGGCTAGCTGCCAATTATCTTTACTCCTATAAATATTTGAGTTTGTGGTGATGGTCCGTTTGCCATCCAACCTGCCCCTCACCAAAGGTATCCCGACTCGTGGGGCCCTCTCTCAATAATTTCCACCATCACTTGTTAAAGGGTTTGCAAAATATGTCATATGATTATTTTTATGGTTTTGCTATTTGTAACTTGACTTGTTTTCTCTAACTCAAAGTTAGTTTTTGCCCATGGATTTGTATGGAGACTGTTGTGCCACACAATTGAATTTATTTTTATTATTTCTGTAGCAACGCGTGGGAATTTAGGTAGTATCCTGCTATTTGGTAGTTGCAGTTAGTTAACAAAATTAATCCCAACTTTCTCAAATTTGTTATTAGTTCCTACATATTATTATCTTTATATGGAAATGTTTCTTTCTGAACTGATGGCTTGGTAACATGGAATTTAATGTACCTGCAAATAATCTTGCAAAAGGCCTAATTAGTTTTTAGTCTATTCTTCTGCCCCTGCATGAGTTTGATGTTTCTGCTTATGAATGTGGCGGCATGTCAGTTCTACCGTGTTATAATTCAGTCTATTTTGCAGACAGTCTTTATAACTTCAAATGGATCTTGGAAGCTTGGTGGGTTTGGTTTTGCTCTTCCTGTTGACCAAGCCACAGGTGGTTTGACATCATCGCAGCAATTCCATTATTCGGTTAGTGCTTGGTTTGACATTCTAGTTTGTAAGTAATCTGCAGATTTGTTTAACCATTTTGGATATATTAATTAGTTCATATCCTCTTTTCTTAGAGCCATACCAGAAATATTCTTCTAGAAATATGAACTATTCTCTTAATATGTAGATTCCACAATGGAGCACAGCACAGCATACCAAATTGGCCCATTATTCTCTGTAATACACATGTTTCTTCCATGTAATTTCTCCTACTCATGAATTGATATTTTCCATATTAGTGGTCAAACATATACTACCATTGTTGCATAAGGTATTTGCATGACCGTGGAGCTGTCCTTTAGTTTGATTACAATGCTCCACAGTTAAGTTATTAGTGAATAACTGAACATCCTTTGCAACTAACCATGTGCTTTGCACACTTATTAGATTTTGCTGACATTGTCAATGTAATTAGCAAAGAAGTAAACCTGTCAACCTGCTTGTTTTAGCATTCCACGCTTTGAATCATAACCTTTTAATCTGCTTGATTACTCTTTAAGGACTATGATGTTGAAGATACAGCTTTACCTCTTCAACCATCTCTGAACTATACTGCGCCAGAACTGGTCCGAAGTGGTGATTTTAAAGTTGGCGCTACCTGTGACATGTTCAGTTTTGGATGTCTGGCTTACCACCTGGTTGCTCGTAGACCACTTCTCGACTGCCATAGCAATGTTAAAATGGTATGTCTTTAATCTGGACACATGCTATGTCAAAATGGTATGTCTTTAATCTGGACATATTGAAGTTAGCTCTACCTCTGACATATGCTATGGTTGCATATGTGGAAAATGTTCTAACATTTCTCCCTGTTATTGCAGTACATGAATTCCTTGACATATTTAACAAGTGAAGCGTTCTCTAGTATTCCTGCTGATTTGGTGGTGGATTTGCAAAGGATGCTATCAGTTGATGCAGTATCACGCCCTAGTGCTATGGCCTTCACAGGTAAATTAGCACTTCCTTTTTGCTTATTTTGGTGCATAAGATCTTCTAGAATGGGGTTTCTGGATGATCTCACTGGTGGTGCTACTCACAGACAGTACTAACAGCAGGTTGAAATACTTTGACACATCACCCTTTTTGTCTGATAGGCTCTTCTTTCTTCCGGAATGATACGAGGTTGCGCGCACTTCGTTTCCTTGACCATTTGATTGTATGTGTTCATTATTCCTTCAATTTCTCCTAGATAAGTTCAAAGCTTTCGAGTTTCACTGCTATGTGTATCAAGCTTACTTGATTGCAACCAGAGAACAACAACGTGACCACTTTTAAGCTTCAGTTATATCTACTCGACTGCAGCAGGAGCATTAGCTGCTAGATTGCTCTTTATTTGAAAGAGATAGCAAACCAATTTGGTAACTACAGATTTTTCTAATTTTAATAGAACATCCTTTTCAGGAAAGAGATAATATGCAGAAGACAGAGTTCTTGAAAGCATTATCAGATATGTGGAAAGACTTTGATTCCCGAGTTCTTCGATATAAAGTATGTGCAATCAATACTCTCTACTTTGTTCTAGTCAGTGTTGTTTCCAGAAGAGTCTACTCTCACCTAACTGTGAGCACCGTTTGCATTGTGAATGTACTGCTATATAGAAGCTACTGGAACTTGAATACGGTCAAATAAATGTTTAGTTTTTTTCCCTTATTCCCAGTCCCATGATACCAATTTGTTGTATGAGCAGCCATAAACTACTCAAACTTTATAAAATTTCCATTTTAATCCAGCATCTAATGCTCTGTTTTCCTTTTTGCTGTGCTTCTCTGATCAAGATCAAAGAGCTAATTTTGAGGGATTCTACTTGTTTTCTGAAAAATGTGTAGAGGCACAACTAAAGGTTGTAATATGGAAAACAAAGAAAAGAAATGTCCACATCTCAGTTTCCTGACTCATTTCTTTATCAAGAAATTGCTGCGAATCTCTGATCAAGACCAAAGAGGTACTGAAGGAGTTCTAGTTGTTTTCTGAAAAATGTCTAGAGGCGCAACTAAAGGTTGTAATTTGGAAAACAAAGAAAAAGATGTCCACAGCTCAGATTCCTGACTCATTTCTTTATCAAGAAATGACCAGGTTACTTAGTCAGATATGAAAAAGCTAACTGAAAGAAGTAGACCTTATCACTCAGAGCACTCAAGCTTTAATAAGACATACAACCTTGGTAATCTACTTGTGGCAATCAATAGCTATTCCTGGAAAACACATTCTTTGGCTTTGGTTCAAGTGAGTGGGTGTGTCCTGCTCACGCCCTTGAACCGTCTGTTAGGAATGCAAGTGTCGGGTAACAGGCATTTGTGCATTGTCGACAAAAATGAGGGGATGTTAAGATCCTGCTATAAAATGTATGTATATCCCGTATGCTTGTGGGGCCATCGAGTTGCGCATTAGCAGGAAGTTAGTGATGGAGAACTGAAGGGGTATACAAATATAGACTATTAGGACCCACCTCTTTTACTAATGAGCCATAAGCAAGCGGATTGGATTATCGACCTATTGAAGAACTCGTGATCGGTTTATTTAGGGAAGAAGAGGAACAAATGAGTTTAATTTTCTGGTTTACAATTTCAATTATCGATGGATGATGTGTGACTTACTTGCATTTGCACGTGGTGTGCATGTGAACCCTTCTTTTTAAATAAAAAAATGCTGTTTTACACTGTTCAGTTGATCTATTGGCCTTTCGGAAGCTGACTCTCATTTTTCAACCAGGTTCTTCCACCTCTTTGTGCTGAGTTACGGAACATGGTTATGCAGCCAATGATTTTACCCATGGTTCTGACAATAGCAGAATCTCAGGTCATTTCCCCTGTTTCTTATTTACATATTTTGTCAAATATGTGAATTGCAATGATTTATTCGAAAAACAGTAAGGACTTCCATTTTCTTAACTGGTTATTGGCTAACAGCAAGATGTTATAGTTAATTGGTTCTGTAACACTTTGGCACTTTGCATAATCTCAGTAACTACTTATCTTGGGAGCACTTTTCATGTAATTATATGTTTTGTAATTATAAGTCCTGCTTTTGTGCTGTTTAGATCATTCTTGTTGCGACACCAACTAACCTACCAGCATTGGATTATCGGAAAAATTCTTACACGCTGGTGGTAGTGCGTTCGACACATCAGCTTCCTTGCCACACCTTCTCTTCTATCTTCTTCCTCCAGCATGCATGCGACCACCTCTGTCTTTTCTTCTTTCTCAAGCTTAAGCGTGCAGCCAGAGGCGGGGTGTTGAGACCTCCCGGAGTTAGGGGTGAGGGTGTTCCTTCTGCTCAGAACGATGGAATATCAGGTGGGGGTGGCGACCACTGTGATTAGGGTGGGGGTGGCGCTGGCAGAGGATGGCGTTGTGGGTGGGGCGGTAAGAGGTGGTGGATGGGGCGGAGAGGTGAGGGAGGCATGCGGAGCGAGGCTTGAGAGGCAGCCAGAACGCGGCTGTGTGAGAACGCGGCTGTGTGCTGTTGGAACACGGGGGTGAGGAAGAAGAACGTGTGTGAGGGCGAGGCTGTCAGGAGAGGGAGCGCACGGCTAAGGCGCCATTACGATACCTAAATTTCTTTAGCCCATAGAGTTTTTTAAAGCAAAATCTTTTTAAAGCTATGTTATGTGGTGATCTCTTTTCTAATGCTAACTTCAAAATTGTTGTTTTTTGCTCTCTTACAGGATAAAGATGATTTTGAGCTTTCAACATTGCCTGCACTTGTTCCAGTATTTACTTCAGCATCGGGTGAAACTCTTCTTTTGCTTGTGAAGCATGCGGATCTCATTATTAACAAGGTAATTATGGTTATTTTATGAAATATTAAACCGATTCTATTATTCCTTACTTTAACCCTTTTGATTTTCCATATGATTGAATGTAATGATATTCTTAATCCACAAAGGATATTTACGAACTAATAGTTTAGTTACTGGAATCTGCCGTTTGTTTTTATTTTTTATTGGGTTTTGAGCCATTATTAGTTCTGTTAATGTATCTCCCTTGCAGGCCACACATGAACATTTGATATCGCATATTCTCCCGATGCTGGTACGAGCTTATGATGATACCGATCCCCGTCTGCAGGAAGAAGTTCTACGACGAACGGTGTCACTGTCTCGTCAACTTGACATGAAGGTTACCCTGCTAAAATGAAGAATAATCATTTGATTGTTCTGTTTTCTAAATTGTTTGTTTCATTGATGTCTCAGTTGATGAACGAACTTAGCAAGTCAGCATATGAATAGTGCATCCACATTATGTATTTATTTATTTGTTTCTTATGAAAAATGCGTCCACATTATATATTCATCCATTGGTTTCTTCTTGCAGCTACTGAAACAGTCTGTGCTGCCACGTGTGCATGGATTAGCTCTAAAGACTACAGTTGCTGCGGTATGCATAATACATGATTTGATATCATTATTTTGGAAATATATTGTATGAAATAAAATGAATGGGAAAACTGCCATCTTTATTCCTGTTCTAGCAGGTGCATTTGAAAGGAAAGAAAAAGATAAGGGACTAAGAGCCACATGATACTGAATAAATGATTTTCTTGTATACTTTTGCCTTTCATCATGCAGCTCATTATTTTTCTTCTGCCTCGTATCTACTCTGATACCAAACATTTTCTGATTAGCGGTCATGATTTTAGTAGTGCTGTAGAATAGGCCTAGTAGTAAGTTTAATGCTCTGGACTTTTTGGTTTTCTGAATTAAGGTTTTGCAATGTATAGTGATATACTCCCTCCGTTTCAAATTATAGGGCATATTTTGGTGTTGTCCAATTTCATGCTTTGACCGCAAAATTCTTGTACAGTATTTTGTTAATAGTTACAAAATCAGTCATTAGAGAGTACTTGTGAATATGAATCCAACAATATCAATCTTGTGTATCATAACACACGTTATTGGATTAATTGTCGTTCAAAGCATGAAATTGGACAATCAAAATACGCCTTATAATCTGAAACAGAGGGAGTACATCTTAATATTTAATTATGTTGTAGTGCATCTGTTGGACCTTCTTAGTTCAATTCACATCAGTGTCCTATCATTATATTGTTGTTTCTTTCTGTATACTCAATTTTTTCTGAATATATGCTGGCTGCTGCTACCTTTGAACCTCACTTTAAGGCAGCATTCTGTACTCTATTGTTCCATAATTTTATGTTGCTTTCTTATGTCTAAATGTTCCCTCCAATTGTAGGTGCGAGTAAATGCCTTGCGCTGTTTAGGAGATCTTGTTCCATCCTTGGATAAAGTAGGTACAGTGGAGATCTTGCAGACTCTTCGGCGTTGCACAGCTGTTGACCATTCCGCGCCAACCCTTATGTGCACTCTTGGAGTTGCTAATGCAATTTTTAAACAGGTTAGTTCTTGTCATGTCTGTTTGCTATCGCTGAACTACGAGCGTCCTTGCCAATTGATTTCCTTTTACCAATACTCTATGTAACTAATTTTTCCTTGATCTAGTGTGGTGTTGAGTTTGCCGCGGAACATGTGGTTCCTCTCATCTTCCCATTGCTAACAGCGCAGCAACTGAATGTACAGCAATTTGCTAAGTATATCCTATTTGTCAAGGATATCACAAGGTACCAGTTACCATATTCCATCACACTCCCGTGCAGCAATTAATATCTCAACTAATCTACTGCCTACTTCTGCAGCAAGATTGAAGAGAAGCGCGGTGTGACTGTTACTGATAATGGGAATACTGAGGTAAAAGTATCACCTTCATTGTCAAATGGGATACATTCTGGACCAACACCAGGAGGCCTGGGACAAACTGGACAAATACCAGCTGCAAAGAGCACCCATTCATGGGACGAAGACTGGGGCCCTACTAAGAAAACCAGTGCTCCACCACTCTCTTTTGATTCCAGTTCACAAACTAAGCAACCCTCAACAGATCCTTTTGATTTCAGTACCCAAACAAAGCAACCGTCAACACTTCCTTTCAATCTTGGTACTCAAGCAACGCAACCATCTACAGTCTCTCAGGTTACAGTAGCTGCAATCCCATCTGCACAACCATATCCGTTGCTGCAATCCCTTGCGCCCAGTTCAGGACCTCAAACTTCTGGTTCATGTGTTCCTGTTGACATTGAGTGGCCTCCTATAAAAAGCACATCATCTGACTTCAATGCAACATTGTCTCTCAACAAGGAGAGTAAATCTGGAGAGATGTGTAATGACGGACTTGGTGATATTGATCCTTTTGCCAACTGGCCACCCAAACCAAGCAGTGCTTCCAGCATTTCAGCAGTTGAGCACCTGCCAAGCACAAATCAAAGTATTTCTGGATTGAACACAGGGTACATAGGGTTCGGTGGTAGCAGTAATTCTCTTGGGCAAATGAAAACAAACCAGATGAGCTGGTCAGCGAAACCAAACAATACCAATGTAATGGGCATGAATTCAACTGGTAGCTATTTGAACCAAGGGAACTCATCTCTGGGATTTGGAAATCCAATTGGAGGACTGAGCTCAGGTTTCTCCAATCCAACTATTTCCAGTGCAGGCCAGAGCATCATGCAACCAAGATCCGATTTTGGATCACTATCACAGTCAACCAGTGCTACACATGGCCCACCCAAGCTTGCCCCTCCTCCATCTGCTGCTGTTGGAAGAGGGCGTGGTAGAAATCAAGGGCAATCAGCACTCTCCCGAGCATCACGGACTCCTCACTCCAATGTTCCATCAGAGCAACCGCCTTTTCTAGATTTACTGTAGCAAGGGAGGACCGTCTCTGTTCTTCCTTTTGCAAATGGTGCTGGGTAGCGCACATTGTTTAAGCCTTCTATATGGTGAGCAATATACTTTTCACAAACCTGCTCGCACCGATATTTTACTTTCTTGTCAGTTGAAACTGGATGACCTTGGTTGATAGCCCCAAAGAACTGCTTGGTTGTCTTCACTGAGGTTACAGAATGTGCTCTTGCTTAGGGTTTTTATTTCAGCACTGAGGCCGTCTTCAGGTTTGAGAAACAGGATTAATTATATGTGTATATCTTTGTCCAGGCCAGCTGTAGCATGTTAGAGTTCATCAATGCAGTTCACCTGTATGTTGGGATGTGAAATTTTGAATGCCCAGAATGTACCACCAGATCTTATGGGCCTCGTGCGTATGGACCCGGGTCTTGGACTCACTACACAATGTAATTCATTTGTTCTGGGAAGCGCCCATGTTGTGTAATTGCCAAATTTAGGCCCATCTGCAACTCTTGGAATACGTGGGAGGAAATTGTTGTTGATAAATCCTAGTTTGTTGTGATTAAAACTGTTCAAAGTGAATATACATGCTTGACACTTCGGCTTCATTGTAGCCTACTAATATAATTGTGCGTGGTTTGAAAATCTAGGATTATGTAGACATGCTGTGCAAGGTTGGTATTATGTTACAACTCTGATAGCACTAGCTGTTGTTGCCCTTGCACCAGGAATTGGATCCAGCTGCAGTGTTTCTGTGACCCATGCACTGGAGAGCAGTTTATGTATTTGAATTTGGGCACTTTTTTGTTACACGATTTGGTTTTTTGTTTGGCATGGCAGGAATATTTCAGTTGCACCTCTCGTGCCAGTTGAATGGGCACCATGATGAGACGAATGGCTCTGGAAAAGGGCAAGCTGGCTTTCACTTCAACCAGAACTAGTGTGTTTCCCTCAACATCCTCTCATCATGGGGAACTCAAGATGTGCAAGGTGAGGCGCATGCATGATGCATTGATTGGTTGGGGGGGAAAGAACACTGTGCAAGTGTGCACGCAACAGCCATGGGCAGGCTCCTGATCAGGAACTGGAGGCTGCAAAGGGGATGGATGGATGGATGGATGGATGGACGGATCGATGGGGGTGCCTGCCATGTGATCACATTCATTCACAGTGTGGGAAAAGCAAAGGGTATGTGGACGGATGCGATCACAGGCGTCTCGCAATGATGCTTGCCTGCCTAGACGTGTGTATGTAACTAGCACATCACCCAACCTCACAACTGTAACAGCAGCAGGATTGGAGCTAAGCTCAACTGGCTGTTCTTTCTCATCTTTGCTACAATTTTGGCCCGGGAGAGGCAATGCAAAGCAACTTTAGATCATCAGTCACTTGACATCACAATACGCAAGGGGATGCCGTGAGCTAGTCACAAGGGGATGTCCGGGAGAGGATCGATGGATGGATGAATGGGCAAATTAGTGATTCGGGAGGAGGATGGATGCAGCGATTTGGACAGGGCGCCTACATATGTGGCAAGACACTACGGCCGGTTGCCGGTACGACGCTGAACACTGTACACCGGCACTGTGTACTGTGTAGCCCGCGTATATAGAGTTGAATGGTCTGTGTTCTGTCCCTTGTTCTCATGGTCACGGGAAATGCAATGGGAATTTCCTGTATGTACATGCACATTGTTTTCTTTGCTCGTCTGCTATGTATGATTGATTGATTGCCCGTACGTAGCTGGATAATGCAAAATCTACTACTACTTTAGAGCGGGATGCTAGGATGATGGAATTGCTCCAATCAGCATACGATGGGAAGAGTTTTTCATTTCTAAAAGGACTTCTATTTTGAATCGGAGAAAGTATTTACTACTACTTTAGATCATGGGGAGTGGGGAATGGATAAAGTGATGTGGCAATAGAACTTTCTCGTGCACTGTGCACTAGCCATTCGTATGTGACTTTTTTTAAGCACCTTGCTTCATATATTACTCCAAAGTGGGATCACAGAGCCCCACATGCAGATTACAACTCACAAAAATGAAGAAGAGCAAAAAGAAAAAGAAAGTTATAAACATGCCCTTCTTGGACACACGTTTGAGCCAGAGCACCAGCCACACACACGTGACCCAACCGTCCTTGTGGGAGAATACACGTCCTTCAAATTTCTCTGCCATAGACCGATGAACAAACCATTGTTGACGAGCTGCTCTACACGGTTGCCACCGACAAGCGGGACTGACCTCAAGATGAAAAGCCTCCGCAAGATCCCAAGTTCCTGGATCTAGAGGATGATGTCTCCATCACCGCCAAAGGTGATGGAGAAGCTCGTGCGATGACAGAGGATGATGAGCCCTTGAGACGGACGATGGCCACCATGAGGCAATCAACACGACACCGGCGAGCTTGGCACACGACCACTCAGTCCAAGAACCCTAGAGTGGACCTCTTGAGCTAGAGGTTGAGGAGGACTTGAGCGGCAGCATAACAAGATCTCCAACTAAGGCTGGCCTTATACCAGCGCATATGTTGTGCTTGAACAACATCACTGGTACTCGAAGAAGCAAGGGGCAAGGACAGAGGGAGAAAAACATGCATCGGCTCCAAAATGGCCTGTACTAACCACCAGGAGGCCAACAAGAAAGCACTGAAAGATTGCCCATGCTCTAAATCTAGAAGTAGATTCGCTGACAACACAAGCAATACAAGGAATTTCATTAGAAGCAAAAAGAACAGGAGAGCATGCTCCAGTTCTGCCTCTGCCCACAACCAATATGGGACTAAACCCAACAAATCTCCCCCTCACACATCGGTCATGTCCCTGTCCGCTAACACCCCGCGTTCCAGCTTGCCAGCCATGACCGGCAGCCCTGAGATCATCGAGATCTGTATCCGGGCAATTGGACTCCGATACCACTTGTTGCGCAATCCTGGGCCCGCTAACTCCAGCGTTTCAGCCCCCTTGCACACCAGGCACAACCATAGAACAATACAAGCTTATGAGAGGTCTTGAGCCATCTCCCCCTAAAAGACTAGCGTTTTAGAAAGGGCCGCCCTCACCCTTGTAAGTCGTGTTCCGCCTCTGTCCACAATCAATGTGGGTCTAAACCCAACAAGTCTCCCTCTGTTTCATAGAAGGTGCCCGAAATAGAGCAGGTGTTAGACTCTTGTACCATGGGCCTCCTGTAAAAGGAGAGGAGGTGCCACACACTGTAACCAGACAAAATCCGATTCTCAACGGGAGAGGAGGGTCTAAGGGGCGGTTTGACGGGCAATCAGACCTCTCCTTGGGACGGACCGCCAGAAACTCTGAAATTACTGGGAGGGGCTAGTCTAAGGGTCGGTTTGACGGGTGTTTAGACCTCTCCCTGGACAAGCTGGTAGAACCGGAGGCGGCTCGGATCAACATGGAGGACGATTGGACCAGCGGTTTGGCCGGTTAGATCGGGGTGCCCAGAATTGTCGGTGTCAGCATATTATCAATAATATGTGGGCGGATGCCATGAAAAGCTAATTTCACAACAAGTGGTATCAGAGAGCGAGGTTAGATTGGATCTAGAGGCAGTGCGGAAGATCTCGATGGAGACCGAAGATGCTCGACGGGGTGCGTATAAAGCCCTGTCAAGGGTGTTGGAGCATGAACAGCAAGGGCGACAATGTGTGTATAAGGTTTGAAGGAGCCTAGAGTGCATTGTGCAAGATTGTGCATCTACAAGGTATCAAGAAATGCATGGTAATGTGTTGGGTGGACATGGTACAAGGTGGAGCGCGGCGATCGGGTGATCTAGGTGGGCGGCCCGGATGGCTCACTCAAGATGGACCTCTGGGCAAGTGGTCTAATGTAGTCTCGTCAAGGTGGAGGCAACCCTATCCGACAAGAGGTCAGGTAGATAGTAGCCTCGGATTGGTGCAAGGTCAGTCGGACTGGTCTCGCGGCCAGTGGCATCCTCGGTCAGATCGCGACTGGAGGCATGGATGCATCGCATGCATTGTTGATACATAGCATTGCTCTAGTGGTGGGGCGGTCTAACCAGCATGGATGAGCCGGTCACCC
The DNA here is from genome assembly GCA_019208055.1 of Stipa capillata. Classification (NCBI taxonomy): domain Eukaryota; kingdom Viridiplantae; phylum Streptophyta; class Magnoliopsida; order Poales; family Poaceae; genus Stipa; species Stipa capillata. The sequence continues at coordinate 28,773 of JAGXJF010000026.1, read as the reverse complement.
GGGTAGGCGGTTCGGGTTTGACCACGGTCTCACGATTCGGTTTGGACACAATCTATGTGACTTGTATGCGGTCGGTCAAGCAGATGGGGTATATCATGCACAAGCGGCAGGGGTCGATCAGACCAGCAGCTGCGGCTGGTTAGACCGGCTGGTCTAGAGGCGGCGTGATCGACGGAGTCTGTGATTCTGTGGTGTGGTGACATGTGGCGTGAGCCCAGGGTGTGGTGTTTGCATCGGAGGAGGCTCACGGTGTTCGATACAGTGAGGGCATAGACCGGTTCAGTATGTATGTGTGCACGAATGAGGAGGCCGAATCGAAGGGCGCAGGGTGACGAAGATAACCACCAGGAGTTGTGTTGGAGGTGGGGTTGGATTCTGTTGAGGGATTCTACTCTCGATCAGGATGGACCATAACCCGGTTGATTCGGAGTCGATTTCAATTCGAGTGGTCGAATTGGAGGAGAGGACTTTGAGGGTGTCTAACATCATGGGCTGAGGGAGAGACTACTGTGTAATAGTTTGGAGAACTGGAGCCTAGTTCAGCAAAACAAGAAGTATGTGATCCGAAGGAGAAGATTACTCGGTGGTCCAGAGGTGAGGCGTTGGACTCAGCATCAATTTAGACAATCTGATGGAGGAAAAGTAGTGGGGGCTGAGGAGGTGTGAGATCCCTAACTAGAGATACTTCGGCCAGGACTGCGGAGGCTCGACCAGGCGTATTGCAGCGACGCATGCCAAGGTGGGTGCACGGAGGTGCACATACGGTCTGACCGGCCTGGCAGGGTGGTTTGACCGGACTTGATGGGATCTACGAAAGGTTGATGAGGCAACTATGAATTTGGCTCATGGTGATGACTCGAGATATGGCTGAGTGAGGATGTAAGATTCAAGTAAATCTTTTATGTGACACCTAACAGTGAGTCCTTCACATTCTTACAGGTTTGAAAAGAGGATACTGAAGTGACTACATGGTCCATAGTGTTGCCGAATATGGTGACTTCAAGATCGGTCTATGATGGCGTTGAGCGGATACTCTGGGAAGTTGCACGCGCATACCAAGGTTGGAAAAGAATCTAATTTCATTGGATCATTAACTATGATGAAAAGGAAGAAGGAAGCACAATTTTAGTTGGAGTCATGGTGGAGTTAGGAGTAGCATTGGAATCTCATCGACAGTTCAGGTCACCAAGCTGCAACGGTGAAATCTCAAGTCCAAGTTACATGGAGGTTCGAGCAAGACGACTTCAAGGTGACAAAGGACATATTCGTTAAGGTGGAGTTTGTTGAGTTTATGTCGAATATGTGTATGACTTAGACACAAAGATTTTGTAATATTGTAATAAGATACTACAAGGAGTGTAGATATGTAGGAAGAGAGTAGAAGTCAGACTCTTGTACAATAAAGTACAATAAAAGTAGGGAGGCGCCACACATTGTAACCAGACGAAATCCGATTCTTGGTGGGAGGTGGGTCTAAGGGGTGGTTCGACAAGCGGTCAGACCTCTCCCTGGCACGAACCGCCAGAAACCCCGAAATCACTAAAAGGGGCAAGTCTAAGGGGCAATCAAACCTCTCTCCGGACAAACTGGCGAAATCGATGGCGGCTCAGATCGGCAAGTTGGCCGATCAGACTAGCGCGCTCAGAATTATCGATGTTAGCATATTATTAAGAGTGGAGCACCCGCAGAAAAGCTTTTGGGAATATAGGTTTTGGCTAAATCTTGTCAACAAACATAAATTTTTTCTTATATATTACCTCAGTAAATCTTACGTTACGTGATCTCGACATTGCACGGTCATGGTAGTTGTGAAAATTAGCCGTGACGGGATGCTACGAAAGACTAGTTTCGTAACAAGTTCAAATTAAATGGGGCCTTAAAAGGGTGATGCTTAATTCCGTGCACATGCAACTGATGCGAAACGCTCCTGCTTCACGCTGGATTTCCTTTGTCATTCCGTAGGTACATATGTACCTACATCCTCCTCCGTACGTACACCCCGCGCGCGTGCCATGACCATATATAAGCACTAAACATAGAAACAAAGTTCTTGTAGTACTGTTCGACTTTGCTAGCTTTGGGCTACAGGAGAAAATGCGCTTTTAGCTCCTGCGCCGCGTCAGTACCATAAATAGCTTCATATATTTTGTAAAGCTAAAAAAGATTCTTTCACTCATCCGAAGGCCGACACGTCGCACATGCAGCAGGCTGGAACCGCGGCATGCACAAAACACACCTCCGGCCCGCGGCCCGTGAGTGGGGCCTGCGACCCACGCCTCCCGCACGGCCGGCGCGCGGCAAGACCGTGCCGCAGGTGGGGCTTGCGGCACCCCCACCTGCCGCACATCAGGGCTGCGGCAGCTTGGTGCAGCCCGCCCGCCACTAACCGCAGGTCCACTCGCGGGATTCGATAGCGCGCAGTCTCTTCTCGCGTCTCAAAATACGTGCCTGATCAAATTATTGCTCTAGTGTTTTACTTTTATGCACTATTCTCCTAAAATCGCAGCACCGTCAGGTTGCAGTGTACTCATACTCATATTTTTGCTTCGATTTGATTCCCTCTTGCTCTATATGAACCATCGTTTGTCCTCCTCATACCTCATCCCGTAGAGCTGTGTCCCTCGCTCGTATCTAGAGAAGTGAGAAAACAGAGAAAAAAGCCAGTTTTGTTCAGCATTTTAAAGCTTTTCGAAGTTAAATTAGCAGAGAAGAGGATCCATTGCTGTAATCATTATTTTACTCTTGGTTTACGTTTGTCCGGTGCTAGAAGGTGAAGCTATACAAAGTTAAAAGCCTGGCGACAAAATTGCAGCGTAGTATACTAGTTGAAGCTAGTTAACTAAATAGACGTTAGTAAGTTAAATTATCAAATTTTAAATCTTTGGTAAGTTATTAAAAGACTATAAACTGCCTGTCTGCCCTGGTTTAGTACTTTTATCATATAAAATTATAAATTTGAATAAAAGATCTTATTACTTGATGGGAATAATCCAAACAACAAAGTAAAGTAGTACAATTATGTGAAACCACTAAATAGGGTGACCGATCAATGACATCTTCCCCTCTTGTGTCTGGGCGGCATGTGATTTGAGGGGAAAGTGAATTGTTCATGCGGCACCGGGTTAGTCCGGAGGCCATAGCAGGGAGTCTCTTGAGTCTCTTGAGTAGGTTCTAGTTGACTAGGAATCTGGCTATGAGCAATCTGATGCTGTCCAAATAAATTTTGTATCCAATCGTTGCCCGGGTCGTGGGACGAACCAGCCTCGTAACCTCCTCCTCTAACTAGGAACTGGTACTGAATAGGTTGCATCCATGGGGTCTGGACAGTAAAACTACAATCGTCGAGTGGCGAATCAATGTGGTCCATTGTCTAAAATTTTTTGGAAGTATTATTGAAAATTTAATTTAAGGTACAACTGCTGCACGTAACTTAAAAAATATACCATTACATACCTGACTAAATGGACCTCCCTGAGACCTCTGTGCCTGTTCTTGTGGCGAATCCATGTCGGACTACATACAAATTTGATAATCGCTTAGTACTTATTTTTAACCTCATCATTTGTATAATACTGATATACACAAAATTAAGTACACCTGAAGTCCTCGAGGAGCTTGCGTAGACGATGTTACTATGTGCGATGTGTCTACACGTACATCCGACTACAGAAGTTAGGAAAAAGGTATACGCAAAATATCATACTAACGATATATGGAAAACTTGTGCTCTGTTAGCAAAGGGATACCTCTCGAGCTGCACCTCTCTGTGATGTCTAGCCTTGCTCGTGCACCGAATTGTACTATGTCAAACATGTGATCATTGCGTACTACAAATTTATATATGTAATTAGGTTGAATGAGTCTGTGTGCTAAATTTATCGTACCTGCAGTCCTCTACCAGCTCGCCTAGAGGATATCTTCAAGAGTGAAGTGTCCCCACTCACATCGGACTGTTAAATGTCATTACTTCGATTCAATTTATGTCCCTCGGAATTAATGGAAAAAGTTAACTTCGAACATTGACAAAGGCTTACGTCTCGACGTTTTGAAGCGGCACTTGTATCTACTGCCTCACTTGGTCGTGCCGACCGTACCTCCGGCATGTTTAAAGCATGCGGTAGTATGTCGTCTGTCCTACCGTAGCTCAAATTCTTGAGAATCCCTTTCGCATCCTCGTACATGTCTTTTATCTTTCGATAAAGGGGATGGTCGCGATGACGGCCGGTGCAAAGTTCGGATGCTGCGGTATCGTGGATCCGCAATGCCCGATCGAACTGCATATGCAAGGTTACTTCTACTCGTCGAGATGTGCATTTTTATCAAATACATCAGCCACTTCTTTAATATTACCATGTGGTCACGACGTGAAGCTCGGTACCGATCCATCCCCATCTGTAGTTGATCAGCATGTGTGATGGTTGCTCGTCTCTCGGGTGGAGGACATGTGAGCCTAGCACGGGTCCTTGGCACGTACCACCGCAGGTAGTCATCGTACGTGCTCTCATCGTATTGCCTACATTTAAGATAATGTTAGTCATTGACATGCAGAACATAACATGCGTAAGCTGAGTGTCACAAATTATCTACCTTAGTTCTGGGATGATCTCTTGTGCAGCCAAGTTGTCCCACATTTCCTTCCACCGACATTGTGTCATTCTCCAATCGTCGTCTTTCCTGCCTTTCTTACCCTGCCTGCATTTGAAATACGAAAAGCACCCGTAAGTACACTAAAATCGCTAACAAGCCTCTAATAGTTGCGAACTTCAAAATGTACTCATGGATTTTTTTCTCCAGTTGTCTGCTAGCTGGAGGGGGCACTTGCTGGAATAGCGCAAACTACCTCATGACACGTTGGGGTACATACGGCTCTACCATGTTAGAGAATACTAGGTGACATGTCGTCAGCCAGTAATGTACGTCCCTTCTGTACTGGATGGACAAACCATGAGGTGCTACACTACCTATATAGTCATTTGTCCATGAGAACCATATCACCCCATTGTGGTCCATCATATCGAACTCCTGGTGGTACATTGGGTAGCAACGCGCGGACAGGTCCCGAGCCCAAGTAAAAGTGGCACCTGTCCACCGAGTCCCCATAGTCGGCCCATCTATAGCGCTCAGCCCCATGGGATATGGGTGGATTGGTTCAATTATCTGGGGCCGTCCAACAAGGAAGTGCTCCCAAGACCACAGCTGAAGTAAAGAATGGCATACGCAAAGTACCGACTGTTTGCCCTTCTTACGGGATGTTGCGTCACACAACCCCCTGTACGTAGCACTGAGTACTGCAGATCCCCAGCTGTATTGGGGAGCGTCCCCTAGTGGAGCATCGGCCAAAGCCTCTGCAAGGTGTATGTAGCTTGTGTACACTATGTGACCATTTGAACTTGGAAACATGAACCAACCGAACAGGTATAGCAAATACGCAACCAAATGCGTCCTGACAACTTCGTCGTCAGCATCCACCGGGCATGTGTCAAACCTCCTAAGCCAGCTCTTTGGGACACCACACGGAAGCTCTCCTTTCTCCGTTCTTGGAATCTCCGCGCCAAATCTTTTAGCCAAGTGCTCCATCCAGTCAACTCTCTTTGGAGGTGGAACTATTGCCTCTCCGTTAACGGGCAACCCTGTGATCATGAAAACGTCTTGTAGAGTGACCGTCATCTCTCCCCAACGAAAGTGAAAAGTGTGAGTCTCAGGTCTCCACCTGTCGACTAGAGCAGTCAGCAGAGACAAATCCAAAGTGAAAGAGTGGCCAGTCGACATCATCCTAGCGAATGGCAGGAGCCCTGTATCTCGTAGGAATGGAACGAACTGGTCGTCAAGTGCCTAGTGTGACCTTGGAACCCTTAACGTGAACGTTGGTGGAACTTCGACCTCACTTCCCAGCCAAGAGTGGCATCGATGGTGATCATCGTAATAATGCTCCAGTAGTTCTGGTAGTGCAGCCATGTCCTGCAGCCAAAAAATGTCAGGCTAATATGCATAACTTAACTATCAGAGATCGACATGCACTAAATGTAAATAAAACAAGACATTACTTACGTATACATCACAAGTATCGGAGTTCAACAGGAACAATACAAATGTAAAATATATTACAACACTAGCAGTTAAACGTGACAATACATAGATAAAAACACATTTTCGTTGAAGGAAATTTGATGACATATTATCTTATACTAGGTACGGGTAGACGCACTCGGCTTGTTCGGGCAATCCTTCTTCCTATGTATGGCGCTCCTGCATATTGAACACTTGCGGGGTTCTCCAATTTGGCTATCATCCATGTCATTCCTGAATCGCCGAGTATGTCGTCGACCCTTCTTTTGCTGCTTCAATGCTGCATTCGACACCCACTCCCATTGGCCAGGCCATACATCCCTATAGCTCATATCAATGCCATATGAGTAGAGCTCGCTGCTCCATGTGGCAAGCAAATGGTGAATATTGAAGTATGGTGAGACATATTGTTGCGAAGCCTGTTTCAAGTGTGCACACACCGTGTACACATGTGAGCAAGGATAATGTAGAAGCTTCGGCTTGTTACATGTGCATGAACAAGCAGTAGCGTCAAGCTTGCATTCATGCTTCCTGTCACCTCTAGTGTGGCTGTTAACATGCTTCCTGCGAAGACGGATCTCATATTTCCTCCGCAAGCCATCAACCACTCGAATGTCATGCTTTTGAGATTTTTTTATTTTCATGTCCATGTATCTCTGCATAACTTCAGACCATTACTTACCTTTTTCTATGTTATCTTTTGCAGCCCTGGATCTATTATCAAAGTAACTAACAGTCCGGGACCATGATTCATCAACGATGGCAGTGATAGGGAGGCACCGCACACCTTTCAACACGCCGTTGTAACCTTCTGACATGTTTGTTCTCATTATGCCGTACCTTCGACCGTCCGTATCATGAACCAATGCCCACTTCTGAATCTCTGGAGCGTGTTTGCTGACCCACTCTGAGAGAGTCCGAACTCTTCTAGTGGGCGCAGCACGGGGATGTACTGGCTGTTCACCTTCGACCTGAAATTCCCCGCTGTAACGGGCTGTTGCACTCTCTAATAATGTCCAGATGTCTTGGAACTTCCGCTCCTGATTCTGCATGCATATCTTCTTGAAATTCTTCATTAGCTCCTTTGAGCGGAACTTGTGAAAGAAATTGGCCGCTAGATGCCGCATGCATCATCTCGATTCAAGATCACTCCACCTGTACTCGTCAACAACTGTATGCCTTATTGTGTCAATTGCATTTAGAAGCCCAGCATTGTGATCGGTAATGAGGCATACATGAGGAATATCTCTGACAACTGACAACTTTAGATTTATGAGGAACCAGAGCCAGCTATCTGAGTTCTCGCTCTCAACGATTGCGTATGCAACTGGAAGCACTTGATCATTTGCGTCGGCTGCCATTGCTATTAGTAATGTCCCCTTGTACTTTCCCGTGAGGAATGTACCATCCATTGACAACACGGGACGACAGTACTTGAATGCCTCGATGGTTTGACTGAAGGCTCAGAATACACGCTCAAGTATGAACCGACCAGGTACCCCATCAGGATGTGGCCTATCAAACTTGTTTATGTAAGTGCCAGGGTTAACTTCTGCTATCTGATGCAGCAACCTGGGGACAAAGTTATACCCCTCTTCGAATGTACCGAACATCCTCTCGATCACCTTCTGTTTGGCATGTCTGACCATGCTGTAGCCGACAGGAAAACCTACTTCGTCAGCCACGGTCGCCATCAGTGCCTTTGGCCCCACCGAGATATCTTGTGACACTAGGTGGTGCACTTTTTTCGGCTACATATGCAGCACTGACATTACGGTGCTTCGTCAACGACTCAGATAGCTCGCATGTATGGTGTATCAGGACTGTTATCTCAAAATCCCTAGAAAGGCCCGTGTGCTGGTTTGCACGGATTCTCGCTGGACAATTTGGTTGTGTGCATACAACCTTCAGACATTGAGGATTTGACATTTTTTATTTGTATTCACGACTTATGGAGACAGCATACTTCGTAATGGCGGTCTTCGCGGCCTGTTTGCTTGGAAAGCGCTGGCCAACCATTAGAGTGTCTCATCAAAGCCCCAGCGTGAATTGACGTCACGTGAGATCACAAGGTTCTGTATTGTCAATTCATCCATATCTTCCGCAACAGCTACTTGAGCATCGCCTGCAGCATCACCTCCATCACCCTCGCTACCATCAGATATTTCCTCACCCTCTTCATCCGAATCCAACTCGTTCGGCAGAGTTGGTAAGACTTCGAATAAGTCTACACGGGCGGACCAGAATGGACCTGCATCTTCGTTACTGACTAACTGTTCTTCTTCTTCATGCGTGGGGTTGTCCTCCTCACCGCGAGGACTATTTGACGACTTCCTTCTGTCGCGGCAAGTTGTAACTCAACAGCTGCACTAGAGCCTTCATCACGATCAACAAATTGAACATACACCATTGGCCGGCCATACATCGCAGCTCCAGGAGTGGTAACAAGCCTCATGTACCCAGCCCATGACACATTGCCAGTGACCTTATGTAGCTCCCATAAGGGGTCACATGAACCTTCATGGTGACCTCTACATGTCACTGTCTCGATGACAAGCTTTTTACGTGCTGTCTCCCGATCAAACTCCCGACGTATGGACCTCCTCAGGTCAGACAAACTAATCTCCACCAAACCTTCTATTCGTGCTACCTTGAACTGGCACTGTGACAGATCGAGCCCGCAAGGCCCGTCCCGTATTACGTTGCCTCCGTAGAACACTAATAATTCATTCATTGTACCTACATACGCATGAAACAGATATAAATATGTTATTCTCATTTCAATTTCGTCTACTACCATAATAAATATACTAACAATATAATTTCATAAGATATGGACGAATAATACTTTCAAAATAACTCACTAGTATTATTGATATTATTTTTTTATGTACTCACATGTAGTATGCTCTGCATCCTTGAATAGTTTTTTTCATAATTATAGAAATGATTAGTATGTTTCATACTAAAGATGACTTGTGATTTGTGTGTAACCTTTTTATTCATATTATAAAATGTAATTCTTTACTCCTATATTTCTGAATTTTTCCACCGCATAAAATCTTTTTTACTATAATGTGCTATGTTTTTTATTTCTGACATTATTTTTCTTAGTTTAGATTGTAATAAATATTTATAAAATATATGCACGTTTTAAAATATAACAGTCGAGGTACATAATTATTTGCATGTGAAATTTCATTACCTTAAACGGTGGTTCACCGTTTAATGCACCAATCTCCCTATTGCAACACAAATATGATCCACAATTCACTCTTCAAGCCATCATCATATGTACTCGGGTCACTACATTATAAATAACAACATTGTTATCAAAATTTATAGCACCCTACAAACATACTAATTATTTGCTATTTAACTTATTTTGTCAACATAGAAAATAAGACGACTACCAATAGTAATAAAGAGAACTTCAATCTGACTAATTAATTACTACATAACGAAAACGTTATTATTTTCGGTCCAAAAATTAAACTAACATCGTCATCGTATATTTTCAGTCTCAAAAAATAACCAAAAACATCACTTCCAAATATGAGATATAGCAAAGAAAATAATAGCGTAACATGCTGATTTTCGACTAACGAAACAATTAATTAGCAATTTGCATGCGAATTTTTCTTACCTCTACTTGTACATCTTGACTTCATCCTTTTTTCTTCAATTACTGCAGCCACTGATTTTAGCTCGAAAAGCTACATAAATTTCTCCAAACTCCGATCTTCTTTCGTTGTTCTTCTCTATTCTTGGGATGCATTGGAATGAGAGAAGGTAGACCAGCGAATGGGGTGAGATCGTAAGGGAGGAGGGAGCTGCACCAGGCTGGGGTTTAAATGAGTGGAGAGTCTCGCATGCGGGCGCGCGATTTCCGGGCAACGAATATGAGAGAAAACAACATGTTTTTAGGAGAACAATGTCTAAAATAAAAATATTGTAGCAATAAATTGACCTCTCACGGCTTTTGATGCATACGAATTTTTATGCACAGAAAAAGGAGTACGGGACAGCGTGCGGTCGCGTCGGATCCGGGAGCCGCAGGTCGGACGCGCGGCGGGCGAGTGGGCAGCCGGGCGGGCACAGTGGGCAAGGTCGCCGCGGACTTGGCCTGCGGCAGGTGGGATGCCGCAGGTCCCACCTGCGGCAGGACCGAGCCACGGGCTGACTGTGAGAACCCTAATACTGGCGTAGTCGAGAGGGGCGTGAGGAGGAAGTCGTGGAGCAATCGCGCTGCTGAGTTGAGCTAAACTTAACGAGCTACGTCGAGAGTTAGTCGAGAGGGGGGGAGAAAATTGTTGTGCATTCGCATTCATCGCATACATGGCATTTAGAATTCATGCAAGATAGAATGCAAATGGAATTTAAGTAGAAACTTTATTAATTCAAATGCATGATATAAATGTTAATGATACAACATGGTTACAAAAGAATAAAGAAGAAGAAAGAAAATTACATAATTAATTCTTTCTATCTATACATCATCTAACCTAAGTCTTGAACCTTCGGGTCTTCGAAGTCTTCAAGTCGGAGAGGGATACCGAGAGCCGAAGGGGGAAGCCTTCGGGAATGTAGGCGGTTATCCCAGGTCAGCGAGTATGGGTACTCGAGACCGTTGGGAATCGTGCCGTTGCTGTAGGAGGCAAAAAGTTTCTAACCCTATATTTTAAAATATGTGTGGTCTTATCGGCACAGTTCCGCCGACGTCCGCAGGGGTAGTAGTGCCGACGACCTAGAGTAGATTTTAGTGTTCGAAAATAGTTTATAAAACATTTTTGTTTTCGAAAGCGTCCGAGGGCCACGTGGCTAAGACCCTCATCGGACAAAATCTAATATTTTATATACTAGAGAGAGAGGAGGTGAGAGGATAAAATAATTTTATTTATCTTAATCTAAAATGCCTCCATGAATTTTATTTTGGAAAGCAAATCATTTTTATAAAACAAAGCATAGATAAGGCAACAATTTCCATCGAGAGGATTCATCTGGCACTCATAGATATTTACCGAATAAATATCTAGAATAGAAAGGCATCAATCCATTAAATGGATAAATCACAGATCACATTTCTGAGCAAGTCCATGCCTTGGCATAGAAGCCAACCGAGGTCACCGAAAATGCCGCCATGGTTATCCGAATAACCAGTGCTAGCTCTTGATCAACTCAGCTCGAAAGTCTAAGCAGGAGGTGGCTATTTTTCTTGCCACCGAAGAAGTCTAGAAAAGTAGCAAATTCTCTGGTAAACTAGTATAGCCGCACCACAACATATATATATATATATGTACCATCGAACCACACTTCTTAGTCAGGAACCACTTGATAGCTACCGCAAGAAATAACACTACTCAGAAAATAGCAAGGCAAGAGACCATTATTTCTTAGAGCTAGCCAAGGACCGTAGCATGGCAGTAGCCATTCCATAGGAGCTCAAGAGAAGGATCAGCCGAGGAGAAGAGAGAGAGCAGACCACCAACAAGCTCCAGGAAACAAGCCACCAGAACATCAAGAGGAGCTGCAGAGGAGGTGAAGGAGAAAAGGAGAGAAGGGGCGGGCTTTCAAACGAAGACCAGCAAGCTTAGGAAGCCAAACTTGATTTAAAATCAAGGTATTAGCTCATTCCAGACCACCTTAATCTCACATAAACATGCATTGGAGTTTAGCATGTAGTAGGAACCCTCAGAATCTATTCTCATCACAAGAATTTGTAAGAGACTCCAGTAGTGTCTGTTCTTAGCATTAACCATAAATGTCTCAAACAAAAATCCTCAGATCTTTAGATTCGTCATAGGGTTATCGGTTAGGCAGCATGGTAGGGTGTTCTGTTCTTATCAGTTTTTCAGGAATAACCTCTCAAGAATAGCATCTGTTCTCAGTCTAATAACTGATAGATATGTATATTGTGCAGAGAACAAAAGTTAGAGATCAAGTGTTCTCTGTTCTTATCAGACTAATACCCTTCTTAAAAGATAATTCTGAGATGCAAATCGTTATCAGAATGATATAAGCTAAGCAGAGCATCTGGTCTTACTAAATCGTAAGGTCACCAGTATACATTTATACATGTGTAGTACCTTCACCCGAATTGAATTAAGCCGCCATGACTTTTAGCAAGAATCAATTGCAGTATCTGAATTTACCAAAAATCTGAACACATACACTCCCTAATTAGAATCTTAAACCGAGCCCAAATCACAGGTGCACCAGACCAAGCATAGCAATCTGTTCTTATCAGATTTTGTTACCTTTCCTAAATTCTTCAGAGAAGACTTTGCACATTAAGGCAATCAATAGGCAACCGTATAGAGTCTGTTCTTATCAGCTTTTCTATTAAGCATTCAGATGCTAAGCATCAACATGATTAGCTAAGGATCAAGAGAAGCCTCTGTTCTTTCAAAAGTAAAACTGATATATACATATATATAGGGGAGGCAGAAATAAACTAAGATCAAGATAACATCTGTTCTTAATCAAAACAGTATAGAAATTGGCTGAGAACCAAAGTGTAATATCTATTCCATCAGTGGGGCAAGCAATTGAAACATCAATTGCCAATCTTAGCATCGAATTGAACCAACTAATACCCAATTGGGCTTAAGCCAAATCAAATTGTATAGACGAACCCTAGAACAAGAGAAATTGGGGAATTTGGGGTACAATTGAGCTCGCAAGTGAAGAACCCTAGAAACAGAAAGGGGATTAGAGAGAAGGAGGCTTACCGGTTAGTGGAGGTTGGCGGCCGAGCACCGAGGCGCGCCACCGGCGGGAGGCGGGCCGACGGAGCCCGGTGGTGGGCTGCGACGCCGGCCACGGCCAACCCGGGCGGCGGCCGAGGCAAGGCGACGAGGGGCCGACGCGGCCAAGGCGCACGGGCCCAGGAGGCGACCTCAGGCCATCCCGGGCGGCGCGGAGAGGGCGACCGGGGCAGCGGAGCAACCGGGTGGCGGCGGCGCCAAGTGGAGCAGCGGGGAGGAGAAGGCAGAGGACCGGCGGCGACCGGAGGAGAGCCGACGGCAGCACCGAGACAAAAGGGGATTCCGGTCGGGTGCAGTGAGGGAGAGTTTGATTTAGGAATTTTGGGATGAAGGAAGAAGAATTGGGGATTTTGGTTGGAGAGAGGAAGAAGCAAGGAGCCGGGTGCATGTGAGAAGGGAGGCGCCGGTTAGGCCGGTTGGGGGTTGAGTTAAGTGGAAAAAAAAGGGGAAAAAAGAAAAGAAGCTAACTTCTTTTAAGATAATTAAAAGAATAGGTTTAATAAATCAAATGAGATTTTATAATAATTATCTAAAGTATTATTAGTTGTAACACATCTTTGAAATAGAGAATCGAATTCTAAGTTAGTTTCTAAAATTCCAAGTAATAACCTAACCTAACCAAGAGAAAATAAAAGAAAATCTTGAACCTTGGGTAAAAGTAAATCAAGTGATAAAAAAATAGTTAAGGTTAGTTATTCTCTTATATGGAGAGTGTTTAAAGAGAATATAATCTAATCTCTTTAAGGATGTTTTTAACATGTGCATCATCGCATGAACTCAAATGTCATATCATTTCATCCATATTGGAATTGAGAAGTTCTTTAGGTTAAAATAGTCATCTCTTAAAAGAAAAGTAAAATTCAAAATAAGATAATAAGTTGGTTTAAGTAAATTAAGTAGATCTTCTTTAAAGAAGAGAATTTTAACCTAATCTAGCTCTTTAAGTGAATTGACATAAATAATAGAGTTAATCTAATTCAATTAGAGTCAATATAAACTTTAACATAATTGGAACTTAGTTATTTAGCTAGTTAATTCTAAATCTTCTAAAGAGTGTTTGAATGAATTATGCCTAAATTCCATTAGAATATGTTGATAAACATATCATCTCATGCATGCCATGTCATTTGCATCCATTCTTAGAATTCTTTGAATTAGTCCTTATCGGACTTCATTGCTTGTATCAGAAGCCGGAGTTCAGCAGTCAGGACCGTCGAACTCCACTACCTATCCGTTACCAGGCAAGTCCAGTTTCTTGTTCATGTCCGTTGAAATGTTCTTCGATTTCCCTCTTGTCTATAACATGCACTGAAAACCTAATTTCTAAAGATGAATCAACTGTTGTTTTGTTTTGGATCGCCGGTTTTTGGGTGATCGCATGGCGGGTGATGAAATCCTGGTATGGGTGCAGTTTGGCACAGTTGGGAAGGTGGATTTCATCACACGGGAAAGTCTCATATAAGGTTAATGCAACCAATGATCGATTGTGCTTAAGGGCCGTAGTGATCGCGCATACCACATACCCTGTATGGGCGGGGCTGAGCTAAAGTACCCTTTACCCTAGGTCTATACCCCCCTGGGAACGCAAGGCCTCGGTATTGGGATCGGTACCGGGAAGGTAGTATGGCCGCGAGCAGCTTACTACTTGAGGATGTAATTGGGCCGTCGCGCTACTTACATCAGAATTATGATTGGAGACCGGTAGTCCTCAGCCAGTTGGGGCGGGACTACGACGCGGGGTATAACCGAGCGGGCGGTGAAACGGCTCTGTGATTTGACGGTCTGGTAGTGCATGTGACGACATGAACTCCATGACTATGATCGTTTGTGGGTACAGTTGTGCACCTCTGCAGAGTGTATTGAATCGTGGCATTGTCACTCCGTGTTCCCGGTTGGAACTGCGAACCCGGCAAGAAAGGGATTCATCGGGAATCCTAGCAGCTTGTGAGACATGAGATCATTAGTCTCTTTAATTAAAACTTGACTCTCTTACCCTCTCCACCTGCATTGCTTTTGAGAGAACGTTGCCGTTCTCAGTAGCTAGTGCATCAAACACCTCTTTGCTATTCCTGGACTTGTTGAGTACCTTTTGTACTCATCCCTCTATCTAATTCCTTTGAGTAGATTGTGAGCCGACGACGGAGGAGGAGGTGATCTACGTCGAGATCGACGATGAAGCTCCTGAAGATCAGCCGACGACGAAGGAGGACGAAGGCGTCGACTACTACGTCGAGTTCCGCGACGAAGACAACGCCGAGTAGAGTAATAGGTCGTAAGAGTAGTTAGGTGTAGATAAGACTTTTGCTGTAACCAAACAATAACGGTTTTAAATTCCCCGTACTTTTGGGAATGTGTTGTAAGACTTATGTTGTAATTCGAGTTTGTAAATTATGTTTGTATCATATGGACCGCTGCAATGCTTCTGTCGTGCCACTCTGTCACAGGTGGTATCAGAGCAATTGTTGAGACCTCTAGGCATAAAAGTCTAGTTAGGAGACCTGTGAACCCTAGGAATGAAGTTGGAACCTCTATAAGGACTATCTCATCTATAGTTTTCTTTTAACAAGGATAAATGTATTATTTTCAAACAACTTTCCTATTAATCTCTCTAGAAATACCTAAGATTGTGGGTTAATTTAATTGCTTTGAGAAAAAGATAGCAACATATCATACACTCGCTTACCTTCTTAACCTATAGGAGATTCGTAATTTCAAAAAGAAAAAGAAGTAATCATGACAAGGGTATAAGGGTAAGGAAATAGGTTATAAGGTTAGAACCCTAAATATCGATAATGAAATATTTGTTTTTGCTTTTGTTTTGGACACAGTAGATAAGAGCACATAGGTTATCACATTTTATGAAATTGAGTGTCTTCTTGGAGTTATGGTTTTTCTCGAATCTTTGCATGAGTGCTTAGCTGTGATTATGAAGATAAAAGCTTAGTATATGTCGTTGAAGATTATATTATTAAGCTTTGCTTCATATCACAATGTAGGTGAATGGCGAGTCCCAGGTGAGGAAACCCTAAGGTTGGCGGATGAGCAAGCTCAGAAGGAAGCGGAAGAGAAAGCCAGAATGGAAGCCGAAGAGAAGGCCAGGATGGAAGCTGAGCAGAAGGCGAAAGCTGATGCAGCAAGTGGAAGTGGAGGCAGCGGTATACCTCCACCGTCACCGAGGTACAGCACCGAAGAAGCTTTCATGCAATACATGCGCCAGATGGAAGAGGATCGGAAGGCCAGAGATGAAGAAAGGCGAGAGACGGCGTGAAGCTCAGGAGAATCAAAACAAGTTCTTCGCTGAGATGCTGAATCGGATGGAAGGACGAGCCCGCGATACTCAAGCTCCAGCAGGAGGAGGCGTCAGTTTGGGCGATTTTCAGCAGACTAGGCCTATGATCTTCGCCACATCAGCTGAGCCAATGGATGCGGAAGACTGGTTACTAGACACCGAGAGGAAAGTTGGAGACTGTCGGATGCAATGACGAGGAGAAGGTACGCTATGCCACACACCAGCTTACCGGACCTGCAGCGGCATGGTGGGTCAATCTCAAGGCAGTTCAACCAACTGGAGGAGTGATCACATGGAATATCTTCAAGACGAAGTTTCGTGAAGCTCACGTGCCATCCAGTATAGTGGCACTGAAGAGGAAGGAATTCATGGACTTGGAGCAAGGTAACATGACCGTTACCCGATATGTGCATGAGTTCAATCGACTGTCACGTTATGCACCGGATGATGTGGACACGGAGAGCAAGAGACAGCAGAAGTTCATGGAGGGACTTCATCCGTTCCTGTTGATGCAGCTGAGACTTGTCCGTGCAACTGAATTTCAAGATCTTGTGGATCGTGCCATTACCCTGGAGAATGACTATCGCAAGGTGCAAGAGGACCGGAAGAGGAAGTTTGAGCCGAGGCGACAGCAGTATCAGCAGAACAAGCCTCGTCGAGTGGTATATGTCCAGAGGGGTCAAGTCGGAAGAGCACCTTTCGGATCAACGAGTGAAGCACCGAAACCTCCGGTTACGTGCTACAACTGTGGTGGAAATCATTACGCATCACAATGCGCAAAGGGGGAGACTTGTTTCAAATGTGGTCAGCCGGGGCATAGAGTCAAAGATTGCCCAAATCCAAAAGTTCAACAGCCACGACCTCAAGCACCGAAGCCAGCAGCACCAGCTCCAGGAGCAGCAGTTCGAGGCGGACGAGGTACTCAAGTCCGTGGCAGAGGCAAGGTTCACGGAAGGGTGAACCATGTGACCGCTGAAGAAGTTGGAACAGCAAGCGACGTGGTGATAGGTACACTACCTATCTCATCTCGTATTGGTATCGTACTTTTTGATTCTGGAGCAACGCATTCATTCATCTCTGAGGAATTCATGAAGGGGATACCATGGGAAGCTAGTTCTTTAGAGAAGCATTTACAGGTGCAATCACCTGGAGGACCCATAAAGGTGGATAAAAAGATAGAATGGCTAGTCATAGAGATTAGTGGCTATGCATTCTTTGCTCATCTTTTGATCATACCACTCCAAGGCCTAGATGTCATATTAGGCATGGATTGGTTAGCACGTCATAAAGCTCAGATTGATTGTGCTAGCAAGACCGTAGTTCTTAACCATTGGGTAGGCGGAAAGAGTTATGTTTCCAAGGTCAGAGGAACCCAGAGACTGAACCGGAATTTCAGTTGAAACACTTTGGAAGAGAAGGGTATCGAGCAAATACCAGTTATCAGGGAATTTCCTGACGTATTTCCCAGATGAGTTGCCGGGTATGCCACCAGATAGAGAGGTAGAGTTCACTATTGATCTGAGTACCAGGCACATCACCCATAGCTCAAAGGCCATATAGAATGGGACCCGTAGAGCTAGTGGAGTTAAAGAAACAGTTGGATGAGTTAACGGAGAAAGGATTTATCCGAGAAAGTATATCACCTTGGGGAGCACCAGTTCTTTTCGTTGATAAGAAGGATGGTAGCATTCGGATGTGTGTAGATTACAGAAATCTGAACAATGTCACCATCAAAAACAAGTATCCATTGCCAAGAATCGATGATTTGTTTGACCAAGTTAGAGGTGCTGGAGTTTTCTCCAAGATAGATCTGCGATCGGGATACCATCAGATCAAGATCAAACCGGAGGACATTCCGAAGACAGGATTTGTCTCTCGATATGGACACCACGAATACCTTGTGGTACCATTTGGACTGACGAAATGCACCAGCAGTGTTTATGAACTTGATGAATAAGATCTTTATGAAGTATCTCGATAAATTCGTGATCGTGTTTATCGACGATATTCTCATTTATTCTCGGAGTGAAGAGGATCATGCAGAACATCTTCGGATAGTATTGCAGACTTTGAGAGAGCATCAATTGTATGCTAAGTTCAGTAAGTGTGAATTTTGGCTAGATCAAGTCTCTTTTCTAGGCCATGTCATCACAAAAGAAGGAGTAGCAGTGGATCCGAAGAAGATTGAGGCAGTTGTAGATTGGAAATCTCCAACATCGGTCACAGAAGTCAGAAGTTTTCTGGGATTAGCAGGATATTACAGGAGATTCATCGAAGGATTCTCCAAAATTTCCGGACCTATGACCAAGTTGTTGAGGAAAAGATACCAAATTTCAGTGGACAGAAGCTTGTGAGAGCAGTTTTCAGGAGCTGAAGCGGAAACTCACTACCGCTCCAGTGTTAACATTACCGGAAAGTGGCAAGAATTTCAGTGTTTACTGCGATGCATCCAAGTCAGGGTTAGGATGTGTGCTAATGCAAGACCGGAAAGTCATCGCTTATGCTTCAAGACATCTCAGACCGCATGAAGTCAACTACCCGACACATGATTTAGAGTTGGCAGCAGTAGTGTTCGCGCTGAAAACAATGGCGGCATTATCTCTATGGATCCAAGTGCGAGCTGTACTCGGACCATAAAAGCCTGAAGTACTTCTTCACGCAGAAGGAATTGAACATGAGGCAGCGAAGATGGCTTGAACTGATCAAGGATTATGATTTGGAGATCAACTATACACCAGGAAAAGCCAATGTTGTGGCAGATGCATCTGAGCCGGAAGTCGGAAATTCAACCGAAGAAGGTCGAAGATATATCCAAGCATATTCTTCAGGACTTGGACAAAGATAGAGTTGAGGTTGTAATCAACAAAGGTGAAGTCAGTGTTGCAGCTTTAGTGGTTCAACCGAATCTTCAGGAAGAGATCAAGACACATCAACTGGAAGATAAGTTCATTGCGGAAGAGGTAAAGAGGATCAAAGCAAAGCAACCATCGGAATTTACCCTTAGCGGAAGATGGATCGCTATGGTATAAGAACCGGATATGTGTTCCTAACATTCCGGAGATCAAGAGGGTAATCTTGAAAGAAGCTCACCAAACTCCTTATAGTATTCATCCCGGAAGTACAAAGATGTACATGGATTTGAAGGGAACATTTTGGTGGAACAACATGAAGCAGGAGATTGCCAAGTTCGTGTCGGAGTGCGACACTTGCTCAAGAATTAAGGTAGAACATCAGAATCCGGCAGGATTAATGCAGCCGTTACCGATACCACAGTGGAAGTGGGAGGAGATCGGTATGGATTTCATTACCGGATTACCGAGAACTCAAAGGCATAAAGACGCTATCTGGGTTATCATTGATCGGTTAACCAAGACAGCGCACTTTATCGCCATAAATCAGAATTATTCTTGTGAAAGACTTGCCAAGCTCTATGTTCAAGAGATCGTTAGCAAGCATGGAGTTCCCAAAAGGATTGTATCTGACCGAGGATCGGTATTCACATCTGCATTTTGGCAGCAATTACAGCAAGCTTTAGGTACTCAGCTCGATTTCAGTACAGCATATCATCCTCAGACTGGTGGACAGACGGAAAGAACAAATCAAACTCTGGAAGATATGTTGAGAGCCTGTGTATTTGACTTTGGAGGTTCATGGGACGAACATCTCGCTTTGGCGGAGTTCGCATACAACAATAGTTACCAGAGCAGTATACAGATGGCTCCATTTGAAGCCCTATATGGTCGGAAAGTGTCGATCACCGATATGTTGGTATGAGACCGGAGAGAAGAATCTCATCGGACCGGATCTTATCAAAGAGAAACATGATGCAATAGCAATCATCCGAGAGCGGTTGAAAACAGCTCAGAGTCGTCAAAAGAGTTATGCAGATAAAAAGAGACGGCAGGTAAAGTTTGAGGTAGGAGACTTAGTTTATCTGAAAGTGAGTCCTACCAAAGGGGTAAAGAGATTCGGTATGAAAGGGAAGTTGAGTCCCAGATATATCGGACCATTCCAGATTCTAGACCGGAAGGGAGAAGTAGCCTATCAGTTGAAGCTACCGACGTCATTGTCGAAGGTACACGATGTATTCCACATCTCACAACTCCGGAAGTGTTTGAAAGAACCGACCGATAGAGTGGAACCCTCGGAAGTGGAATTGCAAGATGACTTGTCGTACGTTGAAAAGCCGATCAAGATTCTTGCTGAAGAATGGAAACAGTTGAGGAATCGAGCGATCAAATATTGCAAGGTGCAGTGGAAGAATCATCCCAGTCCGAGAAGCAACGTGGGAGAAAGAGGAAGATCTGCGTAGAGACTACCCGTCCTTATTCAGGTACCTCATCTTTAATTTCGAGGACGAAATTCTTTTAAGGGGGGTAGGATGTGAGAACCCTAATTCTGGCGTAGTCGAGAGAGGCGTGAGGAGGAAGTCGTGGAGCAACTCGCGCTGCTGAGTTGATCAAACCTATCGAGTTACGTCGAGAGTTAGTCGAGAGGGGGGAGGAAAATTGTTGTGCATTCGCATTCATCGCATACATGGCATTTAGAATTCATGCAAGATAGAATGCAAATGGAATTTAAATAGAAACTTTATTAATTCAAATGCATGATACAAATGTTAATGATACAACATGTTACAAAAGAATAAAGAAGAAGAAAGAAAATTACATAATAAATCTTTCTACCTATACATCATCTAACCTAAGTCTGTGAACCTTCGGGTCTTCGAAGTCTTCAAGTCGGAGAGGGATACCGAGAGCCGAAGGGGGAAGTCCTTCGGGAATGTAGGCGGTCATCCCAGGTCAGCGAGTATGGGTACTCGAGACCGTTGGGAATCGTGCCGTTGCTGTAGGAGGCAAAAAGTTTCTAAACCCTATATTTTAAAATATGTGTGGTCTTATCGGCACAGTTCCGCCGACGTCCGCAGGGTTAGCTGCGGGGGCAAAATAGTGCCGACGACCTAGAGTAGATTTTAGTGTTCGAAAATAGTTTATAAAACATTTTTGTTTTCGAAAGTGTCCGAGGGCCACGTGGCTAAGACCCTCATCGGACAAACCTAATATTTTATATACTAGAGATAGAAGAGGTGAGAAGAGATAAAATAATTTTATTTATCCTAATCTAAATTGCCTCCATGATTTTATTTTGGAAAGCAAATCATTTTTATAAAACAAAGCATAGATAAGGCAACAATTTCCATCGAGAGGATTCATCTGGCACTCATAGATATTTACCGAATAAATATCTAGAATAGAAAGGCATCAATCCATTAAATGGATAAATCACAGATCACATTTCTGAGCAAGTCCATGCCTTGGCATAGAAGCCAACCGAGGTCACCGAAAATGCCGCCATGGTTATCCGAATAACCAGTGCTAGCTCTTGATCAACTCAGCTCGAAAGTCTAAGCAGGAGGTGGCTATTTTTCTTGCCACCGAAGAAGTCTAGAAAAGTAGCAAATTCTCTGGTAAACTAGTATAGCCGCACCACAACATATATATATATATATGTACCATCGAACCACACTTCTTAGTCAGGAACCACTTGATAGCTACCGCAAGAAATAACACTACTCAGAAAATAGCAAGGCAAGAGACCATTATTTCTTAGAGCTAGCCAAGGACCGTAGCATGGCAGTAGCCATTCCATAGGAGCTCAAGAGAAGGATCAGCCGAGGAGAAGAGAGAGAGCAGACCACCAACAAGCTCCAGGAAACAAGCCACCAGAACATCAAGAGGAGCTGCAGAGGAGGTGAAGGAGAAAAGGAGAGAAGGGGCGGGCTTTCAAACGAAGACCAGCAAGCTTAGGAAGCCAAACTTGATTTAAAATCAAGGTATTAGCTCATTCCAGACCACCTTAATCTCACATAAACATGCATTGGAGTTTAGCATGTAGTAGGAACCCTCAGAATCTATTCTCATCACAAGAATTTGTAAGAGACTCCAGTAGTGTCTGTTCTTAGCATTAACCATAAATGTCTCAAACAAAAATCCTCAGATCTTTAGATTCGTCATAGGGTTATCGGTTAGGCAGCATGGTAGGGTGTTCTGTTCTTATCAGTTTTTCAGGAATAACCTCTCAAGAATAGCATCTGTTCTCAGTCTAATAACTGATAGATATGTATATTGTGCAGAGAACAAAAGTTAGAGATCAAGTGTTCTCTGTTCTTATCAGACTAATACCCTTCTTAAAAGATAATTCTGAGATGCAAATCGTTATCAGAATGATATAAGCTAAGCAGAGCATCTGGTCTTACTAAATCGTAAGGTCACCAGTATACATTTATACATGTGTAGTACCTTCACCCGAATTGAATTAAGCCGCCATGACTTTTAGCAAGAATCAATTGCAGTATCTGAATTTACCAAAAATCTGAACACATACACTCCCTAATTAGAATCTTAAACCGAGCCCAAATCACAGGTGCACCAGACCAAGCATAGCAATCTGTTCTTATCAGATTTTGTTACCTTTCCTAAATTCTTCAGAGAAGACTTTGCACATTAAGGCAATCAATAGGCAACCGTATAGAGTCTGTTCTTATCAGCTTTTCTATTAAGCATTCAGATGCTAAGCATCAACATGATTAGCTAAGGATCAAGAGAAGCCTCTGTTCTTTCAAAAGTAAAACTGATATATACATATATATAGGGGAGGCAGAAATAAACTAAGATCAAGATAACATCTGTTCTTAATCAAAACAGTATAGAAATTGGCTGAGAACCAAAGTGTAATATCTATTCCATCAGTGGGGCAAGCAATTGAAACATCAATTGCCAATCTTAGCATCGAATTGAACCAACTAATACCCAATTGGGCTTAAGCCAAATCAAATTGTATAGACGAACCCTAGAACAAGAGAAATTGGGGAATTTGGGGTACAATTGAGCTCGCAAGTGAAGAACCCTAGAAACAGAAAGGGGATTAGAGAGAAGGAGGCTTACCGGTTAGTGGAGGTTGGCGGCCGAGCACCGAGGCGCGCCACCGGCGGGAGGCGGGCCGACGGAGCCCGGTGGTGGGCTGCGACGCCGGCCACGGCCAACCCGGGCGGCGGCCGAGGCAAGGCGACGAGGGGCCGACGCGGCCAAGGCGCACGGGCCCAGGAGGCGACCTCAGGCCATCCCGGGCGGCGCGGAGAGGGCGACCGGGGCAGCGGAGCAACCGGGTGGCGGCGGCGCCAAGTGGAGCAGCGGGGAGGAGAAGGCAGAGGACCGGCGGCGACCGGAGGAGAGCCGACGGCAGCACCGAGACAAAAGGGGATTCCGGTCGGGTGCAGTGAGGGAGAGTTTGATTTAGGAATTTTGGGATGAAGGAAGAAGAATTGGGGATTTTGGTTGGAGAGAGGAAGAAGCAAGGAGCCGGGTGCATGTGAGAAGGGAGGCGCCGGTTAGGCCGGTTGGGGGTTGAGTTAAGTGGAAAAAAAAGGGGAAAAAAGAAAAGAAGCTAACTTCTTTTAAGATAATTAAAAGAATAGGTTTAATAAATCAAATGAGATTTTATAATAATTATCTAAAGTATTATTAGTTGTAACACATCTTTGAAATAGAGAATCGAATTCTAAGTTAGTTTCTAAAATTCCAAGTAATAACCTAACCTAACCAAGAGAAAATAAAAGAAAATCTTGAACCTTGGGTAAAAGTAAATCAAGTGATAAAAAAAATAGTTAAGGTTAGTTATTCTCTTATATGGAGAGTGTTTAAAGAGAATATAATCTAATCTCTTTAAGGATGTTTTTAACATGTGCATCATCGCATGAACTCAAATGTCATATCATTTCATCCATATTGGAATTGAGAAGTTCTTTAGGTTAAAATAGTCATCTCTTAAAAGAAAAGTAAAATTCAAAATAAGATAATAAGTTGGTTTAAGTAAATTAAGTAGATCTTCTTTAAAGAAGAGAATTTTAACCTAATCTAGCTCTTTAAGTGAATTGACATAAATAATAGAGTTAATCTAATTCAATTAGAGTCAATATAAACTTTAACATAATTGGAACTTAGTTATTTAGCTAGTTAATTCTAAATCTTCTAAAGAGTGTTTGAATGAATTATGCCTAAATTCCATTAGAATATGTTGATAAACATATCATCTCATGCATGCCATGTCATTTGCATCCATTCTTAGAATTCTTTGAATTAGTCCTTATCGGACTTCATTGCTTGTATCAGAAGCCGGAGTTCAGCAGTCAGGACCGTCGAACTCCACTACCTATCCGTTACCAGGCAAGTCCAGTTTCTTGTTCATATTCGTTGAAACTGTTCTTCGATTTCCCTCTTGTCTATAACATGCACTGAAAACCTAATTTCTAAAGATGAATCAACTGTTGTTTTGTTTTGGATCGCCGGTTTTTGGGTGATCGCATGGCGGGTGATGAAATCCTGGTATGAGGTGCAGTTTGGCACAGTTGGGAAGGTGGATTTCATCACACGGGAAAGTTTCATATAAGGTTAATGTAACCAATGGTCGATTGTGCTTAAGGGCCGTAGTAATCGCACATACCACATACCCTGTATGGGCGGGGCTGAGCTAAAGTACCCTTTACCCTAGGTCTATACCCCCCTGGGAACGCAAGGCCTCGGTATTGGGATCGGTACCGGGAAGGTAGTATGGCCGCGAGCAGCTTACTACTTGAGGATGTAATTGGGCCGTCGCGCTACTTACATCAGAATTATGATTGGAGACCGGTAGTCCTCAGCCAGTTGGGGCGGGACTACGACGCGGGGTATAACCGAGCGGGCGGTGAAACGGCTCTGTGATTTGACGGTCTGGTAGTGCATGTGACGACATGAACTCCATGACTATGATCGTTTGTGGGTACAGTTGTGCACCTCTGCAGAGTGTATTGAATCGTGGCATTGTCACTCCGTGTTCCCGGTTGGAACTGCGAACCCGGCAAGAAAGGGATTCATCGGGAATCCTAGCAGCTTGTGAGACATGAGATCATTAGTCTCTTTAATTAAAACTTGACTCTCTTACCCCCTCCACCTGCATTGCTTTTGAGAGAACGTTGTCGTTCTCAGTAGCTAGTGCATCAAACACCTCTTTGCTATTCCTGGACTTGTTGAGTACCTTTTGTACTCATCCCTCTATCTAATTCCTTGAGTAGATTGTGAGCCGACGACGGAGGAGGAGGTGATCTACGTCGAGATCGGCGATGAAGCTCCTGAAGATCAGCTGACGGCGAAGGAAGACGAAGGCGTCGACTACTACGTCGAGTACCGCGACGAGGACAACGCCGAGTAGTGTAATAGGTCGTGAGAGTAGTTAGGTATAGATAAGACTTTTGCTGTAACCAATCAATAACGGTTTTAAATTCCCCGTACTTTTGGGAATGTGTTGTAAGACTTATGTTGTAATTCGAGTTTGTAAATTATGTTTGTATCATATGGACCGCTGGAATGCTTCTGTCGTGCCACTCTGTCACAGGTGGTATCAGAGCAATGTTGAGACCTCTAGGCATAAAAGTCTAGTTAGGAGACCTGTGAACCCTAGGAATGAAGTTGGAACCTCTATAAGGACTATCTCATCTATAGTTTTCTTTTAACAAGGATAAATGTATTATTTTCAAACAACTTTCCTATTAATCTCTCTAGAAATACCTAAGATTGTGGGTTAATTTAAATGCTTTGAGAAAAAGATAGCAATATATCATACACTCGCTTACCTTCTTAACCTATAGGAGATTTGTAATTTCAAAAAGAAAAAGAAGTAATCATGACAAGGGTATAAGGGTAAGGAGATAGGTTATAAGGTTAGAACCCTAAATATCGATAATGAAATATTTGTTTTTGCTTTTGTTCTGGACACAGTAGATAAGAGCACATAGGTTATCACATTTTATGAAATTGAGTGTCTTCTTGGAGTTATGGTTTTTCTCGAATCTTTGCATGAATGCTTAGTTGTGATTATGAAGATAAAAGCTTAGTATATGTCGTTGAAGATTATATTATTAAGCTTTGCTTCATATCACAATGTAGGTGAATGGCGAGCCCAGGTGAGGAAACCCTAAGGTTGGCGGATGAGCAAGCTCAGAAGGAAGCGGAAGAGAAAGCCAGAATGGAAGCAGAAGAGAAGGCCCGGATGGAAGCTGAGCAGAAGGCGAAAGCTGATGCAGCAAGTGGAAGTGGAGGCAGCGGTATACCTCCACCGTCACCGAGGTACAGCACCGAAGAAGCTTTCATGCAATACATGCGCCAGATGGAAGAGGATCGGAAGGCCAGAGATGAAGAAAGGCGAGAGAACGGCGTGAAGCTCAGGAGAATCAGAACAAGTTCTTCGCTGAGATGCTGAATCGGATGGAAGGACGAGCCCGCGATACTCAAGCTCCAGCAGGAGGAGGCGTTAGTTTGGGCGATTTCAGCAAACTAGGCCTATGATCTTCGCCACATCAACTGAGCCAATGGATGCAGAAGACTGGTTACTAGACACGAGAGGAAATGGAGACTGTCGGATGCAATGATGAGGAGAAGGTACGCTATGGCACACACCAGCTTACCGGACCTGCAGCGGCCTGGTGGGTCAATCTCAAGGCAGTTCAACCAACTGGTGGAGTGATATACATGGAATATCTTCAAGACGAAGTTTCGTGAAGCTCACGTGCCATCCAGTATAGTGGCACTGAAGAGGAAGGAATTCATGGACCTGGACCAAGGTAACATGACCGTTACCCGATATGTGCATGAGTTCAACCGACTATCACGTTATGCACCGGATGATGTGGACACGGAGAGCAAGAGACAGCAGAAGTTCATGGAGGGACTTCATCCGTTCCTGTTGATGCAGTTGAGACTTGTCCGTGTAACTGAATTTCAAGATCTGGTGGATCGTGCCATTACGCTGGAGAATGACTATCGCAAGGTGCAAGAAGACCGGAAGAGGAAGTTTGAACCGAGGCGGACAGCAAGTATCAGCAGAACAAGCCTCGTCGAGTGGTATATGTCCAGAGGGGTCAAGTCGGAAAAGAGCACCTTTCGGATCAACGAGTGAAGCACCGAAACCTCCAGTTACGTGCTACAACTGTGGTGGAAATCATTACGCATCACAATGCGCAAAGGGGGAGACTTGTTTCAAATGTGGTCAGCCGGGGCATAGAGTCAAAGATTGCCCAAATCCAAAAGTTCAACAGCCACGACCCCAAGCACCGAAACCAGTAGCACCAGCTCCAGGAGCAGCAGTTCGAGGCGGACGAGGTACTCAAGTCCGTGGCAGAGGCAAGGTTCATGGAAGGGTGAACCATGTGACCGCTGAAGAAGTTGGAAACAGCAAGCGACGTGGTGATAGGTACACTACCTATCTCATCTCGTATTGGTATCGTACTTTTGATTCTGGAGCAACGCATTCATTCATCTCTGAGGAATTCATGAAGGGGATACCATGGGAAGCTAGTTCTTTAGAGAAGCATTTACAGGTGCAATCACCTGGAGGACCCATAAAGGTGGATAAGAAGATAGAAATGGCTAGTCATAGAGATTAGTGGCTATGCATTCTTTTGCTCATCTTTTGATCATACCACTCCAAGGCCTAGACGTCATATTAGGCATGGATTGGTTAGCACGTCATAAAGCTCAGATTGATTGTGCTAGTAAGACCGTAGTTCTTAACCATTGGGTAGGCGGAGAGTTATGTTTCAAGGTCAGAGGAACCCAGAGACTGAACCGGAATTTCAGTTAAACACTTTGGAAGAGAAGGGTATCGAGCAAATATCAGTTATCAGGGAATTCCTGACGTATTCCAGATGAGTTGCCGGGTATGCCACCAGATAGAGGGGTAGAGTTCACCATTAATCTAGTACCGGGCACATCACCCATAGCTCAAAGGCCATATAGAATGGGACCCGTAGAGCTAGTGGAGTTAAAGAAACAGTTGGATGAGTTAGCGGAGAAAGGATTTATCCGAGAGAGTATATCACCTTGGGGAGCACCAGTTCTTTTCGTTGATAAGAAGGATGGTAGCATTCGGATGTGTGTAGATTACAGAAATCTGAACAATGTCACCATCAAAAACAAGTATCCATTGCCAAGAATCGATGATTTGTTTGACCAAGTTAGAGTGCTGGAGTTTTCTCTAAGATAGATCTGCGATCGGGATATCATCAGATCAAGATCAAACGAGGACATTCCGAAGACAGGGATTTGTCTCTCGATATGGACACCATGAATACCTTGTGGTACCATTTGGCCTGACGAATGCACCAGCAGTGTTTATGAACTTGATGAATAAGATCTTATGAAGTATCTCGATAAATTCGTGATCGTGTTTATCGACGATATTCTCATTTATTCTCGGAGTGAAGAGGATCATGCAGAACATCTTCGGATAGTATTGCAGACTTTGAGAGAGCATCAATTGTATGCTAAGTTCAGTAAGTGTGAATTTTGGCTAGATCAAGTCTCTTTTCTAGGCCATGTCATCACAAAAGAAGGAGTAGCAGTGGATCCGAAGAAGATTGAGGCAGTTGTAGATTGGAAATCTCCAACATCGGTCACAGAAGTCAGAAGTTTCTGGGATTAGCAGGATATTACAGGGAGATTCATTGAAGGATTCTCCAAAATTTCCGGACCTCATGACCAAGTTGTTGAGGAAAGACACCAAATTCCAGTGGACAGAAGCTGTGAGAGCAGTTTGTTTCAGGAGCTGAAGCGGAAACTCACT